>JAODKN010000001.1:18324766-18353384 GCA_026774425.1 Petrocephalus zakoni | reverse complement strand
TTTTACTGGAACAGTAGCATATGGGGTGCTCCGCTATCTCAGTACACCTAGCTCTGTGTGTTTGCTGGGCATAGGCTATCCATTCTCATAGGCTGTCCATTTTCATAGGCTGCCCATTCTCATAGGCTGTCCATTCTTGTAGGCTGTCCATTCTCATAGGCTGTCCATTCTTGTAGGCTGTCCATTCTCATAGACTGCCTATTCTCATAGGCTGTCCATTCTCATAGGTTGTCCATTCTCAGAATACTGTGATTGGCAGCAGGCCAGGTTATTTTATTCTGTGCTGACAAAACCACCCCATTCGCATGATTCTTCCTGGCGTGTCGGAATTCTGTGTGGATTATTCCTCTGTGGACTGAATTTTACGGTGCACTCTCGTTTTGGATTTGGCTGCATGACCCTTATTGGACGGGCTGCTTTAGACGTACTTGCTCTTCATGATGAGTTGCCCTGTTGTCTTGGCTGTGCTGTCTTTTGTCTGCCTGACCTATTGCATTCTCTTATTTATTCACTAAATCCCCCCTTTGTGCTTTTACGGTCCTGGCAAGCAGTCCCCGAAGAGTGATGTCATTAATCTGGGTCTTAAAATATATTGAACTTTTATAGAGCATTTGTTATATTGACACTGAGGCAATTTAAATCGTGAGGATGATCGTGATCGTTTTATTGCTGCACCCTAATCCAACCTCAATATACAGTACATTTAAATTTGATTTATTTCGCACAAATTTTTATCCAGGGCAACCTACATTTTTTTGAAAAAGCAGGCAGACAGTCACCGGAGCAACTGGGGTTAATGGCCTTGTTTAGGGGCCCAACAGTGCCATCACTCTGCCGGTTCTGATGTTTGAACTGGTAACCTTCTGATAACTGGCACAGCAAATATGGAGTGAAATTTACTGAATGAATATGAATAAGAATAAGAATGTAAGAATAAGAAACTGAATGAATAAGAATAGCAAAAAGAGGCATCTGCCAATCAGCACTGGCGATCCTAAAGCCATCATGGTTCCTG
This sequence comes from Petrocephalus zakoni, assembly GCA_026774425.1. Classification (NCBI taxonomy): domain Eukaryota; kingdom Metazoa; phylum Chordata; class Actinopteri; order Osteoglossiformes; family Mormyridae; genus Petrocephalus; species Petrocephalus zakoni. Next base: position 18,352,369 of record JAODKN010000001.1, on the reverse strand, counting down.
AGGTATCTCAGGTCCAATGGGATAATGTAACACCGTGACCACCATCAGCATTTAGTGTGGTCTCAAGTGATGGATTAATTCCTCGCTCTGGGCCTTTAAACCACAGCATGTGGGCCTCAATGATACTGCCATTCCTTTGCCATTTACTCACCCCCAGACCAGATTTATAACACACCACCGCCATTAAAAATACCACTATGTCTGTATTATATTGCAGATGACCTTTATAGAAGAATCCATTATAAAAGAGCTTAATTGATGTATTTGCGTTAGACTGATAAGACTACAAGATATGAAGATATGTCGATTTTCATAAAGCGTTCGACTCGGTTGATTAAGTTACCCTGTCAGACATCTCGAGACTTTGTGGGAGCCTCATGAAGTTGCAGGTCATGGCCGGCCTGTGCACTGGTACTGTGAGTGCTGTGTGGAGTGCAGGGCGAGCCTCTGCCTTCTTTCCAGTTAATTCTGGGGTTCGTCAGGGCTGTGTTCTTGCTTCTATTCTGTTCAGTGCTTGCATGGACTAGGTGTTGGGCAGGGTTTTGGGGTCCAGTAGCTTCAGGGCCTCAGTTGGTGAGGAAAGATTTACTGATCTTGACTTCACTGACGATGCTGTGATTCAATAGAGGTTCTGATTGGGGCTCTTGAGAGACTGAATTTTCTGTCAGATGGTTTCTTGGGGAGTCCCGAATGAGGCACATTACCTACATTGTGAGGGAGTGTCAGTTACGGGACTTCGGCCATGTGGTGCGACTCCCTGAGGATGATCCAGCTTGCAGGATCCTCCTTGCTAAGGATCCAAGAAGCCAGACCTGGCCGAGGGGAATCCCACGTAACAGCTGGTTGAGGCAGATGGATATCCATTTCTTCAGGGTGGGACTTGACCATGTGTCTGCCTGGGGGGTCGCCAATTGGGATCTCGAGATCTTTCGTTGTTTGGTGGGTACAGCAACGTGCTGCACTAGTGCACACTCTACAACCTGACCTAACCTGATAAGACTGACTGTGGAGCCAAACAAAGAAACTGCATTAAGCTGCCTTTGGTTATAAGTCAATATCTTCCTTAGGGGAGAATTGATTTTTAAAAATTATTAATTTTCTGGCATTCCAACAAAAAAAGCGTTTAGGGTGTTTGTCTGATGACGAGGTCTGACCCATTTCCTGAAACCCTTTCACCCTTCATATGTTCCGGAAGAACACAGACATGAAGGTGAGTGTCCCATCTGCCAGAGATCTGTTTAAGCCCTGGCTGTGTTCCTGTCAGAGATGGACGGTAGGCAGGACTCTGATGGGGTTTGGTTTTCCCAAAACAGCAGGTATAATGGGGCAGTGCAAAAAGCAGAATGAACAGCCCAAGTCAAATCCAACAATATCCAAACAATATGCGAGATGGTAGGGGGAATGCAGATGACCGTAGGCAGACCAGGGATGGCGATGATGGTTGGCAGTTGGTGAGAATCATGGTCGGTAGGCAAGTCCGAGATCACACGAGGCACATCATCGGTAATGGTGCAAGGCGCAAGCTCTAAGTCTATGGGACGAGACGTAGTCAGACAAAAACCAGACAGGCAGGAACAAATTGGATTCAGAAAATGTTCAAGCTCAAGGAAAACCAAGAAGATCTATTTTAAACACAGGTGTTTAAATTTACAAAGCAATCGCCTTGCGTCACTATGTAGTAATGTAGAACAGTTCTGTTACGGACCACAAATGCAGGGATTGTGTGTCACAGTCAAGGAGATGTTTTATTTTAAATGCCTGCTTAACCTGAGGAGAAAAGCAGCTCTCCTTGAAGGAGGGGATGGCCAGCCACCTGATATAAATGGGCCCACACCATAGCGATAAATTTACACTTAAAGCCCTAAAGTATCACATGGGTCATGTTGCGATGAATTTTTGTTTGTCTGTATGTTTCTTTTTTTTTCTTTAAGGGATCTATATGAACTGCAGATAGTAAAGTTTGCAGGGACTTGCCAACGGGTGGCTTCAGTTTTGGTTGTGCTTTTGAAGTTCCTGATTATGGGATGCCAGCCCACCAAAAATCATGTTGCTGCAACTGAATCCACTCAGCAAAGACAAAGGATCAAGAGGTTTGGTTACTGCTTGGCTAAAAAGGGCTGATACAGGGAGAAGGGTCTGGCTGCAGAACCCTGAGAAACCTATTAGGAGGACCTCCACTCTTGGGGCCAGAAATCACATGACCTCCACATCTGGCCCAGACATGATGCTACTGAAGAGAACACAGCAATTGTTGTTCACCCCTTGTTTACATTTAAATCATAATGATATGTCTCATATGCTAGATAGCTTCTATGACTCTCCTTGAATAATCCTATCGCTCTCTCTGCTTGAATCAAACTCCGGACCTTGCATATGATGAACAAAGTTTCCTACTTTATTCAGTAATTCAGCATAGCACTCCAGCCACACTCAGGCACAAAGCGCAATGCACCCCGCACCCAAAAATCAGCAGGTTAATATACTATAACACGAATCCCCCTACATGGACTTCTAAGTCCTTTATTGGTTACTAAATATCTGCAAGCCTTGTTTCAGACATACAATATTCATCATTTGACACCTTTATTGGTCTGCCTTAAGGATGTTCACCCCCCACATGATATGGTAGCTTTCAATCCCTGTTGTATGAGTCCCACACATGAGCTTGTCCATCCAGCCTAGGAAGGAGGGCAAAAACCCTAAGCAATAGGGAAATTCCATTCCCAACTCACCAAAAGGTGCCCCCCCCCCCTTCGGGGTCCATGGCTGGCCTGGCTCACAACATTACAAATTACAGATCAGTAAGGGAAACTACAACCCTACAATACCTGAATAGAGACTACAGTGCAAGCATATACATTTCTCACATAATAATAACTCTTATGGATACATAACTTGCTTATATGCTCAAACACTACCATATAACACACCGCATATGTCATAATATAGCAGCTACATTCCAGGCCTACATGATATTTTCGAATCCCTTCTTGCAAGTGCTCCTCCTTCCTCCCCCCGCAGAGTTCTCCAAGGTCTCTGGCCTGCAAAGCTGGTTCCGTGCAGGACAAGCAGCATCATCTGCAAAACAGCAAGGCACCGACAATCCTACAATGCCTCCCACCCCTGGCCTACCATTACTGTTAATTTTCTTTTAACGCTCAGCTCTAAAGCAACAAGGGATTTTTTATACTGAAACAGCACATTTAAAATTGACTATTAATGTCAGTTCCCGTAAATTTAAACAAGAGTATTAACGTCTGTTTTCGTTGTTGCACTAATATCACTGAAATAGCAAATATATATGTAACTTGCACTAGCATCATATGCAGCACCCTTGTATAGGGCATATGATTTCAAGCCTACTAGTGGAGGTACCGCCTCCGTTCCTGAAGTTTGCATGAGGTCATATGATTTCCGGCTTATAGCAGAGGTCACCCTAGTGGAGCTCGTCCAGTGCTCTGTAGCCAGGTCATCTTAGGTAAAGGTGCATTGAGCAGAAATGTGGGCCATCTGAGAGACTGGCTTGAGAAGCTTTGGTTTCCAACCCTGGTCTGCCTAGGGTCATCTGCAATCGCCCTGCCATCTCGCATGCTCTTTGGATATGGTTGGATTTGACTTGGGCTGTTCATTCTGCTTTTTGCACTGCCCCATTAAACCTGCTGTTTTGGGAAAACCAAACCTGATGTCCAGGTTCCAGCATTTCAGAAGCAGACAGCCTCCCAGGTCTGGAGTTTACAGAGAACAGTGCGATGAACAAACGAATCATCCAGCTGAAGGCAATTCAGTGGCTGGACACGCTAACAAGAGCGGTCACGGAAGAATGGCTAGCCTCGTTATTGTTAACAAGACGGCATCAGATACGAAAATAATGGCTCAGAACAAAAGTGGGGTGTAGTGTTTGCACACACTTCATCAGCCATTGAAGTGGTTCTAACGGTAGATGCACCCAACAGAGCCGAGTCTACACAGCCTAGAAAGGAAAGGGCGATTCTGATACCATTCCCAAACCAAACAGTCAGGAAACTGCGTTTGCACAGCCGTGTTTGAATAGACTGTGAATAATATTTATATTGATTACACATAATGAAATATAACCATTTCATACAAAAAAGCCCAAATAATTTTTTGCAAAGTGTCTGCATTACAATCAGACTAATCATAGTGAAATTATTTATTTTTTATGAATGTGATATTTTATGTTACAAACCTCAGCAAAATTTTATTGCTTGGGAATGCATTTGCTGGGTTGCAAATAATTTTGATTTAACATGCATCCACTCTGGTACTGGGAGACGCAAACGTAATATTTCACACCTACTGGCCTGACAAACCTGGCTTGTTGTCTTTATGTATTCGTCTTATTCGTCTGAGATCCATGCTTCTATATCCTTTCGGGTAACAGAACAGACACTTACCATTGAGAGATTTATTATTTTTTTCCCAGCAATTTCACCTGTCACAAAAATAAAAATCAGGTCCTTAAAAGTAAACTGGGAACCAGTTCAATGCTACCATTACCAGCGCACATTTGGCCCCATGGGCTGTGAGTAATTTGCTGAGATGCGTGTGAGCAGCCAATCAGCTCGTTATGCACCGGGAGCAATCAGCCTCCCACGGAGCATTCCTCTGAGGGACGTTTTCCGAATGGAGTCACGGGTCACTGCCGAGCTACCTGTTTGTCACCATTTCAGGCAGATTATAGCCTTTGCTTCCCTAATTAGGATGCTTAGCCTCTTGGGTATTTTGACAACAGTTTATATCAGCTGTTTAGTTGCAACAATCTATGATTTGCATTGACGTCCTTTGTAGGATGGAATAAGGAAGAGACGGGATCGAACAGGCATTTCTTTCGAAAATAACTAGCAAGTTAAATAACCAAATGAAGTAAAATACTAAGCCTAATAATAATACTAATACTAAGAGTCATTGTCATCCCCTGGCAAAATTATTAATGAAAATGCTTAATCGCGGACATTATTGCAAGAAAAAGGCGAAAAGGAAATATGATGGATTTGAGTGTTGGTTCCCAGTTTTTCAGCAGAACTACTTTGTTCCCCAGAAATTCTGCACCTTCCCTTCCCCCTCACCAAAGCAGTGGGCATTGGCGTAGATTTGGGTACAGACAGCAGGGACATGTCCCTTCCAATACTATGGGAGTACCGTGTGTGTTCAGGGGAGCGGCGGGTTTGGGGCTGATTTGGTCCCTACCAGTGTCGCAACCAATCCTATGCCCTTAGCAGTGGGAGTGTGTGGATCGATGTTAAAATATCGATTCTTTGTATCTGAATGTTTAATTTTGAGAATCGATTCTAAAGATACCTGACAATTTACATTTTACATGATTAATATGGGGAGCAGGATAACAGCTTCTACCAATGACACCTGGGCAGCCCATAAGGGGGGAAGACCGGGAGGGGGCCCAGACATTAGTGTGGGGGTCTCCAACTCTGGTCCTGGAGGGCTGCTGTCCAGGAGGTTTTCTATCCTACCTGGCTTCTGATGAGCCACACCTCTTCTCAGGTAAATCCCAGGAACAGGTGTGGCTTGTCAGAGGCCCGGTACAATAGAAGATCTACTTGATAGTAGCTCTCCAGGACCAGCCCCAGCATGGTGTTGCAGATACCAGCCCTAGATTGAATCAAAACTAGGACAAGAAGAAAATGAGTGGTATGGCCTATCACTATAAAGCAGCTCTCACTGGGTATCTGTGCACAAACCAAAGGTGAACGCTAACAGAAATAGTGACAGCCATTAAGATGGTCCAGTGGATGGGAGATTAACTGATGATCCAGATTCAGCCTCAGTTTTTGATCTAGTTCACATTCATGGTTGCACAAATCAGGGGCCTCACCCACCTCATTTACTACATACAGGTTTTTTCTGTAGTCTATTTTAGAAAGTTTCATCTATTCTCATCTATCTATCTGTCTGTCTGTCTGTCTGTCTCTCTGTCTCTCTGTCTTTGTCTAATTTGAAGCTACACTTTTTCAGTATCAGTGCTAATAAGCTTACATCAATATAAACCCACTTTCTATACAGATAAATGTAATGATTGTATGAGACAAGCATCACAAGTACCATTTTAGTGCAGTGAAATTAGACTTAGAGAAAATTACTGATATTTAATCTTTGAAGAGATTGTTGATTGCAAATGTATACATATTTTACACGCACATACTGCAAATGCAAAGTCTTTGTGGACGGCCTCCATGACCTTTGATCAAACCTGGAAGTGCTGGCAGCAAAAGAGCCCTGCTGCCTATATAACTATACACTCCATCCTGCACTCCATCCTGGTTTGTCCCACCCCTTCCTCCAGCTGTGTACCCCCCATCTGTCTCCATACCGCCCCCTGGGATAAAGTCCTGGCATCCATCCAGACAATGGAGGCTCGACACATGGGACAGGATGCTTGCTATAGGGAGAACATCTTGTTCCCTGGCTGCTCACGGCAGAGCTTAGGACGCTTGTCCCAGTCAAGCGAAACAAACACATACATGGCACCTGTAACTCAGGCCATTGCTGAATAATAACTGAACATTATATATTACAAAACAAAACTAAAAGATTGTTACTTATTACATACATGACATCACTGTTTAAAGTGTTCTCTGTTTCCGAATTCATGTTCTATTCAATCCAATTGAAAAAAATTACTGTACAGCTTTTCCACCAAGTTATACAATCTGGATTTAAACACACTGGGCTTTGTTTTAGGGAGAGCGGGGTTTTCCTTTGTAAGTGAGATTTCCCACATCCAGCATAGTAAAAGCATTTTCTGGTCTCTAAATTTGTTGTATGGGGCCTGTAAAGATGACATCAATGTAGGCGGAGTCTGATAGTATCTGATGCACACATAACATATTATTATGTCTAATTGGGTAGCAACAAGCTGCTTATGCAAAGGTGCAAAGTGGCAGGACAGACCATAATTATAACCTCACACCACCATTGATTCGCTGAGCCTTGATGGTAAATAACTGCATTCAAACCACTAACCAAAACAGACAACTGCTAAATCAGTGCATAATACGTTCTGTTAGCTAGCCAGGTAAAACACTTAAAATGTAACTTACTGAATGCAGAAGAACTGGATTTTGACAGTAGAGACCTCAGTTGTCCCAGGCTACTACGAGTGCCACCATACAATCCGAAGCTCTACCCGTGGTCATTAACTTGGGACAAATGCTCTTCTGAAAGATGAGCAAGTTTATTCAACATCAGAATACTTATTCTATCACAGAAGAAAATGCACAGTACACAGCTACACAACGGAGAAAAACTTCGCAATATGCAATGCTACATCCTACATTCCTATACAAAAATAAGTTCAGCACTGGGATTATAATATACAAATGTCGTGGTATTTATAGCACTAAAATGATAAATAGATTGTTATAGGAATATGTAGTATTGTTCATGGGCCTGAGGGCTTTACTGGTTGTACTGTCAGTTATTTATTTATCCCCTTTTTCTAAGAATATGTAAGAACTTTAGACATTTCATTCTGTTTCCTTCTGCCACTGAAGCATTGGAGGAATGGAAACTAATGATGATGTCATTGCATAAGGAAAATGGCAAAACCTGGGCAAGGTGTTTCCTTCATGGGCTCCAACTCCACTCTGCTGCATTAGCTGGGATCCGGTGGACCCTACCTGGCCAGCATTCTGTCCTCCTGGGTATCTATTGATCTGGGCTACCGATAACGCTGTCAGCTGGGCATGAGTAGGGCTGGTGCTGCGGTCAACGTGGTTCAAGCCATGAAGCAGACGGCCAAAGGCATGTGTCAGGGGCGGAATGTCGAGGGGAGGGTGCCATGCGTTAGGAACGTGATGCGTGGACCTGGCTTCTCTAGCCAAGGAGAGAAGCTGAGACATAGGCCGGGCAGCTTTGTAATCCTTAAGTTTCATAACCCTGCTTGTACTTCCTGTTTGGTCACCAGTGTCGTGACTTGAACCCTTAAGCCTGTGGCATCAGATCTAAGCTCCCAGCGGGTGACCGAGTGAGTCTCTCCCATCTGCTGGTTGATAAACCAGCCACGTCCTTTTCACCCTAAGGATGCATGCATCAGATTCTCATAAGCAAACATGCCTCACTAGGTTTTTATTCTAAGCACTCTGGGAAAGTTTCTTACGGGATCCTAAAGCATTGTTCCACTGGTGTTTACTCCTACAAAGCTTTGCCCGGGGCTAAATCTTTAAACAACCAACGGCAAGGTATGCAATGCAAACATCTGAGTTTGACAAGAGACATCGTGACATTGATGCAACGAAGACCTAACCTTGGCTCGCTCTGAAGTGTTGGGGCTTAGGGGAGGTTGTTGAGTCAAGTCCGTTTAAGCAATCAAAAATGAGGGTCACTTCAAATCGATGCAGTCTGCTCCAAAACTAAATGAGTGGTGAGTTTGACTTTTTTGGACAGGATGTCTGTGTTATGGAATTAAACACCAGGTGTCATATTTCATCACACTGGCTTGAGTTTCCTGTCCAATTTACATCTCACTCTCACGCCAACTCAAACCTTGATCCACCATGTGTTTGGGCATAGGCCCAGAGGCGTGTCTAAAGAGATGGCTTGGGGTGGCACCAGCCTCCCTGGAAATATGATTGCCCTTCTCCTGTGCCCCCCCCCAACACCATTGGTCTAGAATACTGACAATCTGACAAAGCCCAGCATCACTGGATTAGAGTGCTGCCAATCTCTGCCTGTTAATTCTCAATGCTCAATGCCATTGGGTCAAAGCGCTGTCAATAGCTGCTTGATTATATAAAAATCCTAGAATCACCCCTGTGTCGGCCCCAGTAGATTCCCTGAAGAGATTCTACTTTATTGATCCCCTTGTGGATATTAATTTCTTCGCCACATCATCTTGCGCTCCATAGGTGAACAGCAAGTTCGGCAGTGACGGTCAGCCACCCACAGCCGCATCCAGGCGGCTGGGGGTTAAGGGCCTTGCTGAAAGGCCAACAACCACGCTAAGGCACAGAGGCTTAGGCTACTTAGCCACATTCTGCCCCCTTGATAGCTCACTTCCGCCTCTGCTGGCCTCAGTGGGACCTACCACAGAACCATCTGGACTGTGCTTTTACCCCGCAAGGTCCTCCTGATTCGCACAGCGACAGAGCATACTGGGGCAACAGTGAAACACCCTACAGTTTTTTTTGCAACTTTTTAAAAGCCTTTGTCTGACACTATAACGAAAGTTGCAAAAAAAATAAATCAGACAGGACATCCAATTCACATTGTTATTTAACGAGTAATAAAAAACAAAATTCATTGAAGTGCATAGTTTCTGTTTAGGCTTACCGTTTAGATTTCAGCCTGTCTGTAAACCTGATTGAAAATATGACACAACTGCAACTCATAAATTTCAGCAAAAGAAACCTCTTAAATTTAAGCATATTGGCTTGACAAATACAACTGAAATGAGATTTTGCATGAAATGTTTCTGACATATTAAACGTGGAGTTTCCAGAACGGCCTTTCAGGGAGGTCCCGAGTGTCAAATGGAAGCTTCTGGAAAGGTCACAGAATGACATGGGGCCCAACCAGCTCATACTGCTACAGTGCAAAAGACTTCTGATGGTCAGTAGATAGCAGTATGTAATACAAAGGTCAAACAGCTGCTTCTGTTCCCAGTAGTGGCTCTCCTGTTGAAACCTTAAGTAAGTGTGTGACCACCTGGAGCGGAACACTAGACCTGGAGCTCCAAGGAATCCACCTTGTGTTACAATGAATCTGAGTATTTGACTTGCCGTCTTATGTGGATGTCTGGCTCTGTGTTCGTGATCAGAAGGTTGTCAGTTCAAATCCTGTGGTAGGTGGAGTGACTTCACTGTTGAATCTCTGAGCAAGGCTCAACCCCCAATTGCTCCAGGGACTGTCTGGCTGTGATTTCTTAATGTTGTTTTAGATAAAAGCATCTGCTAAATAACTTAAAATGCAAATACTGTGGTCTATGGGTAATGAGCTCTATTTTAAGTACAAAGTAGCTACACCGGAAGCCTGGCATAATCTCCTAGTGAAGGGTATCAGAACAGTTATATGGGAAGATTTTTCAATTTTTTGAAAGTTTTCAATTAAAACCATAGAATATGATGATAAGGAATCGTACTTTGTGGGTGGGGCAGTGGCTAGCACTGTTGCTTCATGCCTCTGAGACCTGGGTTTGAACCTCCACCATGGCTCCATGTGTTTGGAGTTGGCATTTTCTCCTTGTGTTGTGTTGGGGTTTTCTCCAGTTCTCCCCCCCTCCCCAGTCTAAAAACATGCTGAGATTAACTGCATTTACCAAAGTTAAAGTGAACTGTATTGTCATCTTTCCATATATAAGTATACAGAAAAACAAGACGGCAAAGCTCAGAATCCACAGAATATACATATAATTGAATTTTTACACGTAGTGTAAATAGACATAGTAGTCAAGACAATTCCAGCTAAGTGGACAGAGAGCAGCACAAAACAAAGGAGAGTGCAAATGAGCTATGAAGTACTTTAAGTGAGGTGGCAGCAAGCGCTAACCACTTTCTGGTGCGGAAGCACAGTGCAAAGTTAGACTGGTTATTGCAATATAATTTTGTGTGCAAATACATATAAATGTATAGATACAGTAAGATATCTGTGTGCAAATACAGTATAAATACAGTAAGATATCTGTGCGCAAACAGAGTATAAATACAATATGCAAGTACAGTATAATGCAGTATGATATTTGCGTGCAGTCAGGTGGGTTGAGAGAGGGTTGAGGTAGATTGGAGGACCCTGGGGGACAGCATGGTGTTGAGAAGCCTGACAGCCTGGGGATAAAAACTGTCATGTAGCTTAGCCGATCTGGCTGTGATGCTGCAGTATCTCCTACTGGATGGCAGCAGGGTAAACAGTTCATGTGAGGGGTATGAGGGGTCCTGCCCAATGCTGCAGGCTTTTTGAACAGTCCTTGTGGTGAATGTGTCTTGTAGTAATGGGAGAGGCACCCCGATCATGTTCTCGGCTGTTCTCGGCTGTTCTCTAGCCGTTCTGTTCTAAATTGCTCTTTGATTGGTGTGTGAGTTTGCCCTGTGATTGGTTGGTGCCCCATCCTGGGTTGTTCCCTGCCTTGTGCCCATAGGCTCTGGACCCTGAATTGGACAAGTGTTTTCAGAAAAAGGATGGAATTCTATTTGGCTTCCCATACCAAGGACACCACAGTAAATTGGACCTCAATGATGCACAGCAATCGTACAGGCCAGGGGACTAACACACGTGGATTGAACTTTCAGTTCAGAGACAAATAAACACAGGACCCTATGAATACCTCAAAAATTATGAAAAACATTCTTTGGCTATTCCTAACCCGCTGAGCAGGGCCAGAATCACCAAGGCAACCGATGGCAAATCCGCGTCCTTGTGGGTCTGTTTCTCTGTTCCGAAACAAACTAGTTTCGTTTTCAGGAATTCTACTCAATTATCGCCAACAAACTTTCCTGTCACCCCGGGGCACGCCGTCAAATAAGAATGATTGTCACAACTGTTAATGAGAAGTTCACCACCCTCGAGCTGAATTTGATACGTCTGAATACTACTGTCACCCTGTAAGTGAGAAGGTCCATGTTTCAGTCCGGAAGACACTGGAAGTTGTCAGGAAAGTGGTGTGTGTGTATGTAATATGTAAATCCCTTTGTCCTGGATCGGCTCTCCGGGATTGGCTGAGGGTGTTTGTTAGGTGCAATTATGCGCTAATTAGACGTGATTCTGCACTCTGGGGAGACTTCCTGAGCAGCATCCGCATCCTAATGGGTCTCTGAGGAGCACCTGAATTCACAGTCGTTGACAGAAGACGAAGCCTGGGCTGCAGGGAATGAATGCTGCCTTCCCTGGGAGGGGATACAGCCAGCTGTGAACCAAGAGGTTGGGGTGGGGAGCAGGGTCAACCCTAATATCCATAACCAGACCCGTCATGCATAACTCCTGGGCCTGGCAGGGGCATATACAGAGGCAGAGCCACTGGCCACAGCTGAGAACTGATTGGCCCTCTGGAGTACCTCCTTCCCTGTCACTCAACCGAATCAAAACTTATCATTGGCTAATGATAAGACTGACTCCTCTGTATGAATGATGGCCTCTCTCATGGCCCCCACCTGTTATCCAAAATCCTAGAATCAGCTCTGGGGATGGAACAAAATTCCTTCAACTGGGCCACTTAGCCCTTTCCAGCCACCCCCTCCCCCCCCCCAGTTGTCCCCCTGAGATGGCAGGCCTATCCGTAACCTCCCATCTTCCAGTAACTCATAATGACAATGGTCATTTGGGTGGCTGCTGCTTCCATCACCATCGACAGTGATTTTTAGCTACTTTTCTGAAAAAATTTCATTCTTTTGGCTTCAGTGTGATGACACAAATACCACGACTCTTTTTCACTGTCAGACAATAACTTTGTACTCACCTTTTAAAGCCGTTTTTCACTTTAGGCAGAAGAGGACATTTATATTTCACATTTATGTATATAGCCGGAATACTGAGTGCTATTCTTTGTGCTGTACTAAATATGGCACAAAGTAAGAAACTTTAGTTAAAAATGAATCCCGCTGCGCTCTGGACAGTTTCATTACTGCTTGCCCTTGGAGATGTGAAGCAGTATTTGATATATATCAACAGAAACCTTCCAGCTAGTTTTTTTGTCCTTACAGGTCAGAAGCCCAGTGTGATGCCTTCAAGGTGAGGTGCTGTCTAGGGGGCAGGTGAATGCATTTGGAATTTCCACAATTCCCGTTCCCACTGCTTATTTGTAAGGTTTTTTGATCCTTCCGGAAATGTCTTCAGTTAATGCTGTCATCTTGCCAGAATCAAGATCTTATAAAGCAACATGTTACAGCTCTGAATCAAGGAGGCCTTCGCTATGCAGTGTAATTCAACTTTTCCCGGTGACCAGACCTGAGGGACAAAGCAGTAAGCTATCTATGTTTTATAATTTAGACGTAGGTTATCTATAGCTCACTGTGCCACATTCGACTGTCAGCCGGGGCGATTCCTCCGAAAATTTCATCAGCCAATAGTTCGGCTTGGAGGGGATTGTGGGAAAGCTCAGCCGGGAACAGAATCACACGGTGCGGAAAAGTCCAGATTCCGGACTCTATCATACGGCACTTTTCAACTGGCATACAGGAACTCACTTGTACCCTAGCTGTAGCAGGAGGAGAGACTAGTTAAACCTTGGGTTATCCACTACAGAAGGGTTGGTTCGGTAAGGGCATTGCCGGGTGGAGAGTGCCCTAAGACCGAAGAGACGCTTATTTACTGTTCACATGGTGTATGTCATGATTCACTATGTGGCAGCCCTGCCTCCTTTCACAGTTACCTATGAGCTGGATCATGAATTTATTCCAATCACAGGTGTACTCAATTCTGTAAAGGGTGCACATTCAAGAGGTTACATTTAAATTGTGAGGTCAGGCTGTGCCAGGACAGGCAAAGAAGCCTTTATATATCCCAGCAGACGAGGAACGGCATTGGAGAAGGAGCTCACACCCAGGGGGATGAAGCTCCTGCTAGATCTTTCATTGCCTGAATGTCTGCTCTGCTCATCTGAACCTGTGATGGACCTCACAGAAACAATCAGGTTCTGCTGCGGTACAATGCTCTGTGTTACATAACCGATTCACGCCAGCTAATGTTGGGGGGGGGGGGGGGGGGGGGTTTACAGGGGACGCAGAATACAGGTTTTTTGGCCCCACTCAAAATCAAAAAAAGAAAAGCCCGGGTTTTCCCCGACCCCACCCCCCCCCCCCCCCCCCCCCCCCCCCCCCCCCCCCCCCCCCCCCCCGGGCCCCGGCCCCCCCCCCCCCCCCCCCCCTCTCCTGCGACAGCTGAATCCTCTTTATTTCCCCTCTATCAATATCAAAATGCTAACAGCCAGTATTTCCCAAGCCAGCACCCCCCCCCCCCCGAATTGTGCGGTTAGTAATGTGACAAACAAGCTGAATCCGTCTGTGTTAAATGTGAGCGAGCAATGCATTATTCTCTCCCAAACAGCTGGGATGATTAATCATGGCCAATTAGACGAAGGTGACGTCTCAATTACCCACAGCGCTCGTTAAAATGTCCTACCGCATTTAAAGACTTAGGTTATACGTAAAGATGACAGGGCAACACCTGGGTTTCTCCCTCAAAAACCTGCTTAATCTCCTCCCCGTTTCTGCTATGTTATGATGGTTATTTAGTCAGGTTTCTCCCTCGGTTAGGTGCACAGCTGTCATTTCACGTCTCTTCTTGTTCCGTTCCAGTATATGGTACAACCATTATCCATCCATCCTACAATTTGTGGTCATGAATTAATTCAAAGTGCCCCAATGTCCTTCCTGCCTCCGTTAGCTACTTCCAGGGTATTGCTGCCCTTTGCTCTCTTAAATGTTTCATCTTAGTTTCCTTGGTCCTCCTCATCTGCATGAATGCATGAAGGTGTCCCCAGCCCTTCCTGTCAAATATGGTCCTGTTTCCCAGTGCAATTCAACCCACTAGGTGACACAGGCGGTTACCTAGGCCACCATCTTCTGAGGGGACGCGGTGCTCACTTAGCAAGCCGATATCACCTGACACGGGTGGGGGTTGGTAAATTTGTCTAAGGCACCACGTGAGCTATCACCAGTACTACCATTACCCATGGTTATTGGGTCATGGTCAGCAAATAGACCTGCTTCATTCCATACTGGATTTCTTAAAGGTCTCCTGGCAACCAAGCTGTCTGCTGAACCCCAGCTGGCACAAAGCTTTACCTTCTGATTCATGTCTGAGTTGAAGCGTAACTCCGTCATTGAAAAACAAACAGACCAAGGAACCTAGTCAGATCTCCTCTGTTCTTGGAGACTTCTTCCTTCTTTCAGGGGTGTTGTTTGTAATATCAAGAGCACAGGGACCTTTTCAACATAACAAGTTATTGATTGCTTCACAGATTAAAAAAAAACATCCCCCCGGCATTCTCAAAGAACTGTGTTATTTAACTATTATTCAGCTATTGTATTGACGGAAATAATGATTTCCTACACCTGTCACATTGGGAAAACAATTTTGGAAGCCGACGTGCCACCGGAGCATCCGGGGCGTATAAATAGAAAGTAAGCAGGAATATGGTTGTCCCAGCTTTAAAGGTATGAAGCTTAAAATAGCATGAGGCTGAGGCTAAGAGCATCCTGCTTGGACGCCTAATGGATTTGACATGGGATCCGTTGGACGCAATGCAAGACAATACCGTCTCTTCTGAAGCTGAAGACGTACCCCGCTGTCCAACTGTCCTCCCAGACAGCCCACGTCTAAGACGCCCACTAGGCCACATTCCGGGGGCGGTGGGTTAGGCTACAGTGCCTGTTATCAGAAGTCATTCGTTCAAATCCCATAGTCTGCACAGTGATTTCACTGTTGTCCCCTTGAGAAAGGCCCTTCACTCCCACGTCTGAGCCTGCTTTCACTAAAAAGAAATGTGTGTCAGTTTGGCCAATAGTTTCTGC
Organism: Petrocephalus zakoni; assembly: GCA_026774425.1. NCBI lineage: Eukaryota > Metazoa > Chordata > Actinopteri > Osteoglossiformes > Mormyridae > Petrocephalus > Petrocephalus zakoni. The sequence continues at coordinate 18,336,893 of JAODKN010000001.1, read as the reverse complement.
CAAATAAGTATCACTACAACAGGACCCTTGATGCAAAACAACTTCTCAACATGCTCTGTGAGACTATGGGTTGCCAGCTGGGTGTTAATTAGGGATTGAAGCATAGGTGGATCTAGGTGGCCACCCCAATCAAAATCTTCTGCAGGCACCACTTGATTGAAGGAATTTAGTGTTCCGTTTTCTCGTTTTTGGGCCACATCCCACATACACGTCGTTGGGGGTCAGTATGTAGGTGCTGCCATCGGGACGGTTAGGATCGCTTTCCGAATGACCTGCAGAGAAGGCTGGCGGCACACACTCGGCCAGGCGGGAGAGCTCAAGGGCAAAGCTAATCCGTCGATTCGGTTCGCGCCGGCGCCCAGCGGGACCGGCTCACGCTCCCAGCCAAGGACAAATCGGAAGCTTCACGCTCACAGCGGTGGGAGACGGCGCGGCGGGAACAGCGACCTCTTAAGAGCGTCGCTTCCGTCCAATAAAGACGCACAGCGGCGGGGAGATGACACTTGTCTGGCTCATTTAGGATGGAATCTGACACATCGATTTGAGATTTTTATTTTATTTTCGATCAGCCCCAAACAGCTGTTTCGCACACAACTCCTCAATCGATAACTTATGTCCTAATACAGCAAATCCAAAAAAACCTAAACAGAAATATAACAATAAAATAAATATGCATATATTAAGTCTTATATATCATCAATCTTCCTTTAAAACAATGAATGACAAACAGAAATATTAAATATGAACCCAAACTATGCACAGCATCATCACACCATACTCTGAAATTGAACGTACGTTCCTTTAATAACCGTCAGATTTTGTTAAACTATAGTCTTTAATACAAATATAAACTAATTCTGAAATATCTTTATATTTATATGTATATGTGCATTTATATATTGTATATACAGTTTGTATACAATCTGAAAGGGTAATATTTCGCTAATATCTTAAAGAGAACACTTACAAAACTAAAGCAGGACGCCCCCATTTCACATCAAACGGAATTAGACACCAATTCTCCTTCAAACAGGGGCTGTCAGACGCTACGGAACAAGAAAAAAAAAACACAGGGAAATTACTTATGCCGGGAAAACAGTCGTCAATGTATGGCTTCACCCGAAATCCCTCCTGCGAGCTGCGGTCCACAGCTGGAGGGCACGGCACGCCCTGCCCACGGCGTCTGGTCGGCGGTCACGGTCAGCCGGCTCTCCTGCGAGGGCTCCGTCTCCCGGGGTTATGACATGACGCCGAAGACCGGGTTGTGCCGGCAGATGCTTGGCCCGTACTCCTCGTAGCTCTTCTTGGTGTGGCAGACTTGGAAAAACTCGGGCTGCCGGGAAGCAGACGGTGCGGCCATGAGAGAGCATCGCGTTCTGAGCCCTGCCCCAATGCCGCTCGAAATTAAGCCTTCCTGGGGTTTTTTCTGTAAGACACTCTGAGGAGGCTCAGGCTGTGTTTTGTTCAGGTTGAATCTTACTGAGCCAAAACTGAGCATCAGCGTAATTGCAAGATTATACCACTATGCAAACGCTCAGGTCAATGATTTCGTATAAATTCTGCTCGGCGACCCACCCAAAATCTCATATGTCAGGATCCAAACCCGCATCCCCGCTGGATCTATACTCACTGTGGAGGCCAGCATGGAGCCGCCGAACCAGACTGCGTAGCGCTGCATGTGGTGCGTGACCACCTGCACCTCCATCGGCTTGGGCTGCAACACACAGAGCAGAATGACGCACTTCCACCCCAGACCTCTAGGTGCCACTGTACCCACTGCCCATGTCTGCTATGCGTTACACAGAAACTTTCTTTCAGGTAACTGTTATTTTTTTATATAAAAATTCAAATAAATTCAATATTCACTCAAGCTATATAAAAATCCTGCGGTTCATGACAGAGCATCATGGGAAATTAATATATGGCTGGATCCCTCCCACAGCTTATTAGTTGAGATTTCATTTCTCAGGGAAGAGCGGTAACACACAAGCTGGGATTCGGGTTCAAACTCTTCAGCTCAAGTTTCCTCACGAAAGTAAACACCTCCTCAGTCAGAGTGCCGCTGCTGGGTTTTCACGGCACCAGGAGGTGGAATCACTGGAGTTTCCCCTCCGTTCTTGTCAAATGAGACCGCAGCCACATTCTGAACGGGCCCCAGAGGAACCGTACCTTTATCCTACCGCCACTGAGCTCCTCGCTGAGCTTCAGCCGAGCATCCACCACCCGCTTCAGGTCCCTCTGCAGCCGTCTCCCAAAGTCTCTAAACATGGTGGAGCCTCCGGAGAGGACGATGTTCTGCAACATGGGAGAAGGGAGTGTTGCTTGTCAGCTGGAGAAGACGACGCACAGCTTGGCCTGGGAAGGGCTGACACAGCAGAACTGGGTCGTGGCAGAGCCCTGGAGCAGGGCACATACAGCTGGAGGCTCAGCGATGACAAGAGAACATCCAGAACTTCTACAGCCCCTAGTATCACCAGTAAAAATATCCAAATGTACAATACTGTGCAAAAAGTCTTCTGCAGTCTAAGGAAATATTTAAAGCTATTTATTAAGGTACTAAGTGTATATTTGCTCTGTACAAAAACAGTAACGTATGCAAATTAACAGTAACACAATAGAAAATAAGAATTTCTTCTGCTTTCCAATAACTTACTGATACCCTGATTGATGGCTAGATGAACCCCACTTCAGTTCCCAGACCTCTCCTCAGGGGCACCTCAGCCGCTGTGTGCATTTATTAAATGTCACCACCAGCTCACTTGATTAATTAATTAAATTAGTTAAAATATTCAATGAGGTATTGATTAGTCCAACAAGGTGGGGTCAAAAACATACATGGGTGTGTTGCTGCAAAAATGAGGGTGACTTTAGGAGAAGTTTGGAAATGACTAAGTTCACAGTTTTACACCAACATGAAGATCATTTAAACATTATTTTCTCTGACTGCGTAAGACTTTTGCACAGTATTGTATAAATGTGAAGTTTCTCAGAAGATTTTTTCAAATCCGCACCCTAATTCGTTGTCTAGAAGTGAATATCCACATTCTCATACTACACATTATCCACGCTCTCATACTACACATTATTCACACTCTCATACTACACATTATTCACACTCTCATACTACACATACTCTCATACTAAACTCCACAGGCCAAGACAAGAGGCCAAAGTGTTGCTTTGATGAAAGCCAGATTTCATATGGGGCCTAAGAGATCTTCTGATAAGAAACAAAAGATGCTAATGTCCCAAGCCCATCACAGAGGCAGCTTCCTAACGAAGGTAATTAGCGAAACCTTACGAGACCAGATGATCAGGGAGAAAATTGGAAACTCCCTTAGCAAAATTAAATATTGACATCCTCCAACAATGTGGATCTGCCACGCATCCCTCATGCGGGGGTCAACGCTAGGCTAATGCATTCATTCGGGGGGTGTCACCATGGCACATTATGCTGAGGTTGTGTGGTCGCGGCCCCCTTTTCTCTTTAAATCATTTATATTCACTGCTGGTTGAGGGGGTACAGATACATGAATCACCACGGCAACCAATTTCATGGCCGACAACCAACTTCTTCATTTGTGACGCGGTGTCCTTACCGTGCCATGGAGGTATCGACAGACATATTAATTGGCCGTGCTTATTTTGCCAACTGGAGACTCGTAGCGATTGACTTTCAACTGTTAAACATCCAGAACTTTACAGTATTTTACGTTATCGAGATGCCTAGATGGACAGAGGCCCACTGGGCTCACTTCACACAAGTGAGCTCTTCCACTTGCCCACGCAGCAGGTGGGCTTTCCGCACACAGCGGATTATTTACACTGCCGACAGAGGCGCACATTAAAGCAGGAAGGCCCGTTTGGGTACCGGTCAGAAGAAAACATCTACAGTGTTGTGGTCTGGGCCTCCCCAGAAGAAGACCACTCCTAGCCTATCAGTAAACATTTCCAGCATTTTCCTAGCAACTTCCAGCTAGCCCCTGCTGATGCAGATGTGCAGATGGTTGTGGGTGGTGTCTGCAGAAAACACCAGCACAATACGGCCTGTTTGGGAACGAATCGACAGCATGATAAGCCCGTTTAGTCATATATTATGAAACAATTAGCAGAATAAAAGCATTGGTGCGGCAAAGGCAAAATTAGCCCCAGACTTAGACCCTCTTCTAATGTGCATACGAATGCATAAAGATGTAAATATAAAAACTGTTCATTTATGGTGGAGGCCAAGGCAGAAAGCACAGAAGTTTTTTTTCTTTTTTTTTTATACTATTTACAGCAGATAAATGAAAAATGTCACCTCTAGTCCATGACTCTAAGGGACCCATAAAATCACAGACCCCCCAGCTAAAGGGATGCAGACCCCTTCCCAATCTCGCCAGCAACTGGGACTGAAAAGCAACCTAGCGTATGCAGCCCAATGATAAAGTACACACTGCCCCCTAGCGGTCATGGAGGGTAAAACGAAGGCTTCAGCCCAGTACAGCAGGAGGCCATATAAATCACACCTAGGGCCATTGACAAGGTCCTCAACCATAACTGCTTGGCGAAAAGCATCTCCTAAATTATAGAATAATAAACTTTCCGAATACAATTTATTTCTTTGTGTGAGTTACACCTGACACAGCTACCGATCAGTAAATTAATGAATAAATAAGACCAATATTAAGAAGCTGTTCAGTCAGACCTGCCACCTCATCACCATTAAGGGTTCACCATCACCATATGACACCCCCTCCCTTCGTGATTTCCCCATCCTCCCAGCGGCACCACCTGGCACACTCGGTCCGCCTCACAAGCGTCCCAAAATCATACCTTGTACAGAGGCCTCCTCACATCAATTGGACAGTTCTGTATGACCTCGTCGACGACATCAGAGATGGGCTGCATGAAGTCAGGGTTGGCGAACTGGGGAAAATGGGAAATAGTAATATTACGCTTCATTTGTGGCTAGTGAGGTTACAGAGTCCCTAAAACACATCCACGGTCTGCAGAACAGCTTAACTCCATCCTAGAGTGCTGACACGCGAGCCCTGAATTTCAGGCATATTCAGTGGCAGTATTTGCCACTGTCACTGCACTGGGGGCGGGGGGAGGGGCTCAAAAGGAACTTTTTTAGTGGCGCCCCAGAAACACCAACCCCACCCCTGGAGATACTGGATCAATGTTCAACCGGAAAAGCCTCCAACTCGTTGAGGGATACAGGGGATGAAAAGCTACTTCACGCTCTGCTCTGGTGGGCATGAGTGGCACAAACCCTCTCGACGATGCTTAACGATGTGCATGGGGGTGTTACCTGGGAACATCATGAGAGAACAGCCCTGGCACCATAGGACGCACCTGGTCCTGTACAATGGCCTCATACTCCTTCATATTCCATTATACAACCATGTAGAGCAAACTCTGGACATAATGATTCCCACTAGATGACTGCTTGTCCTATTACTGATGCCCCATATCGAGCTTTGAAGGCCTCCTTCTGCTCTTTCCAAAGAAAAACCTGTCCAGATGTAGGATGCAGGGCAAAAGATGAGTCATCAGGCCGCATCACTTAGCTCTGTCACTCCAGGATTTGGGTTTTGTGCTTCTCACACCTAGTTAGGCGGCTTTGCGCATCGTCCTTGGATACGAGTGGTTTCCGAGCCGTGTCTCTTCAGTAAACTCTAAGTCCATGAAGCTTGAGACCACATTACAGAGGCACCAAGTCAGTCGGATGGTCATTTGCGATGCCTTTGCTCCATTTAGCGATTATCAATTCAACTATTGCGGTGTTAAGTCATTTGGCACATGCCGTCATTGTTTTTGAGACCATTCCTTTGGACATGTTAAATAACTTGTCTGGTTTTTGCAACTGGTGCACATCATGAAAACTCATGTATCAAAGTGCGGCAGCCAGAGGTCTTTTACGGCCGAAGAAGGCTGCGACTGAGCATATGAGGACTTGGCCTTGCTGCTGCACTTGTAGATGTCATTTTAGTTAAAAATTCCTTTTGTTTCCAATATTCTGTCGACCCAGTGTGTGTGCGCGTGTGTGTAAAAATATCAATATATATATATATATATAAATACATTCACACAATTAAAACATGCATCATTTCATAATAAACTGTAATTACACACAGGCATGGTGTAACTACTAATCACAGCCTTTCTGCAAAGTTTAGGTCACATGTAAAAAAGAGGAACAGGTCCATTCTTACCGCAAGCCACGGCTGGCGCTCAGTCGCCTGCTCTGAAACACTACGCTCTTGCCTTAATTTTGAAACTCGGCGTGAAATTGAAGCCTGGCGTAAATGTCCTGGAAGCAGTGAGCAGGAGGTAGAGGAGGGGTGAAAAAGAGAGGGATTTTACCTCTGGGTGAAAAAAGATCTCAGGTCCCAAGAAACGCTCGTAGCCGACGTCTATGAGGAATTCGCTCTTGCTTATGGCGTTGATCCCTCTGTACTTCTTTATCCACCTCCCCGGATCTGTGTCATATTTTGTGAATTCTTTTACGATGTCAGGGCAGATGTAGCAGTATCTCTCCTAATGGGTGAGGGATGGGGGTAAATCATCAAATGCCGCAATGTTATTCAGGGCAACATAAATCTTACATCCCAGATAAAATCAATGTGCATCTGTAGCACTTAATATCAGAAAACGTAACATATGCCTGGTCCATGTGTGTAGAATGTTCCTCTCAATGGGTGTTTTTTTTGCATTTTAAGGTATTAAAAACGCCAGGGTGGTCAGTTTGTAATTGGTCTCCGGTGTGTTTTGGAGGTAGGTTTGCAACATTTGCTGCAGTCCCCAAAAACAGGAGAGGGCCTGACGTGTAGGTGGTGGGAGGCGAGGACTACCTTCACCGCCTTGGCCGTCTCCAGGGACTGTTCCGGGGGGACGCCGATCTCACGCTCTCGCAGCAGCTGCTGGATGAAGTACGTTATGTCCCGTCCAGCGATGGGAATGTGTTTGATGCAGCTTCCAATCACGTAACCTTCGGCCTGGGGGGGGGGGGGGTCCACAAGGGACATGGCTTTGCTCAGGTGGCGGTCAGAGGCAGGATTGTCGTTTCAGGGGGACGCCTAAATGCATGGCTTCAGTGGCGGTAAACACCCCCACCGTTAAGGCACATAGTAAGCTAGCTTATCCATCAAAGCTCACCTCGTAACGGGCTCGAAGTTCCCCCCCCCGCCCCCCCCCCGGGTGAACTGTGTCAGACTGAGACCTTGACCGGGTCCCTGGTGAGCAGCCCGACTATGGCGTGAAAGTGCAACAGGTTTGCATAAAATCTAGGACAGGGGTCTCAAAACATATTTACAGTGAGAGCTTCAACAAAGAAAACCATCGGGGGTGCTATGTAGATTACATTTGGGTGGGGGTCGCTGCGGCAAAAGATGTTGACCATGGGGAGGCGGGAGGTGGCAACATTAGAAGTTTTCAAATGGTAAAAGCCATTGATTCCCCTGATCCCCCTTAATTATGAACACTTCACCCCTCCCCCAGCTACCGAAACATCACAGACAGCCCCTCTGCAATTATGTTGCACCTCGCCAGTTATCCCACGCGAGCCTCGAAATCACATTCCAGTCCTCAGCTCTTGGTGGTAGGCCGCGTGTCGTCATTAATCCGGTTTTCAGGCAGCCATTAATCAAGAACACCGGAAATGCTCTGCTGGGTAGCCAATGAGACGGGCCAGATTAGATGTGACAGGGTGTCACGGCGACAGCAGCCCGCTGCCACACAAACAGAGGCGACAGATGCTAAATGTCCCGCCAACTCGTGCATCGCCCTTCAGGTGACATTTCTGAGAGGGAAGACAACAGCACCTACTGGGCTCCTGACCGCCAACGGGGCTGAGATCAGTTTTTTTAATGCTGCGCCACTGAATTTATGAAATGGTCTTAACACTGCAGCCTTTGAGGCTTGACATACATAGCGAATCACACACTGCTACATTCGGCAGTATTTTGATGGGGCAGTAAATCTGTGGGTTAGGAATCTGTGTCTGTAAGGTTGTTGGTTTGCATCCCATGGATGGCGGAGTAACCATATCAATGCGCAAGGCCCTTAGAGCAAAAAACTGCTCCAGCAGTCCTGGAAAAATGGCCTACCCTGTGATCTAACCCAAAGCTTTGCTCTCACCTACTAACACCAAGCTGTTCTTGCAGTGTGTACAATGACAATAAAGGCATTCTGTTGCGTTCAGGAGAAAGGGAGGATGCCTCTGTTTCCAAGGTAGAATTCATATAAGACTCAAGCAAAGTCATTACCAAGAGGATTAAACATAAGTGGTCATACCTCTTAAATGCAGCCTTGGTCCCACTAGTAATGGTAGAATTATGTACATGTCTGTTTATATGGATCGCAGGCGTGCGTGATGCAGCTTTCATATCAGGTTTTGGTGTTTAGGCACCAGGGTTCCATTCGACGAAAGCACAGAGAACGGGGAGAGGTGTGACGGTTCTCACCACGGGGATGGCGTGGGTCACCCCATCGCCACTGTCGATCACGATGCCGGTCAGGGTACGCTCGCCGACGGCACGGGAGGTCCAGGAGGCGGCCAAGGCCAGCACTGCCTGGGGAGATTAAAAACAGACAGGTCTGAAAGCGGGCTCGCGTGATTCCAGAATGGGCCAGGCTAATCTCCAGTCAGACGCTGTACCTGCACGGCGATGTACAGCCCCGGGACGTTGAAGGTCTCGAACATTATCTCCGCCAGGTACTCCCTGTTCTCAGGCGTGTTCAGCGGAGGTTCTGTCTGGAGACCCGAGTTATTTAGTTTGGGCCTGAACTCGAAAACCCCACATAAAAAAAAGCTGTTTATTCAGAAGTAGTTATTAATGAATGAACATTTAAGAGGAGAGGGAGATGATTACACTTAATTAGCCAGAGGCTGAGTGAATACATTTTAAGAATGGGCCAAAGTCAATGGGACATGTTTCCCACAAAATGCCTCTCATGACAGGAACAGGGAGAGGCACAGAGATGGATGGTCCTACCATCAGAAAGTAGTGGTCTTCTGGTTCTGCTCGCAGATACTTAAATATCACTTGCTCCATGAACTTCTCCATGAGATCCCAGTCCTCAATGATGCCGTGCCGAATTGGCCACTGCGGAGCAGGGACACGTTTCAGTGCACGGCTGAAATTTAGGTTTAGGGAACATTTAAATGCTTTACTGACTCGTTCACCCACTTGCAAATAAACTATTATACAGCTGAGCTTGTAACTACAGCAAGGCACCTTCGGACTTGAACCACCATCATTTGGGGGTAACTACAGCACCACCTACTGCTGATTACTGGTAGTGAAGAGTGGAGGAGGGATTTGAACCTTCAACAGTAAGTTACCCACTTTGGAAACTAGATATTATTTAAAAAAGACTTCTGGCAAGTTACGTCATCAAAAAATTCGTTAAAGACACACAGTTTAACCACATTAGTAATATTCTCTATCACCATTTTGGTTAATTAAAAAGGTATTCCACAATTACAATTCAATTTTTATTCCCTATACATTCTATTTTGCTGCAGTATACACTCAGTAATTAGTTTTTCTCATTCGAAAATTAAGCACACAGGCTCCTACGGTCACAGTAAGTACAACATGGAACTCTTTGCTGAAGACGCGCGACCTTGGTTGCATAGTTGGGCTTATCAATTGCTTCGTCTCCAATGAAGAAATCCAGATCGTCGACCCCGCGCATCAGACGTCTCTGCGCCTGGTCTCCCACACCGGCGCTTTCTCGGATGGCAATGCCTGGAAATATTCAAGGAGTCTTCCATTTGAGGGTGTCTTCCCCAGCCATCAAAAAACACTGAAACCTTCAACTCAAGTCTAAATTTATCTGTGCCACAAAATATTGTGCCCTAATTATATAAAAAACAGCGTGCCAGCTACAAACAGCTGTATAGGTAATAAAACTGAACTCTTCTCCAAACACCATACAGTCTAAGTGCTATAGGTCTTTTCGACTGAGTTTATTCATACTCAGGACTAATCACAGAGATAGATTGTGGAATATCCGTGTCAAACATGAAAGGTCAAACCTGCACTGTTTACTACCTTTAAAATGTTTGCCTGCTTGGCTCATTAGCGTTTCTTAACTGGAGAGCTTAATCTGCATTCCAAACTACCCTAATTAATTCTGAACAAATATAGATACAGCCATGGGCTTTTATAACGCAAGCTTTAATTAGCGTTTTGCAAGCTAAATTTAATTAATGCCACTATCCCAAAAGCTTTCCAATTTTATGCATCAATCAACAAAAAACTAACTTGCAACTAAACAATTTTGCCAAGTTATATTATAAATAATTTTCCAAAGCACGGGTTAGGTAGGTAGGCTATCTGAGCATTCTATTTCACCGCTACATTATCAGTTTGCTACCTCCAGACAACAACAGTTAATTAAGCTGCAGGGTCCTGGGCAGTTATTAATAAAGGTACAAAGACAGTGGGAGTGTAATAAATAACCAAGTCTAATATTTGTGAGCTTACTTAATTCATCTTGATACTTACAGGAGGGAATGATAAACTGAGGCTCTGTATTTCCGGCATATCCGATCTTGGTGTATCTGAGCGCGCAGGAGAGATTAGTAACACATAAAATGATTAAACGCTCTGCTGCACCATATTCCCACTACGTAGAAAACACACATGACAGGTATAAATTACTCATTTTTTTGCGCAGTACTGGTGCATTTGTATGTGCAGTTTAACTGACTATGTTCCTGACTGTCCCCATTATTATTTCAATACTGTTTGTCATTTAGCAAAAAAAAAAAAGAGAAAGATTTATAGATATTTTTATGAGTACATAGGCAAAATGTAAATAAAATCTTTAAGTGGGGGAGGACGTTTTAGTGTGTTAAGGGCACCTAACATTTATTCTAATGTCCAGTAGTCGTAGCTGATAATAACACCTAAATAAATTACTTGTAGCTCGCAAAATACTGACAGATAATTTAAAGACGTGCAGAAGAGCAGATTCCCATCACATATCTAGCGCGCGACGGTGCGTCTTCCCATTGGGAATAAACCTGACCCCGTTTTTGCGCTGTAAACAAACGGCATCCGTTAATAGGTAGCAGGTGACATTATAAATAGGGCCAAAAATGAATAAACATCAGCAAACTTAGATAAGTATTTACTGGTAATACGCGAAACCAACTAAATTCATCAGATAACGAGCTAGTAGGTACTACTATACTGAATTGGAGTTTGACTTAAAACTAGCAAAAAAAATCAAGGAAAAACTTAGTTGGTGTGCATCCCTGCAAATTATTATTATTATCAGTATTATTATTATAGCATTACAGGATGGGGCTGTTACAGAAAACTCGGCTGTCATGGCAGATGCCGGTCCTGGTCGACTGCGCCAGTCGTGCGTCATGACCGGGACGCTTAATGCAAAACCCAAGACTCACAAATGTAAATATGTGATCTAACCAAGAAATTATACCTGCAACGACTATTAAATGAATGCAATAATAAACTCACCCCGTTCCGCCGTCAATGACGCAAGGAGGTAAATGAACTGCCATGATCGGCTTGGTGTGATGAATGACCCTCCTAGAAAACCATAAATTACCACACAGCTATTACGCTACAGTAACCTATAGTGTGAATAACAATAAAGCATTTATTATTATCACATAAGGACTTTCGTGGTTATTGCATTACCGTGGCCGGTGCACCCCTGTACCGTTATAATAACGTTCTGACAGCAGGACTACTTCCCGAGTCAGAGGGGGAAATGACGGGAAATAGAGAACGGCACCGGATGCATCCCCGGATGTTGCGGGACAGGCGCTAGGTTCTCAGTATGAAGCGACGGGGTTGCTTTGCAACTCTGAAGTGGATTGCATTCGTAGTTTTTTTTTTCTAAATAGAAATACTGACTCCCGATAATGCACAGTTCCACCAATGTCTAACTACCTTTAACAGGCACTGACGAGTGCGAGTTAAGTGTATATCTTTCAGTTGCCAGTGGTTTTCGCGTTGAACTTACTGCGGCAAACCATGAAACCTCTCAAATTCATCCCCCAAAAAGAAATCGCTTTCATAGCACCAATAAAATAGATTACATTTAGCATCCCGTAATTTGTGTTTATGACCTGTACCGTTTTATATATATATATATA
>JAODKN010000001.1:18313021-18324666 GCA_026774425.1 Petrocephalus zakoni | reverse complement strand
CGGGGACTAACGAGTGATTCGACATAGGGAGGTTTTCGACTTAAGGAGGGTCGACTTAGCGAGGTCCGACTGTATTTTATCGTGATGCAGTCAGATATCACTTTCTCAGGGACGTGCATGTCATGTTTGCACGCAAATATATGTCCTCACTTTCCACAGAATAGCTCATGTATTTCGCGTATGTGTATAACGAAGTTAGTCTTGCTGATCCAATACAAAAGCGCAGCGAAAAAGCAGGAGGTGAGGCAGCCAGTACCGCTGCCTCACTGAAGGGGCCATGCGTGAGCCCACGGAATTATTATTACCGTAACGCTGGCTAAAAATCGAAAAATTAAGTTCACTATAGCACTCCGTACTATTATTACTTATTTTGTTCTGAAAGAACCAGCGCCTCACCTGCCACAAACCTCACCGCACTTTCGTCCCAAATCCAACAAGATTGTATGTTACCAACTTCTTTCTCGTTCCCTCGTCACAGACGCGAAGTGATACCTTTGCTGTGATTGGCTGAATGGTCCTTCAATCAAACTAACGGACCTATGTGCATAGCCTAAGTTTGCGTGTGTTTTTTTCCCCTCCCCGATCCGAGCTACAGTTCAGTTCGCTCTGTGGCAGCGTATACATGGGATAGTATCGTTTTAATCTGACAAAAGTGTAGGGGGTGAAATCGTGTTTCAGCAAAACTGGGGGTGTTGTAACACCCACATCCCCCGACTGCTACGCCCCTGGGCACCCAGCTCTTTGGGCAGCTAAACGTATACGTAAAATTCAAAGGATCCTTCCTAATTTCAGCAGTATTTTCCCCAACATCTAATGTAGAATTTAAAACGTTTTACAACTTTAATATTTATATTTTTACTAACGCAGACACAAACCATCTGTAACCCTAGCACGATGAAACAATGCTAAATTAATGTCATATGATCCCATGTATTTGCAGAAAAACAAATATATCTAAGTGAAAGCGTTAAAACAGAATTATGACTCACGTATATGCCATGTGATACGGTAAGGACTGGACCACGGGAACAAGCCGGAAGTAGCTCCCTGAAAGCTGAAGCGGTGCACCCTGGCACGCGTTAATTGAACACGACATGACGCACCCATCGAGGTCCTCTGAATCAGGGGCGCAGGTAAAGCTGTGGAAAACGGGGGATCTGGAAAACTAAGCGACTGGCTGTCAAATGAGAAAAAGCAAAGCATGAGTTGGGGTTGAAGTTTCGAAAGTTCTGAACTGTTCTCCATCGGTCTTGCTTGAAAAACTATTAGTAAGTTAAACGAAGACGCTCTATGGAAAATCTTGTTTACATTCCCGATTGACCCCGATTTTAATAATTTCATCACGATGACCGATAAATGGAGAAAATATTTTCTGATACGTTTGATCAATTAAGGACAAGATTTAGCAAGCATTTCTTTTTGCGCTTGCATATCTCACAACTTACCAGAAAACTGTGCAGTGTATTTCTGTATAGGTGTTATTGGTTAGATGGTAAATGCACTGGGTTATTCCTCAGCTGCTTGCCAGGCTCGAAGGAAGACGCTGCCTGAAGGGGTTGGACTCCCACCTGTTTCCTGATGACTGCTGTCCAGCTCAGGGTAAGTGTTGACTCAAACAGAAGCTTGTATCTATGTATAAAATGCGCGGTCTCACTTGTACTTGGAACAAAAGCATCTGGTAAATAAGTGTTATCAGTTTGAAATTCATTCTCAATAGCTGCAATGCACATCTGAGCATATCGAGGTTGCCTGTCCCTTTTCTAGATACAATATCAGGAACCTTAGAATAAGGAGTGCTGGATTATGGGAAGGAGGGTGGGGTCAGGGAACATCTACCTGGTAATATAGCTCTCGGTGCCTTTAATGTTACGATTAGATATTGGAACTTGTGCAGTTCCTTACTCTGGCTTCCAACTCTAGGAGATGTGGTTGAGTTCCATGGTATGGAGGGAACAGGCAAGACGGAGACCTTGTACTACCTGGTGAGCCGTTGCATCCTCCCTGGGGAGCTGGGTGGTCTGGAGGTGGAGGTGATGTATGTGGACACCGACTACCACTTCGACATTCTGCGCCTGGTGTCCATCCTGGAGCACCAGCTGCCCCAGGGCTCAGACGAGACGCTGCGGGTCTGCCTGCGGCGCATGTCGGTCGTTCACTGCTCCAGCAGCCTCCAGCTGCTGCTCACGCTGCACCATGTGGAGGGCACACTCCCCGGCCGGCCCTCCTTTGGCCTCTTGGTCGTCGACAGCATCTCCGCTTTCTACTGGGTAGATAAGTACAATGGGGGAGACAGCATGACACAGCAGGAGGCCAATCTTCGGAGGATTGCGGAGCTCCTGGAGAAGATCGCAAAGGAGCACCGCGTTGCGGTGTTTGCCACCACGCATGCCATCATGAGGAGGAGCTCGGCAGAGGAGGTGGACGAGGTTGGCGGGACTTGCTGGAAACGCCGCTCGGTCGCCCCCAGTGACTTCACTAAGGCCTACCTGTGCAGGCCCTGGCAGAGGATAGTCACGCACAGGGTGCTGTTTTCGAAAGAGGACACGACGAAGGACAGGAAGCAGGTGTTCACTGCGGTATCGTCCAGCAGCAGGACGAAGAGCAGAAAGAGATCTTCGTTTTGCATGACCGATGCAGGGGTCCAGTTTCTCTGAGGCTGCCTTAACTCAGCGTGACAAATGGGTGCCTGTCTCAGATGCCTGAAGCCCAGTGTTTCTTACCCTAGTCCTCAGGGCCCTCAAACAGCCCACATTTTCACTCTCTCCCAGCTCCTAACATACTAACACACCTGTTAGAGGTATTCGGTGTTCTTGATTGGCTGGGAGCTGGGAGAAACAACAAAATGTGACCTGGCTGGGTGTTCTTGAGGACTTGGTTGGGAAACACTCAGTTTATTTATTTACATACAAGTTAAGGCTTTACTTACTACTGTTTGTTTAGACTGATCTGAAAGCTATAGTTCAAACTGGGTGAAGCTTTTAAGGACAGTTAGTAAATATGGAAAATAAATGGAAATTATCCTGTTATCTTGTGTGGGGACAATGTAGTGCAGTGAAAACAAAACTAAAACTGCCCTCTTGTTTAAAGTCTTTTCTACTTTTTTTATATTTCACCTATTCCATAAATTAGTTGTATTGTGATGTGACTGAAACATAAAATATAGGAAGAAACATGCATTATTGTGAAGTAGTTTATTATCTTTATTATATGAAGTAGTTTGCATCTGTTATTCGCAGAAACAGGAACAAAATGTTACCATTACATACTGAATAGTTTATCCTGCAACTGAAAATCTAATTTCCAAACAAATGATATAAACTAAATTCCCCTGCCAGTCATAGGGAGACACACATTTACCAATCAGCTGATGGATCTCTCCGGCTCGCTCCTAGGGGCTGTGAATTTACATTTCATTTACTTCTTTGGATTTGGCCGATTGATTATGTGTCACGTTTGGCGTGCGGCCGTGCACATGCAAGTAAGCGGGCATCATTAACACTTTCCCACGGGGAGATTGACCACTTCATTTCTATGGCCGTTTCTTAATGTATTATTAATTAAGCACATTCAATACGTATTCCTTATTTGTTACACAGTAAGACTGCAGCTTGTTTGCTCCAACACCTGGCCCTCTTGCACCTTCAGTCTGCTCCCAATTCGTGTGTTTTGCCTTCTTTCATCCAGTAGATCTGTGTTTCTCAAGCAGGTCCCCAGGGACCCCCAGATAGTCCACATTTTTGCTCCCTCCCAGTTCCCAGTGCACCTCTGCCAGGTACTCTGTGTTCTTGATTGTTTGGTTCAAGTGCCATGGGAGATTGGGGGGGGGGAGCAGAAATGTGGAGTGTCTGGTGGGTACTTGAGAAACACTGCTGTAGATAGTGCATTCCACCCCTGACAGTGAAGGTTTTGCATCATCCAGCAGAGGGTGCTAATGGCGTCCGGGGCGATAGTGAGCCGTGTTCACATGGACGCAGGCCATGAAGCATGAAAAACGGGAAAGCCATCCTTTAGTCCCCTTTTGTTTCAGGAAAATCCGTTTCTGCTTTTTTTTCTGGGCTTGCATAGCTCTAAGGCTTAGTTACGCACTCTTAAGTCCTCTTACATTTGGACACGAGTACAAATTAATTCAATTTATAATGAATGCAAACACTGAGAACCAGCGAATAATATTTACCCCATGACTGCGCCTTTGGATGAATAATTTCCAGCCCTGGGTTTTGGTGGCTAATTCCACACACAACCTTCAGTGGGCTCATCCTTTGAAATATAAATGCCGTTAAAACGCTGCTTGCCCCCCTCCTCCTACACTTTGTGCCTCCCCTGAATAGGAAATCACCCCAGCTGGTAGGAGTTAATGCTGAGAAGCTCTCCCACTTTGTCTAATTATCGTTTGACTTCTGACACGGGTGGGCCGCATCCCATAATAATGCCTTCTAAAACCCATAAATCGCCCCTGCAATTAGGCCTGTAAATGTGTCCCGCGCACGGATACAGCTAATCGCTCCCCTGTACCCGCCAGCTGTACTGTAAATAACAGTTGCTGTTACTTTTCCCCCATTAATCCTAATATTCCTTTGTTGGCTCCTCCTCCTTAACCGTCCTGCATGGAATAATTAACTCCAAGTAGATAGCTGTTATTAACGAGTTTCTGTAGGAAGGCCTGGTCACACCAGCTGTTAAACCCCCCCACCCCCGGTCCGCACGTGCATGCAACATGTTGCCCTTTGGACACTACGAGTAAACAGGATATCAACTTATGGTGTTTCTGTGCACCCCAGTGCAATCAAAATAACACGTCATGTTTTGGAGCATAAAAGTGTAGGGCAAGGCCTGCAGGTTATTGTATTTTCTATTATTTAAGTATTAAAGGCCCAGGGGGCGAATTATGTACATTTTCCATATTTCGCAGATGCTTTTACCTACACTTGCATTCATAGCATTTGGCAGACGCCCTTAGCCAGAGCGACTTACATACAGTAAGTACATAAAGCAGGATCAGCCAGTCCCCGGAGCAACTCGGGGGATAAGGGCCTTGTTCTGGAGCCCAAGGATGAACTCAATCCTGGGATCCAAAACAGCTGCGTTCTGATGACTAGCATAGTGTTGTAACCCACAGAGCAACACTGCACCACCATGCACAACTTGGTATCCAAAATGGCTGCATAACTTGTGATTTTTCTACAAATGTTATGGGACCTTGGCTAGCCAAATAAAGGCAGACAGGTCAGCTTCACCACACTACACCATGCTAAATGCATCTGTGATCTGAATGACATTAACATTCGCAGTGGTTCCATTCCATGATTGCCAAAGTAACCTCACACTTCTGGGTTTGGGGGGCCTTCATGTGTGGACTAAACATGTTCCCCTGGTGTTTGTGCCATTATGGGTGATGGATGTAAATTGAAATAGACTTTATACAATGGCTTGCGCCATTTTTACAGAATGTATGGCAAAGCTGGAATTTATTAATCTGTTTTGATGGCATGTCTGTCGCAAATGATTGATGATACAGAAGCCTTTAAGGTACCTTTGAAGTTGCCTGTGCTTGGAAGAGTCTGTTTCAGTCTTTGTTTGATTTATGCCTTATAAACGGTAGCATTTGGAGTTTATTACAGTGCCTGTCAGTCTTTACGGTGCCCCGGTAGCCTTTAATGTTTGTGTGCTGTTCCTGGTGAGTCTTTAAACTAGACCTCCTTGACCCTGGACTTGGGGTTTCACCATAAAGATCTTTCAGGAGAAACCATCATAATGTCACAGTAAGTATCATCAAGGAATCAGTACTTGATCCTTGTAGCCTCCTCCGCACAGCATTGCTTGTTAGCGCTAAACCAAGACATAAAAACATTTCTTCTCCTCTGTACCATGTTCCGAGGGGGTGCTGACTTTGACTGGCACTGGAGGCTGGGTACCCGGATTCAATGCAGAGACACTGTTCTCCTGCTTATAACAAACCACCAACATTCTGAAGTTTCCAAGCATATCCTTGGCTAAGGGTTCCATTCAGAAACTGTTTATTTATTGCTGATGACCATTTCATTCAGCTTGCGTAATTAAGGGGTTCTGTGGCCCTGGGAGGATTTCCAAAGATTTGCGCTTCAATTCGAGTTCAATGTAGCTAACTAAGAAAAGCTGAAACCGGAGGGTTTCAAAAGGGAAGATTAATAATTAAGGACCAACCGGCCTGCTCATTGTTGCTCTTTCATTATTTGCTGACTTTAAGCTTTACTGGGCCTGTCTGCCTTTGTTTATTATCTTTTTTTGTCAAACCAACCCCTCCCCCCCCGTGCCACCGCCTGTTACCTAACAATTAGCATGGATAATGGCATGAGTGTCATGTGGTACAGCGCCAGTCATGTGACCTTTCATTCACAGATACCGTACTTGCTCAATCACAACACATATGTAGGAAAAAAACACCTGATAATTTGATTTTGTGCATTTTTAGTGCTCAAGCTATATCAGCTATTAAGTGATGAATTTAACTCTCAAATGTTGTTTTATTACAGGTCAATAGAAATCTTTGTAATGCATCTGTAATCGGTTTTCAGCCATTAGGAACCTTATTTGGATAAGCGGAATATTTTCTTGGCAAATTAGCTCTGTTAGTGTATTACTGACACATTTTACATTTATGCCTTTAAAAATTATTATAATTTTCTATTAGTTTAAATCATTATAATTCTATAAAACATTCTGCAATGTTTGCCCTTCAAGTCATCCAGCGCTGAAGAGGACGTCACTGCACAATGCGAGAGGTGGATGGAACTCCTTTCACCCCTCTGCAGGAACCATCCATGGGACTGATGGAGAGACGGGCCTCACCACAGCCCGTGGACCCTTCCTCCGCTTTAAACACGTCCTCGCAGATGAGCCGCTTTCGCGACAATGGCTGGCATTCATGCGGCGTCCAGGAGCCGGGATGAACGTTCCTCAGGCGCAGCACCTGCTCAGTGGAGGATGGCCGCGGTACAAGGTGGACTCCTGGTGAAAAAGGGGACTTCTCTTTATGGAAGCAGAGGTCCCACTGGCATCATTTGTAAATGTATAGCTCGCAATACTCAAGCTGAATGGGAAACAAAGAGGCCTAATTAGTCCCCAATTGATTGGTGTATCCAATCATTATGCTTTTGTTCTGCTGAATTATCATGTTTCAAAGGGCTTTGGCTCTTTAAGGGAGGGTGGTGGGGTAGGTCGGGGGGGTGGTCCACTAATGTTGGAACTTATTGTCAAACTGCATCTCTGATGTAAGCCAGATACCTAACAAAGGAAAAAAAATAGGGAAATGAGATGCTTCTGAGTATAAAGAGCCACTTTTATGTTAATGTTTTTGAATAATGTACTATGTGGGGTGGGTTTTAGGGCTTTGGAAGAAAAAAAGACATGCAAAAATCAAGAACGAACAGACTGTTGATGTGGACATCTTGCGATGTAAAGTGTGTTTAATTGAAAGGTTCAGTATAGCAGGGGGGCTAAACAATGACAAGGCCCATGAATAGCAACTCCAGCTGACGGGGGTTTAACTGGGCCCAGTGTGACATAATTGCACCATGGTCTACAGTGACAGATTCCCTGGGTATAGAGTTGGAAAATACACCATGGCAGAAAGCTGGGAGAGAAATGGGCACTTCTGCAGGAATAATATTTGAGCTGACGTGGAGGATGCCATTTTACTTATGGGGGCTGTTATGCTCACTTGGGCTCTGGGGTAGTCGATGCTTTTCACCGGCAATTTAGAGGCCTCTGCTAGCGTGGAGTAGCCAGCATTCAAACTCACTGCTGAAAAATACATGCGCTTGCACAAACAGACCACCTTGTAGAAGGAAAACACCTCCTGCTCCTATATGACTAAGGGCATTGGGCATACCACACAAATCGGTGTATATGTGCAGGAGGAAAGCCTGAATAGATGGATACGCGAATGGTCAGATCAGTAAAGTACTGTCTTTCCAGACAGTGAACCCTCTTATTAGCTACGGCAGCCAATATCCGCCTGCACCTGGGTTCTGCTGGACTTCCTCCATCCGATGCTTGATCTTCAGTTAACTTCTCTTAATAAATGAGGGAAGAATTCTAATGAGGATGACAACATATAGTCGTTTTCATGGACCGCTCTGTTAATCGAAAATAAGAACTGAACCAAGAAACCCTTTAATTATCTAAATAGGCCTGTAGGCCTACTATTAAATAGTATTTGATTTGAAATGCGGGGAAAATCGTACTTGATCAGTATAAATATATTTTAGATTTCAACACATTTTAATATAACGATATTGTAAAATGTTTAAATCATTATATTTAGTGTTTCCCCAGAGTCGGGCGTTTCAAAACAGGACACTACATAGAAGCAGTTCTATTCACTTTTATGACGCAAGATTGCTATGTATCGCAAACTTCTAATTTCGTTAAACCCCTCTTATCACATGAAACAAGACATTCCTTTGCATTTAAAAGCCAATAGTAGCAGAACGTGTAATAGGCTTAAACTTCAAAATACTGAAAGAATAAACACAATCAAAATAACTACTCTGATTGATTTAGCGAGGCGACCCCCTCCCCCTGAATGAGAGAAGCCGTCCGATCCAGGCGCCCCGGCGAAGCGCTCCGGTCCAGGTTCGGTCCGGCTGGAGTCCATTCCGGGTCCCCCTTGTCTCCCGGCGAATGGCTGAAAAAGTCTCTTCACCTGGAGGATGCTTCGGCGTATCCCTCCGCGGGCTTCAGCACTGTGGACTTTCTTTTTTAATACGGCGCTTTTCTAATTCTTCCCTTCCGCCAACGCCCCGCGGCTCTCCCGTTTTCGGAGCCGCCGACGTTGCTTGTCCTTTATATCCCCGGCGCGTCCCACGTCAACGTCCCCCACGTTCACAGTCCGGGCTCGGCTCAAAGTTTATCGGCGGGGGGGGAACTATTTTTCCGAATGTCACTGACAGGCGGTGCTTCGGTCTCTCAAACATGGCCACCATGATGGAGTGAATGCAATAACTTTGAATTTCAGATTTTTTTTTTAGGGGGGAAAATTCTTTTTTTTTATTATTTTCTCCTGCTGTGGAACGCGATGCTTATTCGGGAGGAGCCCACGGAAGGCGCTTTATCGTTTTGAAAGGTTTGGGCAAAGTTGCACCGGGGCCCCCGCACTCATGTAAGTTAGCTGGGAAGCTCCGGAGAGAAAAGAATCGCGTCAATTTCGGAAGCATTATCCGCCTCCTGCCAATGTGTAAGTTTGCGTTTATCCCCTTATTACATTTCCTGGATGTTATACACGAAGAATCGTCTCCCTTGGCTGCTTTTCGTGCCGGAATGAAGCGGCTGGGGATGTAAAACACCATCTTTTTTCTGCTTTTTTTTTTGCGGCGCACTTCGGGAAAAGGAAAGTGGGGCTCTTTTAATGAAAGCCGAGGCAAACTGCTCGCTTTTTGGACCGACTGCAAACACGCTTCGCATTTCGCTGGGGAGACTGGAGAATTAAAATTAATATATATATTTTTTTAGTACTAGCGTCAAGTCGTGTGGCTTGGAAACCCAGTAACTGCATTGCTTGTGTCTTTTTGTGCGTTTTTCCCCCCCAACCGGAGTGCGACCTAACGACAAACCCGCACCCCCCCGACCCTTACAAACATACAGAATAAGTGTCACCTTCCTTGTGTGACATTAAAGGTCATGAAGGCGATAATTTCCAACTTCTAGGCTCATAAAGGTAAGCGGCTGGCTGTCGTTCCCCGTCGCGCTGCCCTCGGCTGCTTACGCGTCCCGTCCGGGCGCAGGTTCGCCTCTTTCCTTTGTAACATGTATGTGTGTTTCAGCCCCGCCGGTGCCGCACGGCGGTCCGGTTCGGGCTGCGTCCGGAGCCCGCTGTACCGCGGACGTGCTGCCGGGCCCGGCGGCTCCTCTCCGGCTCCCCCCGGTTATATAATCCCCATTTCCAAATGCGCACCCCCGCCGCTATCCCCTGCATTTTCCGCCAGCCTCTAATCGCCCGCCCGCAACCCTCGCATGTATCTGTACGTCTCCCCTTTCGCCTCTTGTATTCCATCCCCGTGTGGCACCGGGGGCTGCTCGCCTTTCTGGGGGGGACCGACACTCGCCTTTTGTGTCGCCGGGCGCAGTTAGAGGCAGCCCCGCGTCCTATCGCTTTCTCGTCCAGCCTCGAAGTGCATCCTATTAACACACGAATAAATGCATTTTTACGCGTCATTTCCATAGTAAGCGGGCGTATGGGTGGGTGGGTGGGGGGGATCGCTTCCTATTGGGGTCCGCAGCTACTTCTATGAGATGAGCGTTACTTGCTTTTGATGCGAGCTGTCAGTCTGCTGTGGATTTTGGTGGGGGGCACAGCTGCTGCCCCCCTCTTATAGCGGACAGGATGGCCGACCGATGACTAGCCCCTTGCATCATGTGGTTTAAAGTCCCGGAGTGCCTCACATGGCGCAGTATTTACCTGCACGGTGGCCCATGTGGCGTGTCGCGAAAGTGAGGAAAAATAAAGCAGCCAGTCCCGGAGAACCGTGCGTGGCTTTCGCCGGTGTGGACTGCGCCCCCGGGAAGCGCTCGGAGCCCCTGTGCCGGGAGAAGCGGGTTGTGTAACACCATTAGCTTGGGAAGCGTGCATTGAAGACGGGCTTTCACAACCTATTAGTGCTGGTTGCGTAAGAGATGGGGTGCGATCGAGGGCTGTAAAGTGTTAAAACTACTGTTTATTGCTGAAAAAGGAAACTAATTAGTACAATGGCAACAAGGCCGGCTTATGCAGGCGGTGATACACAGTGAAGTGTTACAGAATTACAGCAGTGTGCAAATTGGCAACAGTAACAGTCGCTTCGAAGCAAATTGTCTGTTCAGGGCTGTCACTTTGTTACTCTAGTTTTACCTTTCATTCAAGTGGTCGGTATGTTAAATGTATCCACAAGATCGCCAGGCTGGCCACAGTATTGTCCTTGGTCCTTACCGACTGTTAAGGAGACTTGGGCACACGCCCAGAATTTATCATTTTCACTATTAAGCGTCTAGGTCCTGTCTCAGTTGAATATTCGTGTTAGCAGTACGACCTGAGAATTTGACACGGAATGATATGCAGAAGTATATTCATTTCTCCACCAGCTCAGAAACGGAGGTGGTAGATAATTTCCGATTCTGCGTTTATTTGCCGGAATAGCGTTTGGTCATTAATTAAGTTTTATTTGTCGATATACCTTTATTTACTGTGGGTCTTTAAAATTCCCGCTCGCCGCCAACGTTACCCAACGTTTGCTGGGTGAAATTTGGCGATTTGAAATGGGCAGATCAGACTTAATTTGAGTACAGTCTCAGAAAAGTTGTGGTTTGTTTTTAGCTTCTCGATTAGTTACCACGACTCACATTATCCAGGCTCTACAGGTGATACGAATTCAGCAGTGACTCTCGGACATTCCGGTACCCGGGCTTTATATTTCCGATTGGTAATGGGCATACGGCTTCCTGCTGATTTGAATTTTTTTTTCTTTTTTATGTTTCTAAATACTGATTCTGAAACATGTAGCGGAATGTGGATTGCAGGCCATTTATTAACATAACAGCGTAACAAGTGTGAAATGTGTCCACTTGCTTTTCACGTCTCTCGTGTAGCTTGTTGATTTTTGTATAATTTTTTCCCCTCCAGAAAAATCAGTTTT
>JAODKN010000001.1:18294092-18304790 GCA_026774425.1 Petrocephalus zakoni | reverse complement strand
GTGTGACTCGGCTGAAAAAGGACTCTCCAATTTTTGCGCTGTGTTCTGCAGAGACCAGCTGGCAGCATGGTCTGCGCTGGCCTCCGTTTGCCTCCTGTTGGTGCTGTTGCTATCGAACCCGGCCGTCCTTGTCTTACACCCGCACCTCCCTGTCCTTCCTATGCAGGGGATCCTAACAAGCAACCCCCCCCCCCCCGCCCCCAGTCACCACACTTATGAGTATAATTCCTTTGTGCAGTGTTTCTTGATCTTGTGCTTGTTAAGATGATTGACCCGTCTCCTTAATCCTGGCTTTGTTTTTTCATAATGCTCTGGAGTACCCCCTGGGTTCTGCTGGACCCCTTCGCCTGCCACCCTTGCCCTTCCTCTTTTCTGGTCTGGGGGACCTTGTCGGACTTTGGCCTGGACTCTCTCGCTTGGGTCCGGCTTTTTGTTTTTGCCTCAGTGAGCTGGACAGCGGCGTTACCAGGATTATCGCAGGGCCACTGTGGTGTTTTCAGCTCTAGTGCGGACCGGCGTAGCGGCCCAGTGGTGCCGTTAAAATCCTGAGGCCGGGGAACACTGTCTTGTCCTTATGTGGCACTAAAGTTTTGTGCCTTCAGTATAAACATCAATGCATAATCTAGAAATGGCTGTGAGATGTCCAGCAAGCAGATTCCTTGAAGACTAAAAGTGGTTTCTTATGATGATTATGACAAATTGTGGGCCTTTGAATACCCATCCAAACAGCCTTCATGTGTGCGGGCTCATGGGGGCGGTGCTATGAGTAGTCTGGTTGCTGTCCGTCGCCTGATTGGTGTTCATTTCTCCCTCTCAGATACTCATGAATCCACAGAGTTTTGGTAGTCGCTTGCTGATTCTTGGCTGACCTTTGGTTTGTTTGTCCCAGTTACCTTGGTTTTGGGTCATTATCTTTCGGGATTGTTTATAAGTTCAAACCTTTTAAAGCTTCCTGAGCTGTGATTTCTGACAGGGACCCGTTCCCCTCTCTGCAGAATGTCATCAGAGGACAAGAGTCAGGAGGCCTCTGACTGTGGCCCATCTCCTCCCCCGGGCAGCGCTGGAACCACACCCGACGGGAGTCCTGCCGCCACTGACAAGCGCCCCCGGGGTCGGCCTCGCAAGGATGCTGTCACTGCCACGTCAAAGTCCAGGAAGAAGTAGGTGCAGCTGTATGGTATTCTGGGGGGGGGGGTAAATTGTGTCTTGGTTTTATTTAGTCTAAGGCAGTATGGAGAAGAAGGTTGTTGTGTCCATTGTTTGCTAGTTCTTGTTGCGGTATGTTGTTGGGTTGTTTACCACCCTGCTTCGTGCCAGTTTGGGGGATGGGCAAAAATGAGTAATGGAGACATGGATGTAGCATGAATGCAGAGGGTGTGGTGCTTTAAATGTGCTTTTTGTGAAATCTTGATGACAGGTGTTCTAAGCGCCTCAAGGTCTGTTAAATTAGATTTGAGGAACTGATGGAAATTAGGAAATTATTTAATGTGCGTCTGTTAAATACCCTGCAAGGCTTACACCCCCCCCCCCCATAAGCTGCCACCAAGTCCCCCGCATCTTGACTTGGTGGCGGGCTGGGAAGTGCTGGGGGAGGGGGTTAGGGTGCAGTGAGGTGACGAGGTTGCTTTTGCGGTTCTGGAGATCAAATGGAGACTTGTCGCAGGGACACGAAAGGGTCTTCTCAT
This sequence comes from Petrocephalus zakoni, assembly GCA_026774425.1. Lineage (NCBI taxonomy): Eukaryota > Metazoa > Chordata > Actinopteri > Osteoglossiformes > Mormyridae > Petrocephalus > Petrocephalus zakoni. Next base: position 18,303,105 of record JAODKN010000001.1, on the reverse strand, counting down.
CTGAGGGGTGGTGGAGCAGAAGTGGAGTCTTGTGAGTTACGCGTTGCTACCCCCCACCCCTCCACAAATCACGTATGCCCTAGCAATAGTGGGTAGGCCACAAATGAGACCCGGAGCTGGGTGTTGCCTCAGATTTATTGCCCCTGTGGCCCAGCGTCGTTCTTTGGGTCTTTGTTTCTGCATGTTCTCAGCGACACTGAGTGATATTTACTTGAGGACCTGACAGCTGCTGTGGTATCTCTCCTCCTTGACCTCCATCAACATTTTGCCATGGTGGTGTCTAGTCATGTGTTTGGGAGGTGCCCCATAGAACAGATTTGTGTGGTCTGGAACAGAACGTGCCCTCGAACCTCAGGCATGACACTCATCTTTGCTTCAATGGAGTGAGGCTCAGAGTGTTTCAGAGGAAATGATGATGAATTTGGAGCAAGTGCAACATGCTATAGGAAGCGTGTGCTTGTCGTAAAGCCCTCAAGCTACCTGTCCTTGTCGTCGTGATGCCTGTTGACGGTTTCTGAACGCAGTATAAGAGTTTACCTGTTAAGATGATCAAGTATAGTCCTTTTGTCACTTTGCTTTTGCTCTGCAAATATGGCTTGTTTACCCCAGTATCGTTCTCACATGCTCTCACATGACCCCATGTGGGTTATCTATAAGGACAGGTATTGGAATTGTGGCACTGTAAAATCCCAACTGGACATTAATGCCAGTCTTTGGTTGTCTGGGTGCCATGAACTATTTGTGATGTAAAAATGGCTCATTATGAAATTCCCATTCCGTGGGGAGACTGAATTTTAAAAATCATCCTTGTTGTGGTGTTTTTTGTGACTGTTCCTACTGCACCAGTTTGGTGATTCAGGATTATGGTTTCATTGTCACCGACAACAAAGCCACCTGCAGGCAAAAAATTTATATATAAAATTCCCCCCCCCCCCCCCCCCCCCACTGGTGACTTATTTTGGGAGACTTGAAGATCAAATGAAAATACAGGTCATAGTGCTTAACCATCCAGGCTCTCTGGAGCGGGTTCGACTTGCATGGCGCGTCGGAGTACAGCTTCAGGCAGTTTGCTATCTTATTATGGGTAGGCGGCTACCCATCCCTGTGGATTTGTGTCGGAGGGATGCTGGCACGTTATATCGTAAAAATGTTCAGCTGGACGTCTCGCTGCAGTGCTGAATTTCAGTGCTGGTCAGAGTTGTTTTTCAGATTTTCCTGTGTCTTCTGTCACCAAAGAATTTGTTTACTTTGTTTGGGCAACACATCAGCATTACAAATAAAAACTTTGACCTTTGGGGGGTCTTTGCAAGAAGTCGACAGTGTTTATTTAGGCGGGGGGGGGGTGTGTCTGGCTCCCACTGGCGCTCCGTGCCGGCTTTTCCAGATCTCCCTCAGAGCTGGAACTACTTGTGCCACTAGTATTTTTTTTTTCTCCCTCTCCCTCCCCCTCCCCTTCCACCCCTTCCTCCCCTTTCCACTCTTTCAGTTTCCCCTCACTCTGTAGTGGGATCTTGATAATAAGTTTATAACATAAAGGGCCGGGTGGCTGTGTAAGGAAGTTCGTGTGTGTCCAAGTCATTTGAGTCTTGTGCTGGAGCGGAATACCAGGATTATTTTTAATCTCGGACCCTAGAGGCAGTGCGCCATGGTATATGAGCGGCCCTGCGTGAGAGGCGAGGCACGTGCTCGCGGAGTGGTTGGGCCGTCATGGGTGTGTTAGGTGCCACGTTTGAACCTCGCAGGAGCCGAAAGCCCCGGAAGCGAGCTCCCGTCACGGTTTAGGGAGTATGGCGGCGCCGATGGCCATCAGAGGGGCCGCCTGCGCTGCTGTTACTGTTGTCGGTTGATGATGACGGCGATGACGTTGTTCGCTGGGGCCTTTCTTTTTCGTGTCTGCTTTGCTGCTTTAATCTTGGTGTCGCAGATGGCAGACAGTGCAGCAACACGTGGACATGACGTAGGATTTTTTTTCCCAGCCTTCCCTGGTTCTTAGTGACTCATTTAGGAGGGGGGCATGAAAGCCCACTGCAGCCTGCTCTCGCATGCTCACGCACGCCGTGCCCTGTTCCCTGTGCCGTTTCCCCCTCCTGGTGTCTTAGGGCTTTTTCAAACTTTCTGTCACTAATTATCCTGTCACCTGGATTGAGTGTTTTTTTTCCCCCTGCCTTCTTCGGAGGAGCGGGTACAAGTTAAATCCATTTAGCGAGGCCTCCTCAGAAAGCGGCAGTGCTTCGCCGAGACAGATAAGCATGATATGTATGTATAATTCAGTGTGCGCTCTGTCACCGCAAAGGTTTCTGGGAGTCTGGGAAAGGAGGCCAGGGCTGACCCCGGTGTGTTTACCCTCCCCTCCCGAACACACGGCATCCTTGTTCCGTGTTTAATTAGCAGGTGCTTTTATCTGAAGCAACGTACATTTCAAGAAAGCAGGGTCAGATTGGGAGCAATTGAGGAGTCAATGGCCTTGTTAAGGAGCCCAGCAATCATTCTGCTGACCTTGGGATTGAACCAGCAACTGTCCTAAGCCATGGAGCCACACCCCTGCCCACCGTGTTGGGAGGTTCAGCTGTTGTGTCGTGGATGGTGTTAGAAGCGTTCCAACGTAGGCCTCCTTTCAAATTCTGCTGGCCCTCCTCGTGATAACTGGCAATTTTCCCGCACGCTGCTCCATGGAACGCCACTCTTGTTCCGGGCTTCCTGCCTGTGGCCAGCCTCAGCTGCCCGGGCTTAGGCCTGACCTGGGGCTCGTGTGGTCCTGCCCTACTTCGCTTTGATATAGGTCATTGATTAGAGCCCGGCCGCGGCATCCGTCTCGCCCGGAAACCCAACTCGACATCCGATGCCTTCCGACTTCCCGCGACAGCCATTACCTGGGCGAGTTAATTGCCGGGTCATGCCGATTCCTGCATGATCACCCTGAGATTTCTCAAATTTGTTTACCCGTGAAAAGTGATTAAAACATGACCTTAAAGTTTTAAGATGAACATGAGAGGTGGTTTTAGGGACGGCATGGAGATCACTGGGGGGCAGTTGAAGCAGGCAGCCTGGGTATCCTCTGAGCAGCATCGGTTCTCATCGAGAGTTTCACGCTCGGCAGTCTGTGGAGGCTTCGCTATGTTTGGCCAGCACAGTGTGAGGCACTCCGTGTGCATCAAGTTCAGAGTGCCTGTGGCAGAGCGCCTGGAGGACCTCGCGACCCCCCCGGATCATAAGGAACAGGATGGCTCGTTAGGTGGGAGGTGTGATGTCGCAGTGCCTCCTGATCACACTCCTTTTAGCTGTGGTGATAATTACCCCCCTGGCTAGGGGCATTTTAGCACATACTGCTCCCCCTGGGCGTGCACAGAGTTCAGGGTTTTGTCCCACCCCCGTGGTCCGAATCAGAAGACATTTCGTTTTGCAGAACAGTGAGAAATGGAAGCCTTGCTGGCTTGGTGGATGAGATCCCTGTTGCCCCTCACCCCACCTCTCCTGAGACTGAATGTGAAGGACAGATGCTGGAGGCTCTGAGGCCCGCTTCCCACTGGCCCAGCCACCTGTAAGCGGTTGTCCATGTGCCGCCGCCATCCAGCCAGTAACGGGAAACCGACTCCCATCTGCCTCCTTATCCTGCTGGTAACTGGAGGACTGCAGGTTCCATTCCCACGTCTCCCGGTCACTGGAAGGGAGGCATGCTCTCGGTCAGGCCCGCGGCCCCCGCGCTTCTGTGCGTGTCTGCCGCTGCATAGCCTTTGTACGCACGTAGCGTAAGGCCACATGGCCTTTGTACACGCAGAGCATTACATAGCATAACACTGTCATTCACAAAAAGGCCCCAGTTAAGTAGCCAAAACATTATCCCCGTCACTTGCTGCCGACCTTAAGCTGGATTAAGTGGGGATGTATTACAGCTGCTCGTTATGCATGATAATTCGGTGTTGCTCATGATCTGACAGGTACACCTTATGAATTCAGGCAAGTAAACTTGTCCTGGTGTTTCCTGTGCCCCCCCCCCCCCCCCCCCCCCAGGTCGGTACCAGTTCTCTGACGTTCGATGAACGTGCCCCTCCTCCTCCATGGCTCATGCTTCCAGTAGGTCCTGTTAGCGGCCATCCGCCTCCAAGCCTGGTGACCCGTGCCACTGAGCTGTCGCAGCTCCTGGGGCCTTGTAAAGGTTATGCTGGCTGTGAGCCAACCGGCCCACTGTTCAGGGCTGTCGCTGGCAGAAAGGCTGGGTGTTAAGTGTCGAGTAACATCCCTCCATGTCTGTGCTCCACACGCGTGGGCCTCGTCCCTGGAACCCCAGCTGACAGATGGAGTTCTCCATCGGAGCAATTTGGTGCGGATGGCGCCAAATTGTAACCCGCGCTGGAAGGTGGAGAACCTCTTTCGTTTTTGGAAGGGCGGTGTCGGCGTGGCTCTGCCATAATGAACCTCGACAGCAGCCTGCTTCCTGATTTAGTTTCCTGAGAGCCATCCTTTGAGAAACTGCATTTTTATGGGGTTACTGAATGACTGCGGGTCGCGAACCTGGGTGAGCATTCTGCGCTGCTTGCCAAATGCAGCCCAGCCTAACCCAGCCAGAAAACTGATCGGCTTTGTCGCCGGGTCCCTCACTGCCTGATGTGGTGATCAGACTTGCCAAAAAAAGCCCTGTAACTTGTCGCTTCTGAATTGTCGTGTGCTCCGCAGCCAGCTCGCCGTCCGCTATAAGAGCCGGATTCTGTTACTATGGTAACGAGCAGCCCAGCTCTCGCCGCGGGCGGCTCCATGTGTCCCATTGGCCGCTTTTAGTGTGCAGCACCTGCGTTAGAGGGACTGGGCTGGGAGGGATCGGTGGGAAGTGTGGTGGTGTGGGGGCGTGCTCTGATCCGTGTTGGGAAAACAGAGGGGCACTGGCTGGGGGAAGAGAGCCGAGGGGCCTCGGATTCTCAGGTTTACCGCGGTGGTCGTCTGAGCTGAAGCACAGCTTCAGCTGTACTACATCAAGCAAATTTCCAGTCTGTTCTGGTTCAGGCCCTGACGATGGCCCAGGATTTACCTAGAATGCCTAGCAGCAAGCAAAGTTATGGGGGGAAGAGTTCAGGTTTTGGGGGGGGGCTGCAAGGGGTTTTGAGAGATGTTGTGTGTAAGATTAGTATCGCAGGATCTGTGACTGTGTCAGTTTGAACTCGCCCAGTGTGTCTGTGCTGCCTTCATGCGCTCTGTCCTAGTCATCTGTGTCATGTGTGGTTCATCTCTGTATACACCCCCCTCTATGGAGGCCTGGACGCCAAACCGTAAACCTGATTTCCTGCACCTGGGGTTCGCCTGTGCCCACCCTGGTAGTAGCTAGTTATGCTTGTGTGCTGTTGCTGGAAAGCGGTGAATCTCTTACGAATTATGGTTAAAAAGTAGTACCTGCTCTTCTGGTTACCGCTATGGTGTGTGACGCTCAGTGTTAAGCTGGCAAGGGCGTTTCGTGAAAGGGAACTCTCAAGGTACCATATGGAGAAGTAGCGGGGCCCCCAGCCTCGCTCGGGGCCGGCTCTGCCGGCCTGCTCTGCACTAATGGCTGCCTCGTGCTTCCCTTCCTGTTGGCGTAAGGTCCCACGGTGGAGCCAAGGCGGTGGCAGATGACGAGGACAGCCTGGATGGCATGGAGAACAGCGAGGCTGAGAGCACTCAGGCAGCCGGTGAGTCGTGGTCACCCTCATCACCCTTAACGTGCGCTACAAGGCTATGACGTATGAGCTGCAAGATCTGCTGGTCTTCTGCGGTGATGTGCTGTCAAGCCCTGTCACCTTCCCCCCTTCCTCCCTCCGCGTTTCTTGGTATGAGTCTGAGGTCTGCCAGATGACTAAAGCACCCCCCCCCCCACCCTGTTCCATTCGCACGGGCCGCTTGACTTTTGCGGTCGCCACCTCCCACCCCCGGCACCTTGCTGTCGACGTCGAGCAGCCAGGAAGGCGAATCAAACCGATCGGTTACAGCACGCACTGGCGGAGATCTCCTGGGGTGTCTTTAGGCCACATCCTCCCATGTTCAGCACCTGCAAAAAAAGAAAATCCTCTCCCCCCTCTTTTTAAACCTTTAACTTCCTCATACTGCATGCAGGAAAAAGAGTCAGAGCTAAGACTGGTGACAGCCCCTTCTTCTCCCCAGCCTGTCCTGTCTAAGAATTATAGGAATGGTTACTTACTGACTCCCCCAGTGATTCCTCCCCTCACTGACTCTCTTTGAATCCTCCAGTGCTGCTTCCCCTAACTGACTGATTCTGACTCCCTCAGGGCTTCCCTCCTCCTCAGTGACTCTCTCTGACTCCCCCAGAGCTTCTTCCCCCAGAGCTTCTTCCCCTCACTGACTCTCTGACTCCCTCAGTGCTTCTTCCCCTCACTGACTCTCTCCGACTCCCTCAGTGCTTCTTCCCCCACTGACTCTCTCCGACTCCCTCAGTGCTTCTTCCCCTCACTGACTCTCTCCGACTCCCTCAGTGCTTCTTCCCCTCACTGACTCTCTCCGACTCCTCAGTGGATCTTCCCCTTAGTGTTTCTTCTCCTCGCTGACTGGTTCTGACTACTCTAGTTCTTCCCACCTCTCTCTGACTTTGTGTCCTCCACAGTCTGCATATTCCCCCTCCCCACCCCCGTGGATGTGGTCTTCGTCTGTATGTGGTTGGTTGGCTGGGGGGGGGGGGGTACAGCGGGAGTCTCTTCTGTGGCTCTCTGTGCAGTGACCCGCTGTCACTAGTGTGGTTTGCCGTGTCCTCTCTTCCCGGTCAGCTATGCGAAGGACGCATCGGACGGCTGGAAATAGCGACATCTCAGGGCAGATCCCCTCGGCCTGGGGCAGGGTTACTTCCCAGAGTCAGTCTGTGACCCAAGTCCCCTTTAGCCTGGGCTTGGTGAGATGCTGAAAACGGAGATGGTCGCGTGTGACCCCCCCCCCCTCCCCATTTCAGGAGACTGCCCTGTGGGACGCTAATGAGTGCCCGCCGGCATCCCTGGGTCAGTGGTGTCCCTTTGTAGTCAAGTGGAGCGTAGCCGAGTACGTCGGGATGGGGGGGTGACACGGAAATCTGCCACACTTTTTGGAGCCAGTGCCTCTGACATGGCATTGGGGGGAGTCTAGCTTTTTTCTGGAATCTGATATGCTGTCTTGGGGGGGTCATTTGTCATTGAATCCGGTCTGCGCGGTGGTCTGTGTGGTGGTCTGCGCAGCGAGCGTTTGCCCCCATTTCTGCTGAGTGCTAGCTGGTGTTCAGTGTATCTGCGCTCTGGGAGCAGACTGCTGTCTTGGACGGGAAGCCCTGAGTCTTTGGCGCTAACCACTGCGGTTTGACCTTTTGACCTCTCGCCGTGCTCGTTCCGGTCACGTTCGGCTGTGGGTGCCACCCTCCCTTCTCATGGCTCCCTACTCCGCGCGCTCCACTGAGTGCCACGGGGGCGGTGAGCGGCTTCGCAAAGACTGCCTAAAGGTCACGTCACATCCTCCGTGCTGGTTTTGCGCTCATCGCTCTGCTCGACCCCCTGTGCCCCCCCCCCCCTTCAGTGCATTCTCCTTCCCCACACATGGGTTATGCGTCTTCATAATCTTGCCCGGCAGGATGGGGCCACCTGTTCCAGCTGAAGCTGATTGGCACTTGCAGTGCCCCCTCCCCTCTCACTCACTGACTCGAAAGATATCATTGGCTAAATGGTTGGCTCCTCAGTATGAATTTTGGCCCCTCTTGCGTTACTCGAGTACCAGTCCAAGGAACTTAGTCCCGACACGGATTTGTGTATGGAAATCAGGGGGGTAATGAGCCTTCCAGTGAGACCTTAGAGTGGGCCTGAGGCCTGGCTGCGGAGGGCTGCTCTGAGTATGACTTCTGCTGCTCTCCCACTTCTCTTTCCTCAGTATTCCCTGTCCCACTCCCCCCCCCCCCCCCCGTTCTGGCCTCGCTGCCCCACTGATGGCGATGTTACATGCTAAGGCATGTTTGCCTTTCGGCATGCATTTCCCGGGAATCAAGGAGATTTGCCGTCTCTGTGGTCCTAACTTTCTCCCATGTCTCGTGTCCCCCCACAACAGAGCCCAAGGAAGCGCGGCTGGATGCCGGGGACGGGCCGGACGGGGACGGGGACGGGCCGGCCTCGCCGCTCTTCCTGCGCTCTGTGTCACTGGACTCTGCTGGATCCCTTGCCTTCGCCGGCGAAGACGCCGGGATCAGGTCAGCGCCTGTCCCTTGAGGGGATTGGGGTAGGCGCGGGGTAGTGCGAGATAATTGAGCAGGGAATGCTGGGTAAGGGAAGGCGGCGGGATAAATGAAGCTAGCGGTAGGCTGGGGGCCTGCAGGCTGGAGGCCTGCTGCTGTAATTAGTGTGGAGAGGCGGTTGCTGGTGGGGGGGGTGTGTGGAAGAAAACCTTCCATAGACGCGGCAGCCAATTAGCTCAGGCTGCCACCACATTGGTGCACCGATACCAGAAACAACAGGTGTACGAAACCAAGGTGGGGGGCTCCCCAGCATCCTTCCCCGGGGGGGGGGGGCTCCCCGCCCCCTCTCGCCTGAGAGGCACAGGTCCATGTGACATTTCGTAACCTGCAAGGAGATGAATATTAAGAAGCGGAACGCCCCACCGCATCTTTCCGGGTGCTGAGGCCTCGTAGGGGGCTGGGTGGGTCTGCTGCCGCCTCTGTGCTGAGGGCTCTGACCTTTTTCTCGGTGCACCCCCACCCACCGCCCTGGGATGGGCTCCTATACGGTTAATAAAATGTAGATGCCGTCCTCTCCCTCCGCCGCCCCTGGTTGCCACTTTCGGAAAGGTTACAATCAGTCACTGTGATTGACGGCACTGCCAAGCGCGCCCTCCGGGGAGCCTATTAACACCCCCCAGCCCCAAAAATGTCAGGTGTTTACTATTCCATTATAGGCGCAGTTCCATTTCACCCCCCCCCCCCCCCCCGCACTCCCATTCCACCACTAAACTATGCTGTGTGTCTGAGTGGGAGAGCAGAGTTTTTGTTACTCTGGGGTTGCGCTGGACCCCCGCCATGTTGCTGCGGAGCACCTTA
>JAODKN010000001.1:18276811-18290309 GCA_026774425.1 Petrocephalus zakoni | reverse complement strand
CCCCCCCCGTTTTCACCCCTCCCCCACCAGGGCCGGTTCTCCAGACAACGTGCCGTACTCTTCAGCTGCAGTGGGGACCGACTGCTTCGGGGAGGAACCTGCCCCCCATCACTGGGACGAGCTGGGCCAGATTGGCCTCCCCCACGACATTGACGTCCAGTCCTTGTTTGACCCTACCGGTAGGTTGTTGGGTCGGCCCTGCGCTCCGGCCAGGCCTCCTGGTGGGAGGCGTAATCATGGGGGTGTTCTTCATGTTGAAGGGGATTTGAAAATGATAACCGTCTTGTGCCCTCCTCCTCCCCCTCCCCAGGGCAGTGCTGTGCCCACCAGCGCTGTGCGGCCTGGTCGCGGGGAGTGTGTCGGGGGGAGGGCCAGTCGCTGCTCAATGTGGACAAAGCCATCGACTCAGGGAGCACAGAGGTGAGCCCTTCTTCTCCTCCCTCCCACCTGAGACGGCCTCAGCATCTCTCGTTCTGTGCCTTGTGCCCCTGTGGTCTGTGACGGCAGGGGGAGGCAGAAAGATGTTAATGTCTGTGTGTGCGTTGGTGAGTGCCTGGTACTTTATTCTGAGCACTAGACGGAATGAATCGCAAAGCAAGTGCCACCTAAGTTCTCGGCTCGCGCTGTCTGGTGTTGAAACAGAATTATTATTTTTTCTTTAAATCTCCGCTAGGTGCCATTAGTCCTATTTAGAAATTACCCATAGACAGATGTGGGCAGCATAAAAGTAAGAAACAATCCCAGTCTGTCTGCAGCTCGAGATGATGTGGGCTCACTGCCCCTTCTGGATGGCCTTGACTGTCCCATGACAGTGTAGAACTGTGCAAATGATAGATGGAGGTCCCGTTCCCCTGGTGGTAGGGTAGTTTTAATTAGGAGTTTGATAGTTTAAAGCTACCCAAGCATCTCTGTGGTGTAATTGTACAAATTAAAATAGTAAAAATGAGTATTATGGGGGCCAGTCCAAGGGGAGAGGCTCAGTGGCAATTGGAGTGGACCTATTTTAGTAGTATTGTGGTTTGGGTAGCAGTAGGGGAGGTAATTAACCACATGGAATATTCCAGAGTGTCTGGGGATGATGTAGGGCAGGGCGTTATTCGCCCTTATATAATCTCACGCTATGTCATAGCTGGGCCGGCCCAGGTGATCTTGGACTTACTTCCTGTTTGCTCGGTGTTTGGGAGAGACGAGTGTAAACTTTCATTACGTGTGCATTGTCTTAGCGCGAAGCCAGGGATATTGTGATGTTAAGCTGATATCCTAGTACTTGGGTCGTTTCCTGGTTACTCAGTTATCCTGACCGTCTGTTGGTAGGTTTATGGTACGTCGATGGTGCGTCGCTGTAATTGATCCACCCTGGAGACTGGGGGGGAGGATGGAGGCTCTGTGGAGGGGTGGGCAGCCCTGCTTTTATCCCCGTGCCTTCTGGGCGGCATTGTCTCGTATCTCCCAGAGGAGCTCTGTAGCTGGCTCTCTGCTGTAGGCTGCGGCTTCCCCTGCGACATTGATGTGCGATGATGGGTCTGGAATCACGCGATTGTCCGGGGGCTTTGGGTTGAAGTGATTCTCAAGGCTAAATGTACCTCTCAAGGGTGGTGAGAAGCGTCTCGACCTGCAGACCCATGTTTGGCCTTGGAGGGTTGGGCCAGCGTGGTGAAAAACAAACGAGTGTTGGGAGCTAAGTGTCTGGGTTGTGCCTGCTTGAAGCACTGGGTCTTCTGTCTACAGTCGCTGTCCGGTTCTGTGTGTTCTGTCCTCCTGTCCAGATCCGTACAGCTCCATATTGAGGAGTGTCTTTCCCCTGGGGAAGTGTTCTCCATAGGCCCACCTGTGTCAGTTCGCAAGGAGGAGCCAAACCGGGGCCTGGTACTGGGAGCGAAGCCTCCGGGTCTGGACTTTGGTTTGAAGTGATGATTGGCTAAAAACACCTCTGGGGTTATTTTCGCTGGTTCCCCTGGGCTGCCTGCGTCGAGTCGCGTCGCTTCATGTTGGACCTGAGGCTCTCCACCCTAACAGTCTGTATTCCACCCCCCGCTTCCCAACCCCCAGTCCTGTGCATACTGCAAGCGCCTTGGAGCATCCATCCCATGCAGCGAGGGCGGCTGTCCCCGATCATACCACTACCCCTGTGCTGCCGCCGCCGGAACCTTCCAGGACATCAGGACATACACCCTGCTTTGCTCCGAGCATATCAAGCTCGCCGTCGAGAGAGGTGAGAGCGCCACCTATGGGGGGGATTGGGGAATGTTCTAGGCTTTAAGGTGGGAGGGGGGGGCACAGCTGTTTGAGATCCATCAGCAAAGGAAAACAGAAAATAGCTCTTAATCGTGGGATTAATTTAATCTCTCATCTGTTAGGCTGCCCTTAGCTGAGGCCCTAATCGATATGCTCCCATGAGATCGGTGATGGATTTAGCGTGTGACACCCCACCTCCCCTCCCCTCCGCTCCACCCCCCACAGCCAAGGACGAGGCGAGATGTGTGGTGTGCGACAGCCCCGGCGACCTCCACGACCAGCTGTTCTGCACCACCTGCGGGCAGCACTACCATGGCGTGTGCCTGGATGTGTCGGTGACACCACTGAAGCGGGCTGGCTGGCAGTGCCCCGAATGCAAGGTCTGCCAGACGTGCAAGTGAGTTACTGGGGGCAGGGCCTGTGGGTGGGCAGGGTGGGCTGGCAGTGCCCAGAGTACAAGGTCTCCCAGATGTGCAAGTGAGTTACAGGGGGTGGGGCCTATAGGGTAGGGGGAGCAAGGCCTTTGTGGTGGAGCACGGGCTGGCTGTGGCCCCCATGCAAGGTCTGCCCAGACGTGACAACCTGGTAAACTCCAAATCCACGGAGGAACGAGGACACCGGCCTTTTCTTGGCAGCTGTTCCCGGACGCTGACGGAGGGAGCGGGAGCATTCACCATTCACTGTCATTTTATTTGCCGATTTTACCGTGTGCTTCTCTGTAGAAACCCTGGGGACGACAGCAAGATGCTGGTGTGTGACATGTGTGACAAAGGCTACCACACCTTCTGCCTGCAGCCCGTCATGGACTCCATCCCCACCAATGGGTGGCGCTGTAAGGTATGGTGCAGTCTTGCAGCAGGGCTGTGGCAGCCTGTTTTGGGGAGAGGGGTCCCTGGTGACAAGGAACGAAACCCGCATCTTGGGTACTGGCCTGTGACGAGGTTGAACCTTTGGGGGAGACAGACTGTTGGTGATTCATCTCATCTCTCTTCATGCCCCCCTCGTCTTGTTTTGGGGAACATTCTGGTATTTTGAAGGCCTGTCAGGCTTGTCGGAAATGACGTGCGGCGGTGAGCTGGAATGTGGCCTGGGTGGTCCCCTCCACATTGGGAATGGCTACCAAAACCCGGTACTAAACGGGCCCCATGGCTTAATTTTATTTTAAGGCCGGAATATCGATAAGCATAAACAGTATTGCTTCCGGTACTGGAGAAATTAACAAATATTCTCTTTGTTTCTACATTAAAGTAATCTTTCCCAGTTTATTTGACCAGCTCTGTTACCGATTAAAACGTTAATGTAGCGCGTTCTCTCGCATGCGTGATGCATGGGGAAACTCTCGCATGCGTGATGCATGGGGAAACTCTCGCATGTGCGCCCGTACGCACTCACAGACACTGGTATCGCTGCCTGAGCCGTGTGCGCATGTTCTCTTCTATGGCTGTGTGGGGGGGGGTGGCCGACGGGTGTGGGGGTCCCCCTGTTCCTGGCCCTGATTAGTAGCCAGCCTCTGCCTTGCCTGTAATTAATCCTCGTTGACACTTGGCTGAGCCGGGGTCACGGGGTGGGCAGGGGGGTCACGTGGCCACCCCTGTGGCGCTTTAGCAGCCCGGGGTGTGCCTAACCTTCCTCATGGCCAAATCCTCGGGGTGCCGCTCACGTGGTTCCTTTACACACTACAGCACACTCCCATGTGTTGGGACCGTTCGTTCTGTTGGACCTTTTGGGCGCTTTTTCCGCAGTGTGCATGTGGCCCTTTGCACGTTGTTTACGCCGCGTCCCCGTGTCCAGAATTGTAGGTTCTGTGCACAGTGCGGCACCCGGACCGGCGAGCCCTGGCACGGCGGCTCTCTGCTGTGCGACGGCTGCTCCCAGCCCTCGGAACCAGCGGCAGCCTGCCCCCTCTGCGGGAAGCCCCCCCGCGGCGGTGACAGCCAGGCTGAGCAGCTCACCTGCTGCACCTGCAACAGGTAAGAACTCATAGACAGATTTTTAGGTCTGATTCTATAGAGCGCCTTTTTCAGATACGGTTGCCCCAAACATACTCTTTAATGTCAGTTTAAGCTTGGTATTAGTATTTTTACAGCAGGCCTGTCTGAGGTCTGGTCCCCTGCCCTTTAAGTAGCAGCTGGTTTCAAACACTGCTGATTCTTTGAGGTTGTTTGCAGATGTTTTTCCTGGTTGTGGCGTAATGGACTGTAGATCCGGTGAATTCTTTTAAGATGTATCCCCATCAGCTGTGGGAAATGGGTCTCATTGTGCTGGGTTCGAGTGAGATGAGGTCTACTTCAAATCCCCCTTGACCCGTGGTTTTGAAGGAAAATGTACGATTAGACCCTCGTTTTCCGCACTTATTTATTTCTCTGCCTCAGACACCTGAGCGGGCAAAAGCGGGACATTTCGCTGTACTCGTAGCCCCTCCTGCCGGCCCCTGCCCCCGCCCCCCAGCACAGCCCTGAATTCCCCATGGCCCCAGGCGATCTGGCGCGGGGCCGCGTGCACATACCTGCTAATGACGCCTGGCATGTCCGCTGGCCGCGAGCACCTTGAGGGCCCAGACGCATTGGAAGCGGGGCGGGGCTTTTAATCACGAGCCAGGCAGCTCATTTAGCTTGTTCTGTGTCTTCGCCCGGCTCTCGCCTGCCAGCTGCATCAGCACCTCCCGTCTCCCGCCACAGGTGGCTGCACGTGGACTGCGAGAGGCAGGCAGGCGGGGGCACCGATTGGGGCCCGGACAACCCCCGGCAGGAGGGTTACATCTGCACGCTCTGCAAGCGGCTGGAGCTCAGCGAGGCCCTCCCCTTCGAGGACGACACCACAGCTCCACTGGAACCAGTATTGGGTGAGTGTGAAGACGAGAAAGTCACCCTCGGTCAGGCCCAGGGCACTTTGACCGCTTGATTGCTTTCTGGCTTTCTAGTGGATTATACCCAGAGGTGGGTAATCCAGGTCCAAAGAGTAAAAATCCAGACCAGGATTTTGGGAAGGGGGTTGGGACGCGATCCTCTCATCAGGAGTGGACGCTTGGATATATAGGAGAGCAGTCACTGCCTGGTCCCAGTGGTGGCGCTGTGTGCCTCGGCAGGTTGGGACGTTGTGCCCTTGAGCAAGGCCCTTATCCCCCAGTTGATCCAGCGATGCTGCTTGCTCAAAAAGTATGCTGCTTTGGATAAAAGCTACATAAAATAAGCTAAAATGTAATCTTAACTGGTTAGTTTAGGAATGAAAGTGACCCAGACTCGCAGTATTCTGGGGGGCACCTCTCTGCTGGTAATGGATGGTGTGGGCCCAGCAAGGCTGTTCTGGAGCTGTGTTGGGGGGGGGGGGGGCAGATTATGTTTTATTTCTCATCCTGTTTTTGAAGTCCCAAATAAAGAGCTTTGGCTGATAATGGAATCCTGACACATCCAGTAACTGGTAGACTAATTATTTTGCAGAAGCAGTTGGCAAATTGGAATTGAATCTTTTTTTTATGCGACCGCTGCCAAATGACGGCTTTAAATCTCGCTCCTGCTCTCTGAGGCCCAGGGCACTTTCGCTGGCTGCCTCTCTGGACTGCGTGCTGGAAGCTCATCCATGTCTGGGGGTGGGGGGGGCTATGTGTCCCCCCCGCTCACAGCTACAAAAGTCCCTGGGTGGTTGATGGGGTCAGAGGATGCCCTCCACGTCCTGTTCTGCCCAGTGCCTGAAGCACCGTAGTGGTGCCCCCAGCAGTGCCACCCAGAGGCCATGTGGCCTCATCAACGGTGGCCTGCCATACATGTGGCCTACTGGAAACCCTGTAGCTTGGGGCTCAGCCAGCTGACAACTGGCCGCTGAGGGTCACAAGGTCATAGTGTGTGTGGTGTTGGGTGTGTGTGTGTGAGGGTAACTGCAGGTGTCCCGACCTACAGCTGCAACAAATGGGGCTGCAAGTTTTTGGTGGGGAGAACAGCTCCACAGAAAACCCCCTGGCAATGGCTGGGTAGGGCTGGCCACTGGCCTGGCATAAGCCCCCAAATTTGGCACAGGGTTGCACATTTGCACCAGAATGGCCCCTTTAATGTTTGTGCAGAGGCCTCTCATCTGCCCACCTCCATATCCTTAAGGAAGAGCAGTCGCTCTATTAATAATATAGGCAGTGCTGCCTGGGTCTTTTTAATGTTTATGAGGATACAGCAGCTGACTCATGCTATGATTAGTGGCAGGCCACCTTCTTGAATAGCTTTTATATTTTAAACTTGCAAAAATAGATTCCATATCAGCATCTTGATTTGGGGAATGAGGCATACCTCCAGTTGCGTCGCTAGGGACGCACTGCTTTGAAATGCACCCGACATCCCAGAACGTCTTGCCCGCATCTATGTGACCGGTGCCAGCTGGTCACGTGGTGTCCGCAGTATGTGATCCGGATTGGTGTTCGCAGCCACCTGCAGACACTGGATCTCCTTTTAGTGATCGGGTTTCTGTTTTGTGTTTTGGTTTCATTTTCCAGTGTTCCAAATAGAATTGTGGTCACTTCCTCCCCCCCCACCCCACCCAGCGCCTTCTGCTGTGTCCTGACCCCCCAGGCCTGGGTAACAACAGGCTTATCTCCTATTTGAGCTGCTCAGACGTCAGCTGACCGCCAGGGACCCTCGATTTTATCCATTTAGCCTGACGCCACCCCTCATTTCCTGTGCCGGTGCAAGGTGCGGTGCACTGGGCCCTACGGTTGGTCTGGTGACTCTGGAGATTGCTCCCACTACATTTACTCTCAAGATAACATCCCCCTCCCTCTCCCCCTCATCCCCCTAACCGCTGCTTGTGAGCTCCCTCCGAGGGGTGAAGAATGCTTAGACAACCTAGCTTCTGCCGGTTAAGTTTGCACCAAATTTAGAGTCCTTGTTGGTTCACCAAAACATCCAGCCTGTTTGAATTTCAATCCAGGAGAAGACAGTCCTGTATCTAAAAATAATGGCACCTCCTCTCTGTGATCAGCAGAAGTCCTTGAGTAACCGTGTTACTGAGAGGAATCTTTGGCGGATCAGGCTTGCATGAATGGGCTTCCTGGTGTTTCTCATAGCCCTGCAATCTATTCATTCTTGCAGTAGTGGTGTCCGTTGTTTGGGATCGGATGGCCACAAGCGGTGCCGTTCTGGATGATTTGATGGTCTCTTCTCTTTCTTTGGCTGCCTTCCTTGTGATTTTGTTTATTGCTTGTACATATAATTCCTTTGGCCTTGGTTAATATACAGATTCCCAACTCGTTCTTTGGATAATAAGGCAGGTGAGGCCAGGTGTTCTTGTTTGTCTGGGAGCTTACAGGGAGCAAAAATGTGGACTGTAGGGGGTTCCCTGAGGACTGGGTTGAGTAATCTTTATGGTATTTGTGTGCCCCCTTCTTAGCAGATGACGATTTACTGAGTTAATGCCACACATTCAGCCTGCAGACAGATGAGATGCTTATCTGAGACCAGCTCCGCCTGGGGGATGTGTGCTTCTGTGCAGAGTGCTCCTTTGAAGCAGAACCTCAGGGGACTGGCCCATTCTGGTACTAGGATGCTGGAGGCCCTCTGAGCAGAGAGGTACCCCATGCACCCCTACGGCAACCAAACGGGGGGGGTGGGGGGTTCAGATTGATGCCAGGGCTTGATTTCTCACCAGCTGTGGGCACCCAGACTCTATAGTCAAGTAAAACCAGGTCCTGGAACGGTAGGATCAGCGCATCTTAGCCTGACTTGTTGGTTTGGATCCCACCCTCAGTAAATAAGCACGTCCTTCAGCCGTTCAACTTCAGTTGGATGAATAAAAATACCAGCCATGCGTTAGAATAAGACCCATGTATCCATATGTGCATTGGCTTTAATAATGAGTATGAGGAGTCTGAGTTCCAGAAATTGATGTGTGTTGCCTGCACTTCTTTGGGGCCGCACACACACACTACATGGCCCTCTGATCCCGTGCTGCCCAACCAACGACCTACTGCCACAGCCTCTCGCAGCTGGTGGAGGGACGATGGCGGTGCTGGTTGTCATGGCAATACCTCCCCGGCCCGTTCTAAAGATTGCGGGGGGGTCCCCACACGATCCGAGCCAGATCTGAGTCATGAGGAAAAATTTCGTTGGACTAGATTGGGCTCTGTTGCTTCTGTCCTGAGGAATCCATCACATCTGCATTTGTGTGTCTGGTGGGACTCATTTGCTTAAAATTTGGTTTTCCCTTTTAACCCATAATGTAGGATGTGGGTTTTACACCCGTTTTTTTTTTTTTTTTTTTTTAGTGTGTAGGGCTGTAGTTTGATTTCTGGGCTGGTAGGGGGCGAGGGCGTGCCCTGGAGCACAGCCTAACATTGTACATCTTTTTCCTTCCTTGAGCAGCGTCTGCTGTTTTAACATGGGCCAGAAAGCTGGCCGGAGACTGGGGGGGGATCCTCCATACCTGCAGGAAATTGCACTTTAATTAGTCTGAATTCATTAAATGGCCGATTATTGGATTGACTGCCAATTGGCTGGAGGCCAGACGCCCCTCCCCCGCTCGGGTTTCAGGTGGCGGTGTAATCACAGGCCACCGGCGCCGTCCTCCGCGAGCCCCGAACAGGAACCTCCGGGAGCGGACTTTCGGATTATGTACGCTTTAAAGCTATCCCACTCCATTACCGGCTTGCCAGCAGGGCAGAATTTAATTTATGTTTTAATTAAACCCTTATTATAGGTCGTTATTTTCCTCCATCATTAAAATTTAATTTACTGCTGTGGCCTAAAAACAGTCCTTTATCTTTTTTTTTTTTCTTCCCCCCGTCCTACCTGTGATCTGAGGACATGACCCTCCGCGTCCAGGAGGGACTGCTTCCTTGTTGATGTCAGTCCTGTTTCCCATGTTACTGCAGGGCCTGGCGAGCCTGAGCAGCTGGAGGAAGCAGCTCTGGGAGCCCCTGTCGGAGGGGAGAGACGGGACTCGCCTGGTGCGTCTACCGGCCACACGGTGTTCGGCCTCGACCAGCAGTCTAGTGTCTGTGGGCGGGGCTAGATATACCTGTGTCGTCATGGGCATGACAATCAAGCTCTTTCTTTCAGCTCCCGACTCCATCCCAGATGCCGGAGGCACTGTGCCTCTGACCCGGAGTCTGGTTCTGCCTCTGGAGGTTCTACCTCCAGCAGTGGAGCCCCATTTGCTTTCAGAGAAGCCAGAGGTGCTGAGGATCACGGCGCAGGAAGAGGAGGGCGGCCTGGCGGAAGACCCTACGGAGACGGTTCCGGATGACGGCCCTGCCCGTCTTGCCCAGGAGGCTACAGCGCGACCGGTGACAATGACAGAGCCGAAGACACCGAAGGTGGAAGAGGAACCATTGGGGTTGTCACCTTTGGGAGCCGCAGGGGTGGTCGAGCCACCCATTTTGGACGCCTCCCCTCTGCACGTGCTCCCCAAGGTCCTGCCGGAGGAGGGGGACGAGGCCGTGGCGCCCCTGGAGGTCAGCCCGCCCCCAGCGGGTGTGGTGACCCCCGCTAGTGAGCACAGCTTCTCCGACGGCAGCTCGGTGGCCCCCAAGGCCCCCAAGCACTCCCCTAGAACACTGTCACCCCTCTCGGCGGGAGCCTCCCCCGAGGATCTCACTCACACCCCCCTGCTAGCAGCCGGATACCTCGAAACTGTGCCGTCCGCCACATTCCTCCCGGTAACCCCCAAAATCGGCATGGGCAAGCCTGCCATCTCCAAGAGGAAGTTCTCCCCGGGAAGGCCCAGGGTGCGGCAGGTAGGCCCGGCTCGCAGCCTGTCTCCGCAGTCCCGTTCTGCTCCTGCGGTCTGGGCGGTGGGGCAGATTATTTTCCTGCTGGAGTGAGTATTAATTAATGTGGAGGGCTTCTGCCGCTCTGGAGTGCCGCATCAGAGGCTTCGTCGGGTGTGGAGTGTCTCATGCTGGGAGAGAATGAAAGGGCTTTTAAAATTTTATATGTATGCATTTTGAGGTGTATAATTTAGGTGAGCGTTCATTCAGTCGCACGG
This sequence comes from Petrocephalus zakoni, assembly GCA_026774425.1. Classification (NCBI taxonomy): domain Eukaryota; kingdom Metazoa; phylum Chordata; class Actinopteri; order Osteoglossiformes; family Mormyridae; genus Petrocephalus; species Petrocephalus zakoni. The sequence continues at coordinate 18,280,112 of JAODKN010000001.1, read as the reverse complement.
GACGCTCGTCGAGAGCCTCTTCATCTGTCTGCACACTCGGGAATGTTTCGGATAGACAGAGGCCTGAATTTATGGTGGGGTTGGGGGGGAGACGTGAACAGTCTAAGCGTGACCCTGCTCCGACTTACTGAATCTCTTAGAGGAGCGATGGGGGGTCCTGCTAAGTGGGGGTCTGGGGTGGGGGGCTCTTCCGCTTCCCGCCGCTTCCCGGGAGAGCCGAAGGCGGGCCGCAGGGGGATTTCCTGTTTGCGTGTCCGCGCACGTCCGGAACGCGCCATCTGCACGATCACAGAGTGCTGGAAATTTCCCGAGTCAGCGTGGCCCGGGGGAGTCCGCAGTGCATCCCGGGAGCGAGGGGACAGGCGGGCTGACAGGAGCCGTTTGGGGACACGTGTGCGTGTGTCCACAGATTCGCAGACATGACGTGCTTGGGCCACGATGATGTGTGGAGAGCGAGAGTGTAGTGTTGTGATGCTGAATTGTCTCGTGGGGGCGCTGTGAGGCTCAGCACCACAGATTTAGGGTAGCACCGAGTCATGATTGGGTCCGTTTTGTGTTGTGCCATGGGATGTGGAGCCACATTTGGTTACACTCGTTAGGCAGTGAGCTTATCCGAGATGCTCCGCCGGCCTGTGACCGGCCTGTCTGGCTGCGTTCGCCTGCATGGCGTGGGGCATGCTGATGTTTTGCTTGTTTGTTTGTTTGTTTGTTTGTTTGTCTGTTTGTTTGTTTGTTCTTTATGAGCCCTCGGGAATGTCTGCCATCTACTATTGTGACCTCTTCTAAGTTTGCCCCTCCTCCTTGGGTGTCTTTCTGTCACTGTCTGAACAGCCAGTTCAGGACAAATCCGTACATGGGGGGGTGTGCTAGAGGAGAGAAGGCCCAGGTCCGTCAGCCACCATGAATAATTTACATCGAATAACTTGGCCGCACGGACCCGTGCTGGCTCTGTGCCTGGCGGGCTGGTGGCCTCGCTCTGCGTGATGTCGTCTGGCTCCCATTGCCCTGCTAAACACACTCAGAGATCCTTCCATGGGCCACAGACGCTCATAATCGCCATGGCAATGGGGCCGCCTCTCCAGGAGACTGGATCTGTGTGGCAATGTGCCCCCCCCATGTACACGGAGTTGTCCTGAGTGGTCCTGGTCCGTTTGCCCCCCCCGACCTTTCTGTCTGTGACCTTTTTTTTTTTGTCAGCTTTCCATTTAAGTTGGTGCATTTTGTACCCCCCCTGCCCCGCCACATCCTTTAGGGTGCGTGGAGCAGCCGTGGCGCTCTGCGCTCCCCGTCGTGGTCCCCGGACCACTCCGAGGGGTGGGATGCCACAAAGACCAGGCCCCTGCCCGGCGCCCCCGTCTGGAGCATCAGAGCGGTAAATAAAAAGCCAGGCTGGGGGGGGTGGGGTGGGACGGGCTAAGAGTTCTGTGGTATGGGGGGGGCAGGCTGTGTCATGGCTGCCTCCAGAGGGAGGTCCTTCTCCCTCCCAGACTGACAGTCTGTCCTGGCTGTGGGGGGTGTTCCCTGCGATGCCATGGAAACGATGATAGGTTGCTGCGCAGAGCGGATTTGCCAGGAAGTGGTCGCGAGGGCAGGGGTCAGTAAACCCGACAGATCTGTCCTCACGGCATTAGGGGGGTTGCCCCCCCCCCCATTCTCTCCCCCAGCCCAAACCTCTGCGCAAGCTGCTTGGGGGTTTGCCGGCCGGGGACGACAGCTCTGCCTGTGAGCCCCTGATGTCTGCATGCTTGCATCTGCATCCCCCTTGTTGGACCTGTCTAATGGGCTGTGGCTGTCCGTGTGCTCGCTTTGGGTGGGGTGGATCTGTTTCAGTGGATGGGAATGAGCGACAGGCCTCGAATGACTCACTGCCAGAGTCTCCCTCTGACTTTGCCTAATGAGTCTGACGGGGATTAGGGTCTGGGCAGAAGCAGTGGGGTGTGGTTTCCTGGAAGGGGGAGGAGTTCAGGCCCTGGGCCTGTATACCTGCAGGGGCTGATGGGAAATCAGCCCGAAGGAGGGTAGAGCGGGTTGAGTCGCAATGGGACACAGGATTTCGTCATGGGCAGCCTCCGGGGGGCGGACAGAGGGATGGAGGGGCAGCTTTGTTTGCTCCGTCACACTGTGGGCCCGCCCATCCTCCTGGGCCCCTGCCTTCTTCCTGGTCTCTCAACCACAGACGGTATTAAGTCTGTCTGTCTTACCAAAGCATTTGCTTCTTTGCCCCCATTTAGCATCAACCATTTTATTTTCCCCGTTTGTCAAATTGGTTCGGTTGTCGCAACAGTAAGACCAATTTCCCCCACATTCCTGTTACTCTGTGATTTGAATGTCTCAGTGTGGCCCGTGAATACAGTAGGATAAAAAAACATTGCAGTATTCTGAAGCTAATTAGTTTTTTTTTTTTTTGTGGCGGATGCCTTCAGATAACTTCGTCTGGCTCACTTGCCAGGAAATGGACATGGGGCTTGTTTTATTAAAACTGCCCCCACCCACCCTTAGTATATTGGTGGAATTGAATTTGTGTGGTGGGAGGCAATGAAAATAGTTGGGAACTGCCTTTGTGTGACAGGGCGTGCTCATTTAATGACCGTGACTTGGGTTGCTCATTGGGCCAGATTATCGACTGCATCAGGAAACTGGTTAAGGGGCACCCCCCAGCTTTGGTTGGGGGAGGGGGTGGTTCGAGGATGGTGTGGGTTTGGTGGGGCTTGCCGCAGTTACGCTAAATGGCTATCAGGCGATCATTGAGATTGGTGGGGGGTGGACACGGAGGATATGAGGATTTGCTGCCCCGCCCTTCTGATCTGATTGGCTGGTTGGTGAAGATGGGAGCCTGAGGAATGACCCGCTCTCATCGACAGGGCCGAGGATCGGGCTTCCCAGCAAGGAGGCGTCCCCGTGGGGCCAACCTGTCTGGCAGAGGGGGTCGGGGTCGCTCCAAACTCAAGACAGACGTCTGCCCTCTTGTGACTCCTGGAGTAAGTCCCCATCATATCTCTATTTCTCTCTCTCAAACACACACACACAGACACAGACACACACACACACACACACACACACACACACACACACACACACACAATCAGGTGGTCCAAGTAGCCTGGATAAATGACATGCTGTTAGCACCATCATGAGGATCAGGAGATTCCTCTTTGTCCTGGGGGTTACGGGCATGTGTATTGCGCTCAGGATGTATTCTGCCCGCGTAGTCCATGCAGATCGCATTCCTTTGGTGTACAGGTCAGCCTGGTGGAGGCGTACTCGGTGAAGGATGAGGAGGAGAATGCCATGCACAACACTG
>JAODKN010000001.1:18251926-18268435 GCA_026774425.1 Petrocephalus zakoni | reverse complement strand
TCCCACCGCCCCCAGTCCATTCACGCTGCCTCTAACATCTTTTGGTGTCTTGCAAAGAACCATGCATGAGTTGAATTAAATAGCCACAAATTAATCACCAATGGGGAAAAAAGAATTATGTGTTCCTTTGTAGAGCTGTAAGTTTAATCTGTTTGTTTGGAGTCTTTGGATTTTTGTTTGTGATTCTAACCAGAGGGGTATATTAGAAATGAGGATTTTTTAATTATGGGAGATTAGATGGTTTCATACGCTGTTACATCTAGCCTTCCGCGGGTTTCCTAATTAATTCTCAGCCGGAATTATGCCAAAATTTGGCCCAGATTTAGGCGGATGGTAGTGTTTTTCTGATTCCAGAACCCAGATTCTTCCACTGGGTCTATTGTACCTCGTTTCCACCAACCCAGTGCTTGTGTTGGAGCTGATGCTCACTTGGTGTCTTTTTTAAGAACCAGCTTGTTTCTCCACTGATTTGAAAAAAGAACAACGGAAATGTTATGTAGGTGGGAGTGAGAGTGAAGTACTGAGGTGACCAGTCGTCATGTTCTTCATTCTTCATTATTGTTGCTTGTTCTGTATGGAATATTGTTTCTGAGGCCGAATTGTTTGTATATTACAACTTCACAATTAAAAACAGGTCATCTGTCATGGCAGGCCATAAGAAATGCTTTTTATCTTTTTTCACTATTAAAGACACTGCAAGTTGCATATGCAGGTGTGCTTTTAATAATAACATCCAGCAGTATTAATAATTCACGGCAAAATCTTGCAAGGCAACGGGTATGTAATGTTTTTGCTTAACGTAATTGGCATTAGCCACTTCTTTATTTATTACTGATGTTAATGTGGCAATGAAACAATTACTTTTGTTGTATGATGTATTTATTTGCACAGTCCCACTTCTGCTGGTGTTACCGTTCCAACTTTTGACATCACTGCTTCCATGATGCCGTGCTAGAGCCTTTCTCTCTTTTCTGGCCCAGGGCTAGTTTTTGGCCATGGAAATGCATAGAACCAGTTCCCGATTGGGAGAAAGCCCGGCACTGGCACTGACGGCCCGTGGAAATGGGATATTGGTGTCTCAGTTTGGCAGGACTACCTGTGGAACTCTGACCGTTTCGGCCACTGCCTGTGAAGGGGCATAGACCCTCCACTCTGTCATTGCACGGCTGAGCATGGGTGTTGGAGAAAGTGTAGTGGTATTTCATGGTGGGGTCTAAAAGCTGCTGCCACACCTCAGTGATTTGTTAGTACTAATATTCGCTATTCCAGTGGAAGTCTTTTCAGTTTTTATAAAAATCTGGTCAAAATATGGACACAGACTCTTAAAGTGGTTACTCTGTTTTAGGGTCTTGAATCCAAGGTCTGGATACACTCAGGCGAGTTCTGAAGTTAGAGAAATAACATGTTCCAGACCAGAAGAACCAACAATATGAGAAACATGAATAATTTGTTGATTGAATAAATATGTGTTTCGGGTCTTTGAGTCCATGCTGAAGCTGCCTCCTATAGAACAATGTCAGTCTGTTAGCCACTAACATCCTTCATAACGTTATAATAGAACACTCATTGCTGATGACAGCGGTCATGATTAATCCAAGCTGCATGCTTTGTATCATTAATATAATGCCTATGTTTTAACACGCCAAAGCCCAAGATGAGGCTGGCTAGCTGTTTTTTCACCATTTGTGTTTTTATTTAAGTTTTGACGAGACCCCAGTTTTCATGCTAGGCTGGTCAGGAAACAAATTACATTCTTATTGTTCTTGGGAAATTGAGTTAGAGAAAGTTGGGGACGTGGAGGGCTTATTTCATTAGATGACATGAGAGATCAGCTTCCTGCTCTCCCATTTCTTCTCAAAGCAACCAGACGTACAAAAGATAATGAATTGCTCGTCAACTCTGATTTATTCTGCTTTCACGTGATTTTCTGGGGGAGGGGGTTGGTTGGTTGTAGGATTATAGCAGTGAATCTCTTTGCCCCCCTTCCTTCCCCTAGCGGGCCTGGACATTGGCCCCATATCGGATGACCCAACTTCGGGGCCTTCACAGCCCCTCCCAGCCCGGGGCCAGAGGGCCCTCCCAGAGGAGCCGCTGGATGGGATCCTCAGCCCCGAGCTGGACAAGATGGTCACTGATGGTCAGTGTCAGGCTGATGTTTGTCAGTCTGCTTGTCTTGTCTGCTACTCGAGTCATAGATGAGTATGAAGAGTCACAGTCACAGAGTACTCAACTGGCTGGTTGTAACAAAATCTCAGTCCAGATTTGAACTTTCTGAACCCAAACTTTCCACCTCTGCTTGTTACCTTCCAGTAATGTATGTAAACATTTATCCTTGGCTTCTATGGATTAACCATTCGCCAACTTATAGCAACAGTTTGAGAGATGGACTTGGACTCTCGTGTTAAATGGACGTTTAATTAAAAATGCATTGTGCCCAATTGTTGCTTATGGTGTTCCAAATGAGACCCGGAGTTCTAACAGTATTTCTGATCTGCAGGTGCCATTCTGAGTAAGCTCTACAAAATCCCAGGTATAATTCTGCCTGTTTTCCTCTGCTTTTGTGAAAATTAATACAAGGATGTCAACTTAAAAAGAAGAGATTAATGATGCTGCCCCCTACAGAGCTGGAGGGAAAGGATGTGGAGGATCTCTTCACTGCGGTCCTGAGTCCTGGAACCAGTCAGCCCCCACCACTCCCTGTTGCAGCCCCCACTGCATTTGGCCCTGCCGCTCCCCTGCCAAACCCTGGTATGCTTAGTAGAGACATTTCCCTGATGCCACCCTTTCCCAGGATGCTTCTGTGTGTTTTGGTACCTTCTTATCAACCAGTTGTCATTATGAGCATTGGTTTGCAAGAGGCTGCTCCCGTAAGTTAGCTCTCGTTATGGTCACCGTCTGTCCAGTTTGAGTAATGGTTCCCCTTATTATAGGCAATGGTATGTTCCCACGGATGCCCATCATGAATGGCATGACGGGCCCGGGCCCCCACTTCCCCCCGGGGCCAATGATACCCAACACGGGGCCCTGTGTCCCCACTGGCTTCTCGTCCATCCACCGCATGCCTTTCCCAGACAACATGAGGTAGGCCTTAAGCCTGAGCATGCCACATGTCAGCCTATTCAAATTCCTCTCAGAAACTCCTTGGACTTTCCTAAATAATTAAGGTGGTGGGGGGGGGGTCCTTCATGTACACTTGGGGTTTACTGATATTTAATGTCCTGCCCCAAGGCACAGTGGGTGTGTGAGAAACTTTGACATGGAAATGTGTTTCCCAGAGAGAAGAAATTTGCCCAGTTAGCAGGGGATGTGGCCAGCACTTGGGGAATGGCCACGCCAGTGGCTCCCACCGAGGCTGAGACAGATACCATGTCCAACGCCCAGAGAAGCACCCTCAAATGGGAGAAGGAGGAGACGCTGGGCGAGATGGCCACCGTGGCCCCCGTCCTGTACACGAACGTCAACTTTCCCAACCTCAGGGAGGAGTTTCCCGGTGAGCTCTCCAATGCATGAACCTCATGGGGCAGGCACCTGCCACAGGAGCCGCTTCACGGAATGACAGAACTGTGTGTCTGTGTTTCAGATTGGTCGATGAGAGTCAAACAGATCGCCAAGCTGTGGCGGAAGGCCAGCTCCCAGGAACGAGCGCCGTACGTGGTAAGACACTCTCCACCATCGATCTCGGGTTTTGTCATACGGTGTCAAGCATTTCTCTATTTTTGGCATGACTGAACTTGAATAGGTGATTATCTAATTGCCCTTAAAGGTGGGTCTCAAGAATTTTATCAGCTTACAACAAGGGAGATCAAGTTAAACGGATATCGTGGATGTGGTTGCTGAAGTGGCTAACTGAAGAATACTTTGTATTGGTGCTGGGGAAGATTGCTTGTATATCTTTGATTTCTGCTGTGAAAGCACCCTGGTCCTTGGGATTTCAGGTTGTTTCAGAAGCCAGTGTTGAGTATTCTGAAACAATGTTTTGGATTTTAAAAGTACTTGGAGGAAGCCATCACAATGCCATTGTATTTATGTATAAAGTAGCGTGTCCCTTAGAGGAAAAACATGGCTGAATGTAAGTTTTGATATGTGTGCTGGACTACAACCTCATGTAATATTTATTTTATGACTTGATACATCACTGAGAATGTGCTGAAAAAGGCACCTATGGAATGTACAGCGTACATCTCTTTGTAGATGAGCGTTTGACTCATTCTTGCCCATTTGATATTCACCCATTCAGAAGTGTTAGTTTATGCAGCCTCGGCTGCAGATTCATCAGCGCGATCTTCATGTCTATCTAGAGCACAGGTGTCAAACTCCAGGCCTGGAGGGCTGGTGCCCTGTGTAGTTTAGTTCTTTCCCTGTTCCACCACAAATGATTGAGCTGAAGAGCTGTGTGGTAATTAGCTCTGTGAGTTGAATCAGGTGTGTTAAATGAGGGTAAACCCAAAACTGTGCAGGGCTCCGGCCCTCCAGGACTGGAGTTTGACACAGCTGATCTAGAGCCTCCATCTGAGCTCTGTTCAGTCATCTCTTTGAACTTCAGCACACGACTGGATGAGATATTTAGAGCTCCATGTCATGTACATTTGTATTTCAGCAAAAGGCCAGGGATAACCGGGCCGCCCTGCGCATAAACAAGGTCCAGATGTCTAATGACCCTTCCAAGAGACAGCAGCAAGCCGACATGTTTGATCCGAGCGTGGCCCTGGACTCCGAGCTGCTGTTTAAGGACCCCCTAAAGCACAAGGAGTCAGAGCATGAGCAGGAGTGGAAGTTCCGGCAGGTGAGGCTCTGCGTTGATGGCATTGGCTGGTGATCTGTGATTGACAGCATGGAGTATCCAATGCCTTATGCAGGCATGACCATGGCATGCACTGCGTCTGCCCTGCTTCTCTTCCTCCTTTGTGTGTGAGGTATGCACTTCCTTGTAAGGTGGGATGTATGTATGTACAGGGCTTCTTTTATGCATGCATGGGTAATGAGTCATTTTATGTGCTTAGTGCTTTTGTTTTTCAAGCTACTAATGCTTAATTTGCATTGGAAAGGGTGAGTCAGATGTGAGGACCCTTTAAGAAGTAGCAGGGAAAGGTCCCTAAAAGCAAAGCCATAAAACCAGCAGATAAAGAAGGCGTTTTTGGACAGTCCAGCCAGGCGACTACAGAAGCAGGATATAGAAAAGATTCACTGGCGAAATCCAGGCAAGGCACTGTTGTGGCATCATTCTGCCTAGAACCAAAAACAGATTTACAAGGTGTAAGAAAAGATGAAGAAAGCAGGATTGCAAGGAGGTATTTTAAACTGCTAAATGAGTCCTTGGCCTAAAAACACAGTAATTTCTTCCAAGCTGTAATTCATCATTGTATGTACACTTTCCCACATTCTTTTATGTGCCTTGTTTTTAATTTGTAAGCTTTATATTAGTGAAACTTTGGGTTGGTGGGGGGGGGGGGGTACTTGGGGCAAGCATTCATGAAATGAAGTTTTGATCTAAGATGCAAATAGAGCATGAGTAATGTGGACCTCTCTGTCTTTAATAGCAAATGAGACAAAAGAGCAAGCAGCAAGCCAAGATTGAAGCCACACAGAAACTGGAGCAGGTTAAAAATGAACAACAGCAACAGCAGCAACAACAACAGCAGCAGCAGTTCGGTGGTCAGTCCAGGGCCGACACTCCCAACAGTGGTAACCAGAGCCCCATGACTCCCCAGCCTAGCAACGGCAGTGTGTCCCCGGGACAGCAGGCAACCCCCAAAGACGGGGTTACCCGTGCACAGCTCCCTGGGACGCCTCCATCGGGATCTCTGGATGATGTGTTCCTGCGACCTCCACCCCCGCCACCCACTTTTGCACGGATGTCTGACTCATGTTCCCAGGGTCAAGGGTCTCAACCTCAGTCCCCTCAGATGTTCTCACCCAGTTCATCCAGCTCAAGACCATCCTCTCCCTGGGACCCCTACGCCAAAATGGTGGGGACCCCAAGGCCGCCACCCATAGGATCCAGCACACCTCGGAGGAATTCCACAGATTCCTGCACAGCCCCCCGTCCTCTGGTAGAGCAGCAGGAGAGAGGAAGACCCTCTCCCGGCCATGAGTCATTTGGTTCGCCCACATCCATGAGTGCTGATCCCTATGCTAAACCACCAGATACCCCAAGACCGGTAATAGGTACAGACTCATTTGTCAAACCAATGGGTCCCCCAAAAGCAGTCCTTGAGTCACAAGGGAGGCAAGCACCAGTTTCTGCTCCTGGAGACTCATTTTCCAGGCCATCTCAGAGATTCGAGGCTTACCAACGGATGTCCCACAACAAGATGATTCTGTCTGACCCCTACTCAAGACCTCTATTGACACCTATACCTGGAAGCAATGAATCTGGATCAGTGCCACTATTCAAAACTCCTATGCCACCTCCTCAGACCCAGGATGTTTACAACGCAGTGTCTCCGATGTCTCGCCGCGGCCCTGTGGATGGCTTCCAGAGGCAGGCTACCCGGTCATTGGATGGTTTTCAGAGTCCTCAGAATGATCCGTATGCACATCCTCCCCTCACTCCTCACCCTTCTGTGAATGAAGGATTTTCTAACCCTCCTAAGATGGTGCACCGTTCACAAGGCAATGCCTTTTCTCAACCCATGCCAATGGTGCGACACCCCTCCAGAGAAACATATGTGCAAGCCCCATCTATACCAAGGCCAGATTTTGCTCAGCAGCCACCTGACCTTTATGCTCAACCTCCAGGCACACCTCGGCCTTCGTCTGACCCTTATTCTCAGCCTCCTGGTACCCCTAGACCTTTGTACGACCCCTACAGTAAACCACCTGGAACTCCGAGGCCCGGCTCAGACCCTTATTCTCAGTCTCATTCTACGTCTCACCCAACTGGGGTGGAGCAGTATGCATCACAGCAGCCATCAAATCGTAGGTTGTCCCCTTCTAATGCCTTTGACCCATATGTTCAGCCCCCTGGAACTCCCCGACCTGCTACAGGCAACCAAAGAAACGTTGACCCCTATGCTCAACAATCTGGAACCCCAAGGCCTATTAAGCATGATCCTTATGCCCTGCCCCCTGGTACCCCAAGACCAATACTGAGTGACCCGTACACCCAGCCTCCAGGGACGCCTCGGCCAGGGGTCAGTCCAGAAGTGTTTACCCGGCCTTCTGCCAGGACCGGGGCTGCATCTCATCAAGACCCCTTCTCTTCACCTCGGGTTCCAGTGCAGGACACCTTTGTCCGACCCACAGTCCTTGGCTCTCAGACACCAAAGCATTCTGGTTTATCTGAAGATGGTTTTGTTCAGCCACTGTCTAATCCACCAAGCCAGACTCCAGTTCATGATCCATATGAGCAGGCTCCTATGACCCCTCAACCGCAGTCAGGGGAAAGACTTCCAAATGAAGTCCCAGACCAACAAGTAATGATACATGAAGATTCTCAAGGTGTAGGGCAGTTCTCAAACATCCAGCAACCAACTGGGAGCACCTCAGAGACTCACAGTGGTGTGCAGATGCCTCTTATTGATAGTGAAGAAAAGTTCAGACAGGTAAGTGCTTGGCAAATAATACATTCAATCACCCAGTCATATCCTGCTTTGTGATTATACCTTAGATTCATTATGCTTGCAGTGAAGTTTTTTTTTTTATTACATTTTCGTCACTCTTTAGCGACAGCGCTTGCGTGAACTGATCCTGAGGCAGCAGCAGCAGAAGACTATCAGGCAGGAAAAGGGGCTACAGGAGCCAAACCCGTCAACGGGACCTGGAACTCCCCAGCTTTGGTCACCAGAGGAACGAGGCCAGCAGAACGAGGTCTTCAGTCGACCGCCTCCTCCATACCCAGGGACTACAAGGGGACCGATGATGCCCGTGGGACAGAGGTTCCAAGGGCCCTTTCCCAGTGAACAGTGTGGACCTTTCCCTAATGAAGGCCAGTTTCCCAGAGGCCCATTTCCAGGTGACATTGGAAACATGGGCATGAGGCCTCAAGGACCAAGGTAAATCCCATAGTTTGCTTCATTGTCATTTTTATTTAAACTGAACATCATTATACGACTGTTTATAAACATTCTTCTGTCATTAACTTGTTGCCACTTAGGTTTGCATTTCCATCAAGTGGGCAGGGAGCCCTTGGAGGACAGGAACATTTCCTTCGATCTCCTCACCCCATGCAAGTACAAATGATGGACGTTCCTCAGCAAATGAGGAGATCTCTGTCCGTTGATCTGGCCAGGGGAAACAATTCCATGGGGCTACCTCAGCCTTTTCCCCCACGCGGCATGCCATTGCAACAACACAACATAATGGGACAACCTTTTATTGAACTCAGGCACAGAGCTCCAGAGAGCAGGATGAGACTTCCGTTTGCACCTCCACCGGTCGCAGGAAATGTGGTTGATCCTTCCCTTCAACCCCAAAGATTGGGGTTTATTGCAGGGCAGGAGGTGGGTTTCCCTGGTAATCCAGGTCCTAGAATGGTGGACCCTATGTTGTCCCAGTCTTCAGGAGTCTCCAACCATATGCCGATCTCATCCAGCATGGAGAACCCACACCAGCATGAAATGCCAAATAAAGTAGGACCTCAGCAAGCTCCACTCATGAGACCTCTGAGCCAATCAACAGCAAGTGTGCCCTTCAACATGGCTCCTTCACTCTTGCCCTTAGCAGCTGCTGAACAACAAGAGGATATTCCAATTGCTAATACTGATGGAATAGAAGAGAAGTTGGACACAGATGACTCTGCAGTGAAAGACCTGGAAGATGTAGAAGTCAAAGACTTGGATGACGAAGACCTTGAAAATCTCAACTTTGACCCAGATGGTAGTAAAGACTTGGACCTAGAAACTAATGACCTGCATCTTGATGACCTTCTAGCATCTGGAAAATTTGACATCATTGCCTACACAGATCCAGAACTTGACCTGGGAGATAAAAAAGACATAATTTTTAATGAAGACCTGGACCTTGGTGATCCTATTGATGACCATGGCAATAATTCAGATTTGCAGAAGGCAATGTCAGAGAAAAATGCCAGCTCCACTGGCACTATTGGTTCATCGCAGGTTGTTTCTGCAGCGGGAAGAAACCAACAGAATCACAATGGGCAAGAGGGCACAAGTCCTAATAAAAATTCCCACCCTTTGCAGGCTAAGCAAAAGATTAAGACAGAAGTGAAGGAGGGTTTGACTAACACCCAGGATTCCTTCGGCTGCAGAAGTTTGACTGATAAAAAGATCACAAATAACGAGGAGGTTACTGGGAGTGGTCCAAGTCTCCTCGAAGCATCTGCTCAGCAGGCTTCCCAGCCTTGTGAGACTGGTGATCCTGGTGCCAATCCAGTACTTTCTAGCTTGCTTGTTGAGGAGAAATTGGAAGATGCTGGCCTTGCACCAGGAGCTTCTCCTACTCAAAGTGGTCAGACAGCTCAGGCTACGCGGGTCATGGGTATGCAGCAGAATCCTAGCATTCTGATGGTGCCAGGGCAAATCCAAGAGCTTGGCATGAACCCTAACCTGCCAGTTAGTCATAGAATGGACTCCTCTGCCGTGGCTGGAGTGCCTATGTGCAATCCAAACTTCCTGCAAGGTCCACCTGCTTGCCCCAATTATGGACCTACTGGTCCTCAAGGGGAACAGGCCCTCCCGATGCCTCTTCAGGCACTGCCCCATAACCTGGCACAAGCCCAACAGCAGACCATGTTCCCCCAGGGCTTAAATCAGCAGAACCAGTCAAATCGCCCTCTGCTGTTGGAAGAACAGCCGCTCCTCTTGCAGGACCTACTGGACCAGGAAAGACAGGAGCAACAGCAACAGCGGCAGATGCAGGCCATGATTCGACAGCGGTCCAGTGACTCCTTCTTCCCCAACATTGGTAATGTCATACACTGCGTTTCTTAATGAGCACGATCTCTGATAAAACACCCTGTTAAAATCGTGGAAGTTCAGCTTGTTCCTTGCTTGGACTGCTTGCAGTTGCAGTGGAGATGTTCACTTTTCACATGGATCTGTCGCAGTTGGTAGTCCTGATTAGTTTATTGCTGGTTATTTGTCCTAAACCTTGTACCATTCATTTTCAGATTTCGATGCTATCACTGACCCCATCATGAAGGCAAAGATGGTAGCTCTGAAAGGGATCAATAAAATGATGGCTCAGAATAGCATGGTCATGAATAGGTATGGATAAGGGTTGTGTTCTTCCTTTCCTTCTGTGGGTAACGTAACCCCCAGGCTAAGCTCCTCTACCTTTCTGTCAGGATGCAGTTGGGCACCCCACAAATGCCAGGGGCTCCGGGCCCTGACACTGTGGCCCCACTCCCACAGCAGGTGGTTAGCCAGGTACGTGACCTGTTACTCAGTTTCCTGTGCAAATTGAGGTAATGGAGATTATCACCCTGTTACTAACTGGTTTATTTTAACTTCAGGATGGCAAGCTGACACCGCATATGGCTAGACGCAATCCCCCCAGTTCTGGACCAGGCTTTGTTAGTAAGTAGCCTGTCTAGTGGTCTTTTGGTTAGTTATAGACTAATGTGAAACACTGGAATGAAGTTGCATCAGTTGTATTAATACTGATCCAAATATGCTTTAGAATTGGGGGTAGAGAGGGAACTCCCTTGTGCCTTAAATTATCCCCATCCAATTCCAGATGAAGCCCAGAGGAAGCAGTATGAGGAGTGGCTCCAGGACACCCAGCAGCTGCTGCAAATGCAGCAGAAGTTTCTGGAAGACCAGATCGGAGCCCACAGGAAATCCAAGAAGGCTCTGTCGGCAAAGCAGCGCACTGCCAAGAAGGCGGGCCGTGAGTTCCCAGAGGAGGACGCCGAGCAACTAAAGCATGTGACGGAGCAGCAGAGCGTGGTGCAGAAGCAGCTGGAGCAGGTAGTGTAGTGCCCCCTGTGGCTGATTCGGAACGTGTAACTAGTAGTGGGCTTCACCTGTAAGAGAGAGCAATCCCCTATGTTTGCTTTTTGCTCCAAAATCCAAAAACTGGCTGTCTCAGTGGGAAGGTTTGGTAAGGAGGAGGGTCCCATTTGGACATCAGGCCTGGCAAAATGGACCCTCGAGTTCTGTTTCTGATTGGTTTATTGCAAACCTTTACGGTGGACCTTTTTTTTTTTTTTTTTGCAATGACCCATTTTTTGGGAGGATAACATTGAACCCACATTGCGGAATGTCTCTAGCTTATCAGCCTCCCCCCCCCCCACCCCTTTCTCCTTACATAGATTCGGAAGCAGCAAAAGGAGCATGCAGAGCTGATGGAGGAGTACCGTGTGAAGCAGCAGCAGTGCAGCATGCAGCCGTCCATGATGCCGGGGATGCTGCCCGGAGCAGTGCCCATCAACCAGCCCATGATGAAGCCCATGATACAGATGCAGCCTCACCCTGGCCAAGCCGCCCCACCCCGCATGCCCAACGTCTCCGGCTGGCACCCCATTGGCCCTGGCATGCCCGCCCACCTGCCCCCAGCCAACCCAGGTCCACCCCCCCAAGCATTCCCACCTAGCGGGCAAGCCGCTAACAACAACAACAGCACTGGCGCCACCCCCCAAGTCAAGTTTGATGACACCAACCCATTCAGCGAGGGCTTCCAGGAGCGAGAGCGCAAGGAGCGGCTGCAGGAGCAGCAGGAGCGGCAGCGGGTGCAGCTGATGCAGGAGGTGGAGCGTCAGCGTGCCCTGCAGCAGCGGCTAGAGATGGAGCAGCAGGGTCTGTTGGGCCCTGACACCAACCGAGATGCCCTGTCCCAGATGGCCTTCTACGGTGCAGACCTGCCCCATGACTTCATGCAGCAGCAGCGGCCCCCGGTTCCCCCTCAGCCCATGGGACAGCAGTTTCCTCAGCCGCAGGCCATGCAAGCCAGCTTCATGGCCTCCCCTCCAGGCACGCCCTTCCTGCCAATGGGTGACCGGCGACCCACGGCATCCAACGGGCTCTTCGTCCCCGAAATGACGGGTACCAATTATCTGCCCAAAAACACCATGCCACAGGGTCCTGCATTTGGTCAGGGTCGGCCACCTGGCATCGTGGGCCCTGGGATGATACCCCAGGGTCCTGTAGAAGGGCCACCCTTTGGAATGGAGCCTGCCACTCCCCTGCCCCCAAACTACCCGGGGGCGGGCCAGTCCCTTATACAGCTGTACTCGAACATCATCCCAGAGGAGAAGGGGAAGAAGAAGAGCCGGCGCAAGAAGAAGGATGACGATTCGGACTCTGTGAAGACACCCTCTACCCCACACTCCGACCTCACCGCCCCACTGACGCCCTGCGTGTCCGACACGGCCTCCACCCCAACTCGAAGTGCCCCCCATCTGGGGGAGCAGGACCCGCCTGAGCTCGCCCCAGGCTCCCTGACTCCCGGCTCTCTGGGAAGCCAGCCTTCCTCGGAGCTGGAGCGCCAGCTGTCCGGAGGCAGCTGCAGCAGCAATGCCGGAGCTGGGCCATTTCTCGGGCCTAGCCAGCTGCCCGCTGTCGACAGAGAAGCCGGCAATACCCCCCCGGAAGAATTGCGGAGGATCAAGTTGGAGAGGATGGAGAGCGATTGCCCTGATCCCAAACTTGAGCGGGTAGGCAGGGCCATTAAAGCAGAGGGGGCGCAGCAGAGCCCCTCCCACACTGCAAAAGGGGAGTCTGGCAACGAGCTGCTCAAGCATTTGCTGAAGAACAAAGACGTGCCACTGACCCCCCAGCATGCTGCCGGCGAGGGCAAGGGTGCCACTAATGGCAAGCATGCTTCCACAGAGACATCTGGGGTAGGTCCCTCAGAGCTCCAAGCAGGCAGAGCCCCACCATGCTAGTGACCATTTGTGGCCCCAAACCTTGTTGGCTGCTGTTGGTTATATTAATTAGTAGCTTAATTTTCTTAGATGTGAAATAGTCGCTTAATGTTCATTTAAATATATTGACTATAATATGTTATAAAATATGTACATGTTATATTCCCTGTGTAATAATGAGAACCAACATGGAACTAGTAATAGCTCTCTGTATGAATCTGGCTTTTGTATATAAACATAAGTGAAGGTGCAGTCGAGGCTGTTCTGTGCTCCTCATGAACTCACTCCCATGGACATTCTCGTGGGTGGTGCCGTGTTGCAGGGTCCCTGCAGGGTCCCTGCAACGATTTTCCTCGTCCAGCAGGTGGAGCCGGAAGGCCAGGTACAGGGCAAGCTGAAGGCATTGGCGCCCCCTGGGGAGCAGGGCAAGAAGAAGCAGCGCAACAAGAGACCCCCCAAGAATGTGGAGAAGGCACCCTCCCGCTACAAGAAGAGGAAAAAGGAGGAAGAAGAGCAGGCACGGCACATGGTGTGCTCCAGCACCGACACGCTGATGACTCAGCTCAAGCAGGTACGGGGGCGTGGGTGGTACGTTGGGGGTGGCCACAGCTTCATTACCTTACAGTCATCTAAAGTTTACAGGCAGGCTTAGCTATTCCATGACCAGGTTTCCAAAAAACTTTTTAAAATGTTCTTTATCAGGATTTCCTGGTTTCCCAGTCATGCCTAGCTGCACCTGACTGAACTCCTCCATCCTCCTCTGCGTATATTGTTGCTGCCTGTTCCACTCGCAATCGCAGTATCTGTTGCCCGCACAAAGGACTGAACAATGCTCAATGGAAAGTTTTTTTAAGTTGAAAGAGAAGCAGCAACAGGCACCATCAAGGACAGGCACCAGTGCGACCTGCCGTGGCTTCTTCATTCTTGTCATCCATGCGATGGTGTCGCCAAGGAGATGCAAGCATAGGGATGTGCTGGCCTTGGTCCTCGAGTGTTCAGGCGATTGCGAGGTGTTGACTGTACTTTTTTTATAAAAAGCAAAGCCACCTCGTGATCCGGCATCCACGTGACCGAAACGATGAAAAAGCGAGTGCTTGGGGGCAGTGGAGCTCCTGTGGGGGGGCATTGTTGCGTGTTGAGACTTCAGTCTGGGTTTGCTGTCACATCGGTCAGTTATAATACTCTAATTCAGAAAGCTCCAATGGCAGTAAATCCTTAAACCACGAAACAGGATGCAGGTTGTATTTAATTTGAGGGTTTTTTTTTTTTTTGTTAAATTCCATCCTACCTCTCCCACCCTTGATCTGACTATCATTCTTTCTGTAATTTCCCTCCCCTCTCCAGCATCTGTCCCTGCTTCCCCTGATGGAGCCCCTGGTGGGGGTGAACTTCGCCCACTTTCCCCCCTACGGCAGCGGGCTACTGAACGGGGAGAGCCAGCTATCAGGCACATTTGGCAGTGCCACACTGGATGGTGTATGTGACTACTACTCCCAGCTCATCTACAAGGTGAGAACCTGCCCACGGCTGCTCCTGACCAGGCCCGAAGCAGTGTGGTACCTCCGGATTCTCTTCCAAATGAGCCTCAGTGACGTCACAGCCTAATTCAGTTTTACTGTTGTAGATTTCCTCTTTATTTTTCTTTATTTTCCCCACTTCACACCAAAATCACCTCTCATTCCCATCAGGCATGAGCATAGACAGCCGTCCCCCAAATGTGTATTCGTGTGGTATAAATAACATGGGGCCTTTCAGACAGTCACCTCTGAGCTGTGTTCTGGTTTCATGTTTCCTTTCTTTGTCATGGATGGACAGACAATGGATCCTGTCAGATGAGACAAGCAGTGACCTCGTTACCGTTTCAGCCTGTCAGTAGCTGGTACCCCCACCTACTGACCGCTCATTACTGCTTCATGAGCTGCAAGCCCAGCGGCCTAGTTTGGCTTGAAAAACGCATGAATCTAGGAAGTCCAGATCTGATGGAATTTGGCAGCGTGTATGGCTTTGTTGGCTGCGTGCAGTTCCCACGTTGACAGCCGAGTGGCATTTGTGTTCCAGAGATCAGCTCTTACCATGAGGAGCTAGAGGGGGTACTTGCATTCCAAAAGGGTGTATTAGGAATGTTTATGAACCACTGCTTGTCATTAGTCCTTGAAAGCAAACTCTAGAGGCAGCTGTTTTGTTAAACTTGAAACAGAAATCTGCCTTCTCAGCTGTCTGAAACGTGTTTGATTGTCCCTGGTTGCTGTAATGACCTTGGTCTCCATGGCGGCACTTTTTTGCAGCAGAACAACCTCAGCAATCCGCCCACACCCCCGGCTTCGCTGCCCCCCACGCCGCCCCCAGTGGCCCGGCAGAAAATGGTCAATGGCTTTGCCACCACTGAGGAACTGGCCCGAAAATCCGCCATCTTGGGAGGCCATGATGGTAGTGTCTCTTGTCATGCCTGTTCATCTTCACTTGGGAGATCCTGGTGTTCCTGTCATGTGACCAAGCCATTTCCTATCTCCCTTAAGTGACCAAAGGTTTGGGGCCCAAACAGCTTCACACGGCCTTTAGGCCTGAGGATGACCTGCTGGCCAGGGGTCCCAAGACTGTGGATGTGCCAGCGTCACTTCCCACGCCCCCCCACAACAATCAGGAGGAGCTCAGGTGAGTCTGAGCCGTGTGTGTGTGTGTGTGTGTGTGTGTGTGTGTGTGTGTGTGTGTGTGTGTGTGTGCACTTCCTGTCAGTCTTTGACCTGTCAGGTTGATTAAGCTAACCCTAAATTGGTCTTATAAGTCTAGTATGACACACAGACACACTTTCCTGTCTGGCTTCTACTCTTGGCTCTGATTCTTACCCACCTCCCCATTCTGCCCTGCTCTGATTGCTTCTTCCAATCAGAAAGCACTTTGCCCCTTGTGCAGAGCTTTCCACAATTCTGGTCCATCCTGCCAGCTTGTTTATTTCTGATTTTCACAGATGATTGACCTCTCTTTCGACCCAGCACCACGCCGGGCCATTCTGTGAGCTTTTGTTGGCTCCCAGTGACATCCTGGGCCAAATTTCTTACATTGCACCCCCTCTCGCCATACAGCAGGGGACAGGAGCACTGTGAGGATAGAGACACACCCGACAGCTTCATCCCCTCTTCCTCCCCTGAGAGTGTGGTTGGCATGGAAGTTAGCCGCTACCCCGACCTATCCCTGGTGAAGGAGGAGCCTCCATCTCCCGCCCCCTCCCCAGTTGTCCCCATGCTGCCCAGCGCCAGTGGCAAAGGTGAGGACCCCCTCACAGTGACTGCAAGGTTACATTGCATGGCCCTCCTTATGGATTCATGTTGTTCTACATTCCTTGCTGAGCTTTCCTGGGGATCAGGGCTGGCCCAAGGAATAACTAAAATAAATGCCAGCTTAGGGCTCTGCAACCAGCAGGGGTCACCCCCACCTGAGCAGTCTGCCATAATGGCAGTGAAGGTGACAAATGACAACTGTGTTAATCAGATTTTGCTTGGTGTGCCAGAAAGGGTCTGGTCCGCCCTGCTGGAGACCAGCCATGAGTTTGACTCTGTAAACTGGAATCTGTTTGCTGCTGTTTCTCCTCTGCCTGCAGCGTTTAGTGTGGCGCACCCAGGCCCATTTATACAGATTGTATGTTTGTTTGTGTGTGTGTATGTAAATGTATATGTGTGTGTGTGTATATATTATGTATGTATGTATGTATGTATGTATGTATGTATGTATATGTTTGTTTGTGT
>JAODKN010000001.1:18233822-18251826 GCA_026774425.1 Petrocephalus zakoni | reverse complement strand
CGGAGGAAACTCATTTCGGCCGCTTGTATTCGCGATCTCGTTCTTTCGGTCACTACCCATAGCTCATGACCATAGGTATAATATTGTCTATATGAAATGGGATGAAATGGGATGTCACTCACAGAATAAGGGCAATGGTGTTGCGGAAAATGGTAGACTTCTCTTTCTGATGCGTTTGCACAGGTTCTGAAGCCAAACACTGGGAAGTGAAACTGGAACCCCAGTTTGGAGAGGTTCCAAATTGTTCCAAAACAGGCCTGGTATCCATAGCTATTACCCTCAGTCCTGCTGTGGCAGAGGTGAGCAGAATCAGCATGCTGGTGGCTGGTGGCGTCTTTTACCTGCTTGTTAAGCCGGATCCTGGTTATGAGCTGCATTAAGATGAGTGTCATCGTCTTCAGAACATCCCCAGCGTGGTATCGGCTGTTGCCGACCTGCTATGCATGAAGGTCCCCAGCAGCTACGAGGTCAGCAGAACACCTGACCGTGGGCCCCTGTCATTCCCTGGAGGCCTCAAGGTGCCCCCACAGGGCTACGAGGCCCGTCACCCTGCCATGTTCCCTGGGCCCCGTTTCCTGAGGCCCCCCGGACCCCCGGGGATGATACCTGCTCAGGTGCACTACCCTCCTCCCAACGCTGGTGAGTCAAAACTTGGAGTAACAGCGGGTGGGTGGACTAGAGGCTGGATAAGTGCTTCTTAAGATCCCTGGAAGGAATAACTGTTGTAGGTCCTGTTCGGTCCCTGAAGCTCAGTTGAATTGGCCAAGATGGGTTAGATCATAGATCATTTGAGTTGACTAAGATGATTTGAGGATCATGGTATACAACATTTCATGACCAGTTAGGCATTTTGGGTCATCTAGTGAGATCTCTTTGCCTTTGTTGCCTCATCACATGATTGTATCTCAACTAGTTTCAGAACCTGTAATAAAACGCCTGTTCCAATTGATATTACGTTGAAGGACTGCCTAGTAATCGTCCTCAAATTAGCCCCTCCACAAGACGTATAAGTGACTATTGATTGCAGAAACAGTCCCGTTCTGTGGCCTAAGCGCTCCTGCTTTCAGTTAGGTGCGTCATTATCGATCAAAGCCCAACATCCTAGAGGTTAATGAAACACAGTAATGATTTTGCACTAAGCTTGTTAGCGCGCAGACTCTTCATTTAAGTTCCCGGTGTCAGATCTCATCCAGTAATAGTAGTCAAGTCCTAAATGAATAGGGGCTCCACATTAACAGTATTAATTGGCCTGTTTTTGTCCCTTCATATATAATAGATCTAAGAACTCTGTACTGCTGCTGATATGATTCTGAAATTTACAGAAGGAATATTGGACGACGAGTCCTGTTAGAGACTTGGAGGACCTGTAGAAGTGTTCATAGTGTTCAGATCAGATCTTGTGGCTTCTCGTTCCAGGTCTGGTTGTTGCCAGGGGGGACTGTCAGACTGGGAAAGGTGGACCAGCACCCAAGCCACAGTGGTGCTGTCACTGCAAGGTGGTGGTCCTGGGCAATGGAGTGAGGAAATCCACCAAAGACCTGCCATGCGAGAGACGGGTACGGGACACCGTGGAAGGACAGAATCATGGGCCAGGGTCATCCCTGCACCTGGCCCCTTATTAGTGTTAGCAGCTTGTGTACAGGAGGACACTTTAAACCTGAGACCTGACCTTATATAAGAGCTCACCTCTGGGGTGTTATGTTTGGTCCCAAACCAGAGACAGGGTCACACTGTGTTGTCGGTCCACTAAAGTCCCGACTCCTGAAGGAGAACTTGATGCCTAAGCCTTTGAGACTCGCTTATTTAAATGTGGCAACTCCAGTAGCCCCCCGCAGTATGTAAATGCTCCTCCCTTACTTGGTGTCAGCAAAGGTTTCACATAATGGGCTGCTTTGATCTCTGGTTCCCGCCACTTCACTTGGCCGGGCCTGGGGACGGGGGACGGTAGTTCCTGTAATGCTTATACCCCCATCTGTGTTCCAGCAGGACAGCTGGGGTCGTCCTGAGGGGACTCTGGTCTTCTGCAGTCTGAATTGCTTCATTCTGTACTCAGCCGCGCAGTCCAAGTCCACAGACATCAAGGTACTCTCGATCGTCATGGAGACAGCTGAGGCACATCAGGACAGAAGGAGTAAATGTAGGGTTAGGGTGTGGCTCTGTACCCAGAGAAGAGCCAGACTGGTGTCCTTCATAACAGATCCAGCAGTTAGCTGGTTCACCACGCCTTTAAAGAATTTATAGAGTACCGCATTTCATTGGACTTAATTACATTTTTAATTTTAAACTTAAGGCTTGAAAAATGTCCTGAAACACAAAAGCTTAGTTTCTGATTTCAGAATAGTTATTTGCAGCAGGAAGTCGGTTAAAAAAAATTGTGACAAGTTAACGCTCAGCTCCCTCAGGGAGGCTCATGTGCTTTAAATGTCAGTCGATTGTGTAATTAACTCCCCGTCGACTAAAGAAAGCGTAGAGCACCCAAGGCACGCAGTGATATTGGGCTTCTTTAGGGGGCTTTCAGTTAAGGGGCCCATCATTGAAATTGGTCTCAGTCAGAAAGAGCGAAATATCAAATTCAATTTCAATCCAAAAAACAGATGTTTCTGAAGACGCTCATATTTCTCTGGTTTTTGGCCCCCTGAAAACACAACAGGAGATGCCCCCACACGCAGACATCAGGGAAAGTCTGGCTAAGGTCTCGCACCCGTACAGCAACAACATGTCCACTCTGGATGTCCACTGCCTGGCCCAGCTGCAGCCCAGCCAGTCACCCCCATCCACACCCCCCATCGCCTTCCCCGCGGCCGCCTTCGACCCAACCAAGGCCGAGGGCAAAGCCGAAGCCCTCAAGGTCACCGTTAAGCTGAAGCCCCGCCCCCGGGCACTTCACAATGGCACGGACGATCCTCGCCACATTGGCAAGAGATGGAAGGGCGTGCGCTGGAGGAAGTGGACTGTCCAGATCGTGGTGCCCCGGGGTGACCCCCAGCTGCCCTCCGAGGACGAGGTGGACGCGCTCCTACTGAAGCTGGGCGCCTCTCTGCGCCCTGACCCGCTGCCCCGGGACCAGCGGCGCTGCTGCTTCTGCCACGAGGAGGGCGATGGGCTCACGGACGGGGCGGCGCGGCTGCTCAACCTGGACCTGGACTTGTGGGTGCACCTTAACTGTGCACTGTGGTCCACGGAGGTGTACGAGACGCAGGCGGGCGCCCTCATCAATGTGGAGCTGGCACTGCGGCGAGGCCTGGCGGTACGCTGTGCCTACTGCCAGCGCACCGGCGCGACGAGCGGCTGTCAACGGCTGCGCTGCACCAACGTCTACCACTTCACCTGTGCACTCCGCGCCCAGTGCATGTTCTTTAAGGACAAGACCATGCTGTGTCATGCCCACCGGCCGCGCGGCGGCGCCCAGGAGCATGAGCTGCGCTGCTTTGCCGTCTTCCGGCGTGTCTACGTGCAGCGGGATGAGGCGCGGCAGCTGGC
This sequence comes from Petrocephalus zakoni, assembly GCA_026774425.1. Lineage (NCBI taxonomy): Eukaryota > Metazoa > Chordata > Actinopteri > Osteoglossiformes > Mormyridae > Petrocephalus > Petrocephalus zakoni. The sequence goes on along the minus strand of JAODKN010000001.1, from coordinate 18,248,346 downwards.
CAGCGTGGTGCGGCGTGCCGAGCGCGACCACACCTTCCGCGTGGGCAGCCTGCTCTTCCACGCCGTGGGCCAGCTCCTGCCCCAGCAGACGGCCGCCTTCCACTCAGCCGCCGCCATCTTTCCCGTGGGCTACGAGGCCAGCCGTATCTATTGGAGCACACGGCACAGCGATCGCCGCTGCCGCTACCTGTGCTCCATCGACGAACACGACGGCCGGCCCGAGTTCAGCATCCGCGTGGTGGAGCAGGGCTACGAGGACCTGCTGCTCACCGACACCACAGCCAAAGGTACTGCGGCCCGGTCTAGACATTGCTGCCCTGTGGGCTCCTTGTGTCCAATTCTCCCCACACTCTTTGCAGGGTTCAATACCCTTATCTTTGTGCAGCTTTCCAGTCGGTAGAGTGCTGGAAGATCATCTATCATCCAGGCTGCATAGCAGCTATTCATCACCAATCTGCTGAAGGTGTTTCAGAATGTCGACTTCACATTTCCAAGCTTTCCTTGCAGGAGTCTGGGACAAGGTCTTGGGCCCAGTTGCTGAGCGGAGGGCGGAGTCTGGTATGCTGAAGCTCTTCCCCATCTACCTGAAGGGGGAGGACCTCTTTGGGCTCACGGTCTCTGCCGTTACCAGAATCATCGAATCGGTAGGGAGCACGCCATCAGGCTACCATAAACATTCGGACCGGGTCCTGCTTAATGTGCCCCGCCTCTGTCCGTCAGCTTCCGGGCGTGGAGGCCTGTGAGAGCTACACCTTCCGCTACGGCCGTAACCCCCTGATGCAGCTGCCCCTGGCCATCAACCCATCAGGCTCCGCTCGCTCCGAGCCCCGGGCCGGCCCCCATACCAAGAGGTTTGTGTTAAGGTATTTTCTGTGGCTTTCTCGTTTTTCTGTCATCCCCGTCTGCCCAACCCCTCCTCAGCCCGCCTACTCGTTTTCGCCATCTTGTGGTGATTCAGGGGTGACTCATTTTCATGGCCTCTGTCATTGAAATTTCTTACTTAAATGAGTTAAGGTTGTTCTTTTGTATCACTGGCTTTAACTGCTTCATTTCCATTACCCCCCTGCTTCAGCTGGACTCACACCTCCGTTGTCCTCACCCAGGTTTTAGAAATGCTTTAGTATCCATCTTGTCCCCCTCCCCCACCTACCTACTTCAGGCCTCACACCTTGACCAGCACCAGCACTTCCAAGTCCTTCCAGAGCACCATCACTGGGGAGATCAGCGCCCCCTACAGCAAGCAGTTTGTGCACTCCAAGTCATCTCAGTACCGCAAGATGAAGGCCGAGTGGAAGAGCAATGTGTACCTGGCACGGTCACGCATCCAGGTCAGCGCCAGCGCATTCGCTGCATGTCTGCTGCATGTCTGCTGCATGTCTGCTGCATGTCTGGCATGCACATCATTTGTGGAGTTACCGACCTTGGGGTGCCAAGGCTGCTGGGTGCAGGCCAGCAGGATGCCACCAGGGATAGAAAGCACACACACACACACACACACACACACACTCCTCATTTTGGGTCTCCAGCTATGCTCTGCCTGTAGGTCACAGACAGTGTTGGGAAGGGTTACTTTTAAAATGTATTCCACTACAGAATACAAAATACATGCCCTAAAATGTAATTTGTAACATATTCCGTTAGACTACTCAATGTGAGTAACGTATTCTAAATACTTTGGATTACTTCAACATTGTCTTACATTTTACAGCAGTATAAATGTGGCAATCACACTATATTTACTTAAGAAGACAATTCTATTATTTCCTTCTACCATAGCAATTGGTTAAATGTATTAAAGTATCACGCCAGATGTGTAACAGTTGGTGAAACCCTGGTGATGGTTTCATTTCACTTACAGATTCTAAATAATTGCGCATCATAAATGTACATGACAAGTCCATCAGTTTAACATGCCTCGTCGTTCAGTGGAAGCACTGCCATAAAGCATTATCCTAAAACCATTTTGCTAGTGAAATTGTATCATTAGGCTACACATTTTGACAAGAGCATGCATGCATACGGTGAAAACAGTGTGCAGAAACATTAAATCTGTAAACAGTTTTCGGAGTAGCGCTACACGTGAATACCAGCAGCAGACAGCCTATATTGCTTGTAGTCTCGAAGCTGCATACTGTACGAAGCTAAAGTGCTGGATCTTACAGCTCTAGCATGGTAAATAGCCAGAGGTTAGCAGATTGTCGATTTGGCACTTAATTGATTATAACTATACGGGCTAGGAAAGGCAAGCTAACCAATAACCTGACTTTAGCCAGACCAAAAAAAAAAAAAATGAACTTACTTCAAGATGCTTCTTTAGATTGAAAGAGTTTTTGGACACAGAAAGTACGTTAGTGGCAGGTAATGATGTTACACGCTCCTTTTTCTTCCTTAACGCGAAATGGTGACTGAATTTCCTAGACAGAAGCGCACTCCTGTCCAGGGGTGCGTTTCCCAAAAGCAATGCTGCTAACTATGTTAGCAACTTACATAGTTGGACTACGGTTGCCACATGTCCCTTATAATACGGAAGCATCCCGTATTGATTTTAATCAATACGGGACATGGTTTGACAGTTGTGATAAACGCAGCATCATCCCGTCCACAGTTTGTATGAAAATGCAACCGTGTTGATTGGATTAGTCTTATTTATAATTAATAGGTTATTGCTGAGCTAGCAATGTATATCGTGAAGATTAATTTTATTTAAGTGTTATGCACCTTACATTTTGATATAAAGCGACTAATTTCATATGTCAACGCTAATTTCATTACCAATTGGAGTTTATAACTGAAAAGTTTTGTATTCAGTTTATTTTTACGTCCATCGAAAAGTAAAGTGCATAAAGTGCTTCAAATATTAAGTATGAATCGTAATACTTTCTTGAGACCATGGTTCAAGTTTTGATTTACCACCACTGGTGCGTCATTTGGCACATAGTGGTTGTGGCAATGCCACACTATGATAGGCGTCAGTTATTTTTCTGCATGAAACGTGGCAACCCAAAGTTAGACCCATGCAACTGAATGAATCCAACTATGTAAGTTGCTGACGGAAGCTTTTGGGAAACACACCCCCGCTGTGTCGCGCCAGCTGCATTACCGCGAGTGCGCAGCCAGTTAGCATAACCGCACCTCGGCTTCTAACTGCGTGTTTCATTTCACGGACTTCTGGGAAATGCGTCAAATGGCTATAATTTAATTGGAGAGTGAATAGACATATGAAATAGATAAATGTATTCCATTCATTTCAACAATGTAACTATTCTAATTACCATCTATTTAAATTGTAACTGTATCGGAATACAGTTTGTATTCTAAATACGTAACGCCGTTACATGTATTCCGTTACTCCCCAACACTGGTCTCAGACTTGGCCTAGTAAAATGGTGACCAGCATTTTAAGTTGGAGCTACTCCCACTTAGCTGTCATCGGATGATGAATCCTCAAATGGCAGCCAGGGGGAGATTTAGAGCAGTGTGGATAAAGCCAGGAAGCATCCACCATATCAGGTCGTCACCCTGCCCTCTTTCTTGTATCTCACCATAGCAGTGTCTGTCTGTCCAGGGCCTGGGTCTGTATGCTGCCAGGGACATTGAGAAGTACACCATGGTGATCGAGTACATTGGCACCATCATCCGCAACGAGGTGGCCAACAGGAAGGAGAAGATGTACGAGTCACAGGTATGAGCCAGAAGACCAGCCATGCTTGATGCTGGTACCTCCTGATGCAGTCCATCTCACCTGTCTGCCACTGCTCTTTCTGATGTCACAGAACCGAGGCGTGTACATGTTCCGAATTGACAGCGAGCATGTCATCGATGCCACGATAACGGGCGGGCCTGCCAGGTAGGTGTCCTGCATGGTACCGCCCAAGGACCATTTTATATTCAGTTGTTTCCACAGAAGAACAGGAAGAATCTTGCTGACTCCCCTCACTATAAGAGCTCACAAGCAGTAAACCATCCATCCATCCATCTTCCAAATACATATCTTAGTCGAAGTCCCTGTAGGGGGCTTGGAGTCCATCCCATCACACAAGGCAGGGGGCCACCCTGTTCAGGGCACTTGCAGTAAGATGCTAATGCTTAACCTCTCCTGTCTGACCCTCCTTACTGAAGCTGTCTCTTTTTCTGCAGGTATATCAACCACTCCTGTGCACCAAATTGTGTTGCTGAGGTGGTGACCTTTGAACGAGGACATAAGATCATCATCAGCTCAAATCGGAAGATCCAGCGAGGAGAAGAGGTGAAGCAATCGCCCCGATTTTTAATGTTGGGCGCCTCTAATGGGCTCGCTGTTCCCTTAACCTTTAAAGCCTTTGTTCTCTTAAGACCTCAGCATGGTACGGAGGGTTTAGGGGGAGGTCTTTGTGGGCCTTATAATTCCATCCCCAAGCCCATCAATCTGCAACTCTCAACTATCAAGCTCATCCTTGGCAGCACTGCTATGGGTGCTCCCCCATGCTGAACCGATGCCAGGACCACCACATTAATCCAGCATCTGTCTGTCTTTATAGCTCAGCTACGACTACAAGTTCGATCTGGAAGATGACCAACACAAGATCCCGTGTCACTGCGGGGCGGTCAACTGCCGGAAGTGGATGAACTGAGGAGGAAGAGCATTCCTTAAACTTTACAGGCGCGTAAAAAAAAAGTAAAGTACTGTCACTGGGGGGCGGGTGGGGAGCAACTGTGAGGGGAGGGTAGAGTCCAAAGGTGTAACAGGCACAATGGTGGGGGGAGTGAAGGAGTGATGTTAATGATATTTTTATTTATTTTCTTAGAGATGGTGTTTGCTTGTGCAGTGTGCGTATGATTGGGGAGGGGGGGGTTGAATTCACCAGCGCTCAGGGGGGGTTACTGTGCTGTCCATCGCCTTATTTTGTTGTTTAGGGGCAGGCCCTCTGCGTTTTGGATGGATACACACACACACACACACACACGTACGAGATGTGTGATTGTCGTAGGCGTCACTGAATGAGGAATGTATGGGGCTGGCTTCCTTAGCGACGGCACTAAGGGAAAGTTTACTTGCACTAAAAATCCATTTAAAATACTTGATTCCATGAGTCAGTTTATTTTTTTTCCTTTTTCCGTTTTTGGTTTCTGTAAAATAGCCTTTTTTGTATTTATTGTTGAGTAATTGAATTAAGCTATTTTTAAAATCGACATAAATGTGAGCAGGATGTCGACCTGCCACTGGTGTGCCTGCGGGGCCATCGCACCCTGCGCCTCTGTACAAAGTGTAAATATCTGCAAAGTCTAAAACTGTCTAAAGAACACATAGAAATTATTGACCAAATGCTACCTTAACTTCACAGCTGTTTGGATGAGGTTTTTTTTCCCCAGAAATTATTTAAAGGATGTCATAATTTCTTTGTGTGTGTGTATGTCTGTGTGTATATATATATATATATGTACACACACACACTCACACACTATAAATATGTACAGAATATGTAAGTAAAAAAAAGAATTCAGAAGTATTTTTGTTGTATTTTAGAATTTAGTATTGTTGTGATCTGAGGTTTTTTTTGACCACTTGAAAAACGATTTCCCCTTTAAGGTCGAATAAGATTGTTTGGCCTTTGGTTCTGAATTGATTCAGGCCAATCAGGAAGAAATCAGTGACATCCTTACTGTTTATCAGGTTTGCGTTTAGAACTAGTGATAACTGTGAATTGTTTTCTTTTCTTTCAATGAAATCTCCCAGATGGTAAATCTTAACTTGTAGTTATGAATAGTTTAACATCCAGATCATACAGATTAAAACAAAGTGTCATTCAGTTAGGTGTTTGGAAAGCAAGCTTAGCTAACAAGTTTCTGAAGTTTGATTTAAATGTTGTTTTTCCCCTTTTATTTCGTTTACATCTGAGCAAAACACCTGCACTGTCTAGTCAAGAAGTCATGACAGACTGAACTGTTTATTTGCAAATTCTGGTACTTAAAATTTATAAACCAGTTTGAAATGAAGAGAACTTTTCATTTTTTTTGTTTGTGCACAACTTCAGTGGCTTGTACAACAGTTGTTATATTTAGATAGTCCTGAACTAAATATCGCATGATGTATTTTTAACTTTCAGAAGAATCAATTGTGTATATATATTTTCCTGAGATAGCTGTAATTGTTTCTTGGATATATTTTTTCTTGTATGATATTCCAGCCTCTTACCCAGTATTTGTCTTCTTGTTTTCTTTAGTAGTAGAATGTTCTGTTTAAAAAAAAAAAAAAAAAGAAGCCTTTCTTGAAGTATAAAGAGTGTGTAATGGGGTTTGGAGTTTGTGAAACCAGATTTAGAAGCATTTACAAAAAATAAATATTTTACATAACTGTGTTACTCCCTGCTTGCCCATGACTTTAGTGTCAGGTGTACAAGTCAGGATGGTGGTGATAAGATTGAAGGTCATTCTTAAATTTACATACTTTCATTTAGAGGCGATACACTTCCTATAGCTACATGCCAACCACGTGTACTTACCAGTGTCTCAGCGCAGTCCACGGGACCCTCAGACAGTCTGTTTTGCTCTCATAGAGCTCCCAGCACACCTGTACCATGTGTTCGGTGTTCTCGATTGGCTGGTATCTGGGAGGAAGTGGACTGTCTGGGAGTCTGCCCAGACTGGGCTGAGAAGCACTGCAGTAGAGGTTTAAACAGTGTGGCTGGTTATAGCTAAACTTTGTAAATGACTGATATGACTGTGTGTAAATGATATGTGATGTGATTTGAGTCCTCAGCCAAAATGCACAGGCAGTTTTTTTTTTTTTCCCTCAGTTAAAATCTTTATTTTTCTGGGTTTACAACAAGAGGTTCTGAATGTACCTGCCTAGGAAGCGGGCACATTCACACTGATGGAGACAGACTAATGCTGCATGTCGCCACTGTGCTCTAACAAAAGTTTCACACTCAAAACGTCTTGTTAAACTTTTAGCATGTGAAATTCCACAAACCTGCACCAAACTATTAACTTATTACACAGAATAACAGTTCTCTACCATTAACGAACATCAGAGTCATTCTAATTAATGGTGACACATTAAAAGCATCAATTTTCAAAACCTCTAAAACTTGACACTTTTTATAAAAAATTAACCAATGCCCATTTAAAAAATAAAAAAAAATGACATGAGTTTTTGGCATCAATTGAGTCATCTATCGCATTTTTAAAACCAAGCCATAGAATAACGGCCTTTTCAGTCGGGGAAAAATACCTGAAAATCCTAATGTGCTAAATTATAAAATTCAGGCTTTATAGGATTAAAAAAAATTAAAACCACAAAATTTAAGACGGTCCACATATTGATGCACATGAGAGATTTACGGTCAGCTGACATCTACGGACATGTTGGAAAGAGGCTCCCCCCCCTGCTAATAGCCAACTGGGGTAAAAACATGGTATGTCTTCTCTCCTCACACCCAGAATGGAGTGAGACCAGGGCAGGAAGGGATGCAAGGGTGCCAGGGCCCGGCTCAGCACTCCCTACAGGGATCCCCAGGCCTGCGCAAAATGCCACACCAGTCAGCGGCCATCAGTTGTGACCTCACACACACACACACACAGTTGCTCTCATAGCTCAGTCCTCCAGTTGCCACTGCTGGGACTCTGAGCCGTTGCATATTGCCATGGCAACGTAGCCTTTATGGCTGAGGGGGTCGACTGCTGCGAGACACTGGCCAACGGAAACCTGGTACAGGCGGTTGCTCTTCTGGAAGATAAAAGAAAATCTTGCACTACCTGTGTGTGCCGAGTTGGTGTTTGGAAGGAGGGCCAGAGTGGGTGGTGCCGGCGGCTGCTTACCCCCAGAGCCCACTGCTGCGAGCCACCCGACCCGTGACACTTCATGAGCCGCGGTGGGTCCGAGGAGCGCACCTCTGACACGTCCAGACACAGGAGGCCCGCCAAGATCAGCTCCTGCTCCTCGTCGTACGCCCACTCCTGTGGGCAGTAGCAGAGGCGCGCCGTCATGAGTTGGCAGCATGGTTTCCGTGCCGACATCGAATGGGCTGTTGGGACGCTACCTGCTCGGGGTCGCTGGGGTGACAGTCCCTCAGGAGCACGATTCCCCCCTTCTGGCTGGGTCGGCCCTGGGCCACCAGACACTTATTGGCCTGCAGGTTTCGCAGCTGGGGACAGGAGAGTGGGGGGGGGAATTGGGATGAGCAGTTGGTGGGTGAGACAACTGGCGCATCAAATAAGAGGGGTCAGATAAACAGCAGCTTCAACATTTCTGCTGAGGAATGAACACAAGCTATGTCGGCAGCCCTTCAGGCATGTCTTATCATGACACTGCAGGTCAGTGGGAGGACTCAGAGCCGTCAATCACAGTATAAATGCCTCCTGATTGGTCAGCTGGATTTGGTCTCCTTTCATCACTGAGTGACATCACAGTGATATCTCTGCAGCGTTAAGCTGGACGCGTGCGAGTATGAGAGGCAAGGCACATCTCCTCCATGGTGATCGTTAGGGGTTAGACTCCAGGGGCTTGGAGATGTTGAATTATAATGAATTATAATTCCATGATTAATTACATTTCATTTGTGCTGCTCAATTGAATGGCTCTATTCCTTGAAACCCGAAGGCAGGATGAACGTTAATGGGCTCTAGTTACTGCCAGCTCAGGCATCTGTAGCAAAGGGGCTTTTTAACTACCTTGTTACTATTTTAAAACATTTCCAATGTTTTCCTGAATGTTTAGCTTGTATGGCTGTTTCTGTTATTAATCCATCTTGGTCTGCTCACCCTATCTCCCCACCCTGGCATGCCTACAAAAACCCCTAACTAGTTAATGCCAAATAAGCTCTGAGATTTATGACAGCTGGTTGGTGTGTGCCAGACTTCTCTAACAGTTATCATTTCAGAGGTGACTATGATTGAATGCAGGGGCCCAGGGCATCGATGACGGGTCAAATTCCTGACTGGATTTGCAAGCAACTTGCATAACTTCGATAGCCCTCTGGAACGTACAGGCAGTGTTGTGGTTGTGGTGCTGACATAGCCATTTGTATTATTGTATTCATTTAAAAGTAAATTACAGTTTCAAAGCTTAAAGGTTTTCTGACAAGAACCGTCGTGGGGGGAGCCATGGTGATGTCATCAACAGGTTCCGGTAGATGGACCGAGGTCGGATGGATCAAGATTCTTCCACATCAACAGGGGGCAGCCTTACCCGCCCCCTCTGCAGGACCTTGGGCCTCCTCAGACCCTTGTTGAGGAAGACGGGCTGCTGCGCCTTGCCATGCGCATCCGCTGCCTGCATCTCTGGGTACACATGGTCCAGGTACCACTTGAAGGAGCGGCACCGCAGCCGCTGCCTCACGGCCAGCCGCTCGCTGATGTCGCCATAGCTACGGGTCCTCAGCTCCGGGCGTAGGGCAAAGTACTGTTCCTGATTGGGCAAAGGACAGAACAATAGAATGATTCCTTACACGAGGTAGCCCTGCTTCTGTAGGCCCAGATTCATTCATGTCCACACTGAATAATACAACTCCCACAATTCCCATGAGCAGTCTTCATGACTGATCATTTCAAACTGACAACACAGTGGCTGGGGTTAAGGGCCTCAAAGCAACAAAATACTCTATAGTAATTTATTATACTTAAATGCTTTTTTAGCCATTTTGCTAATCAACTTGGCCAAATTACATCGCAGGTGCTTGGAAACCCCCTGCAGTGTCTTGGTGGGTGCCGTGTTAGCTGGCTAATGAGAGTCAAGTTCACCTGCAATACCACCCAAAACAGTCCTTAACTTATTTCTACCTTACCAACCTTTACTTCCTGAAAGCAGGCTGATGGAACAAGAACAAAAGTTAGAGAGCGAGGGAGAAGAGCTCTCAGACCAAGTGCAGCCCGTTCCTACACTAAGTGGGTTAGCTATTCCGGGTAAATAATTTAATTTAATCAAAGACACTTATTTTAAGGGCAGATGAGAGCGTTACGTGAACTCTCAGCCAATCCCAATGTGCGGAGAGCTTCAATCCCAGCATGCACCAGACCCCACCATACTATCTTAGTTGGTATAAGCCTCAGGGGTGGTGCTTCACCTCTCCCTTGTGACTATTCTTGACCTCCATTCAGTCAGCAGCCCACCAGTACCTTGTACTCATCCATCCACACATGGGCCAGTCGCAGCGAGTTATGCGCCATGGTGTCCTGGCCACCAGGGGAGCCATAGGGCCGCCTCTTGCGGAAGATGTGTCCCACACGTGAGCAGGGGATGATCAGCAACTGACCCCCACACATCCAGATCTGAGTGGAGCAGGCAACCAGGTTAGTACACTGCACAACTGATCCCCCCCCCCCATTCCCAGCACTCACAGCTGGCCTGGATTCTCAGACAGGTCCAGCTTTATCATGGGGAACCTTGATAAACCAACTGTACATTCACCCCCTCAAGGAATGTGTATTTACCACTGGTACATGAGCACTGGCCTGGGAAGGAGGGAAGGCAACCTTCTTACCCGGAAGGAGATCTCCAGGTTCTCCCCACCCCAGATGTCCATGCCGCTGTCGTACTGGCCCAGCTCATTGAAATACTTTCTGTCCATGGCGAACAGACCTCCTGCCATTGTCGGAGACCTGCCAGAGTGATTCCAGACAATTAGCTGCTCCAGTGACAGTATTGGATGATGTTATCACATTGCAAATTAGACTTCTAATATACAGGGAAACTAGGCCACTTGTACCTGATGGGGGCAACAGCCCCATCTGGGCTGTTGAGGTCTGATGGAGGTACGGGGTCCCACTTGAAATGCAGGCCCCAGTTGAAGCCCCCCCTCACGATGGGGGAGGGGCTGTAAACCAGCGTATCGGCACTAATGATGTCGATGACGGGACACACGACCGTGTGCCGGTCCTCCTTGATCGGTGCCAGCAACGGCTGCAGCCACATTTCATTCACCTCACAGTGACTGTCCAGGAAGACCAGCACCTCCCCTGTTCCAGGACAATGCCAAATCGTCCAATCAAAACTAGAAGTGGGGCTTATTCTGGCTTATGACCGCCACCAGCCGTTTGAACATGGCAGATGGAGAGTCACCTGTGGCATGAGAGGCGCCGACCATCCGCCCCCTGATCAGGCCCTCCCTCTTCTTGTTACGCACCAGCTTGACCTTCCCCTGCAGGTTTTGCTCAATGTAGGCATCCAGCTCCCCCTTCAGGTCGGCTGTAGAAGTTAAAGATGGCAGGCCAGGGGTGAACATTGTTCAGGCCATCCATGGGCATTAAATGAAGGTCAAATACTCTCTGTGACACCGAAGTCTAATCTCTCCTTCTCCTTCTAAAATCATTTTAAAACTAGATTAATGTTTGTGCCTAGGGGGAAGCCATGTCCGGAGGGACACTTGCCCAACTCGCTGTCATCGTCCACCAGTATGATCTCGTGCAGCAGGTACGTAGGGGTGCGATCCAAAACACTGTGCACAGTGCGCAGCAAGGCTGAGAGCGCCTCATTGAAGAAGCAGATCACCACGCTGGCACTGGGCAGTGAAGGGGGGTACACCACCTCTTTGCACCTATGGGCCAAGGAGTCAAAGGTCAGTCTCCAGTTTACCCCCACCCCCCACCATGAAGCATGAAAATGTGAATAAACTGAACACCATTACCTACAGGAAATTTTACGACATCCCATTCGAAATCCATAAGTATCAGTATGGAGTTGGTCCCTCCTTTGCATCTGCTACTACTCTTCTGGGAAGACTTTCCATGAGATAATGGAGTGTGTAGGAATTTTTGCCCATTCATCCAGAAGAGCATTTGTGAGGTCAGGAACTGTAGTTGGATGTGAAGGCCTGGCTGTCAATCTGTTCTATTTCATCCCAGAGCTGTTCAATGGAGTTGAGGTCAGGGCTCTGTGGAGACCGGTCAAGTTCTCCCACACCAAACTCACCCAATTATGTCTTTATGGACCTTGCTTTGTGCACTAGGGCACAGTCATGCTGGAACAGAAAAGGGCCTTCCCCAAACTGTTCCCAAAAAATTGGAAGCAATTGTCCGAAATGTCTAGGCATGCTGAAGCACTGAGTTCCCTTCACTGGAGCTAATGAGCCTAGCCCAATCCCTGAAAAACAGCCCCATACCAGTATCCCTCTCCCACCAAATTTACAGTTGTCACAGTGCATTCAGGCAGGTAATGTCCTCCTGGCATCCGCCAAACCCAGACTTGTCCATCATATTGCCAGAGAGTGAAGCGTGATTCGTCACTCCAAAGAACATGTTTCGACTGCTCCAGAGTCCAGTGGCTGTGCTTTACACCACTCCATCCAACACTTGGCATTGCACTTGGTGATGTGAGGCTTGCATGCAGCTGCTCGGCCATGGAAGCCCATTCCATGAAGCTCCCATCACACCGTTTTTGTGCTGGATTTAATGCCAGAGGAAGTTTGCAACTCTGCAGTTACGGAGTCAGCAGAGCGTTAGCGACTTTTACGCACTATGTGCCTCAGCACTCGGCGACCATACTGTTACTTTACGTGGTCTGACACTTTGTGGCTGAGTTTACATTGTTCTTAAACACTTCTACTTTGCACTAATACCACTTACAGCTGACTGGAATATCTGGCAGGGAAGAAATTTCACCAACTGACTTATTGTCTGCACTTCGGATAGGTATTGTTATTGTGTGGTGTAGTTACTCTACATTGTTATTGTTATATGTGCACTGGTCACAGAGGAACATAGTGAGATGAAACAATGTACTTGTACACAGTTGTTGGCGACAAAGTGAACCTTACATTACCTTACTGCAAATATGGCATCCTATGACTACTACTCTCTTACTACTAAATTTCCCGAAGGAACCTTCCCAAGGGATTAATAAAGTACCATCCTATCCTATCCTATCCCTATCCTCTCAGAGTTCTTCAGGATGACCCATTCTTTCACAAATGCTTATAAACCTGATTGTATGCCTAGGTGCTCGATTTTTATACACCTGTGCCAGTGGGTCTGATTAAGAGGTGTGTCCCAGTACACTACGGACAAGAGTATCTCGAGTCCCCTGAACACAAAGCGGATTAGCAGAGGTGGGAGGGAGCAAGCAGCTGAGGTTCTTCTCTAGAAGTCTGCAGGACATTTTTGGAAAGACTGACCAAAGACGACTGCTCTTCCAGAGTGGGACCTCGTTAATCGTTCGGGTTCGTTATCGTCATTGACTCTGAATTCTCGCTGATCACTTCCATCTGGACATTCAGTCTTGATAAGATCCTCCCAGACCAAATTATCCTTATCACCCTCAAGATATGGACTGGACTCCATTACAGCTTATCACACTGTTCATGTCACTCTCTCTTACTGCTTCATCTTTTTATAATCCTTGTAAACATTCTCATTTTATTGCTTTTTCCCCACATGTACATAATATCCTTAATTTCTTGTGGTATGTAGAATATCGTAAATTTGGTCAACCTTACTTGAGGCCCTCAGCAAAGCTGTACTAGTAATAACTGACCTTTGGGAATAGCCTGGCGCCCCCACCCCCCACTCACTTCCCATTGCGGGTGTCGGGGAGGTCCCGATGGGCCCCCAGCCGGTTGCTGATCAGCATGTTGAAGGCATGCTTGTGGTAGCCCTCATCCCGAACTTCCTGGTCTTGCTCGTTGAAGATCATGCCTGGCAATGGGAAAAGCAGGTTGCCAACATGGGTGGTCATGTGACCACTCAATGACAGGCATTTCGGGATGTAACTATATTAGACCACCTGGGGGATCCTGATGAACAATGTCTTAAATTTTAGATTAATATAATTTTTTTATTCAAAACAAGCTGCAACTTTATTAAAGGGCAGAGGTTCTGCTTCAAATCCAGGCTTGAATGCACTGTCTACAGACCAGGCTCAGATTCAAAGTGCCAGGTGCTGATCCTAAATCAATGCGATCGATCCCAAGCCCCAAACCCACTGCAGACTCTGGATTACCGTCATCAACTGGGATCGTTTAAGACTTATACAGATGGGGTTTTCAGATCACACACATGGATAAAAGGTACAACAAAAAAGCCCCCCTAGGATGTAACACTAACCTTAAACTTCATTAATGGAGGAAACAGACTTTGGGGTGTTATTGCAGGTAACAAACCCTTAAAAACATGGTCAGACATTTACCCATCTCCGGGGAGAGCTCAGCTGTCCTCTGTCTGCCCGCTGGAGCCTTGCGGGGGTCATTGGGGTGAGGCTCGTGCCTAGGCCAACGTGTGAAACGGGGCTGGACTCGGTGCTGGGAGCCCCAGGGCCGGGCCCCCGGGGCAGGGGCGCTCCCAGGGGCCTGGCCGTCGTGGCTGATGTTGAAATAGACGAAGAGCAGGACGGACCAGGTGGCCGAGGTGAAGAGACAGCCGTAGCAGAAGTAACGCAGTGTGACGCTGCCCATGGTCGCCCTGGCATCGCTGGCGCAGCACGCTCAGGGCCCTGCGGGGGGGGGGGGGGGGGGGCCGGGCCAAAGGGGGGGGGCCAGGGGGGCCCGGGTATTGAATTTTAAAGTAAAAAAAAAAAAAAAAAAAATTTGGAAGGGAAAAATTTTGAAAAAAAATTTAA
>JAODKN010000001.1:18201373-18226523 GCA_026774425.1 Petrocephalus zakoni | reverse complement strand
ATTTAATAAACCCATAATTTTAACGCATAGTAAGTGTATATCGAAATAAACGGCATTGTGTAATTCTATATCTTGTTTTGAAAATATATTGACACCTTTTCTACTCTATGATAGTCCGTGTTAAAATATTTCGACTGTACAATAGTTATTCCCATTGTATATTTATTCAATAAATTATGTGAAATATTAAGCACTTTATTTTAAATTAGGCGTTATGTTAATGATTTTGCCAAACTGTAGGCTACTGTAAGTGTTCTAAGCATGTTTAAGGTAGTGTAGGCTAGGCTATGATGTTTGTTAGATTATGTGTATTAAAATACACTCTCACCTTACGATAGGTTTATCTGAACATAAACCCATCATAACCCGGGAGTGACTGTAAATTGCGCTTTCCCTTAGGACCTCTCTCAGAACCACAGGCAATTTTAGGTTTATAATGGAATATAATGGCCATACGATTGCCATACGAATTTGCGTGATTGTGAGAGTCTAAACGCGTGAGTCTCACACCAGATGCGTGAGTTGGCAACCCTGTAATAAAGACATCCCAAGTTATGCACATAAAATTGTCACATGGATGTTGGGTTGAGATTAGGCTTTTGCATACCTATATACTTCATACATCATACCAAGGTATAAGCAACATTATTTCTCAATACAGTTCTGATATTTAGAAATCTTGGTTATAAAATTCGTCTAGAGCGGGTGGTTTACGTCAAGTTATTACACTTATATTCTGCCACAGGCAATATAACTTAGCAAGCTTTGCAATTTAAATGATCATTCCTTTTCGAGATTATCTTGTATATGTTTAAAATTATTTTAAAGTTTACCGCTGCTACTTCTCCATGAGTTCTGCATGTGCTCGGAATCACAAACATTCTCATTCTTGCTGTTTAAATCATTCATAGATGTGTTTGGGAGAAACTGATTTATTCATGCTTTATACATATTGCATTTTTTTCCACACAAAAGTGAATTATTCACTACTACGAGATATCAAACAGCATATAATGCAACACGAGGAAGTAAAGTGATATGTGGCAGAGCGAAGCACCAATCTGAAGTGGAGCAGTGGGTAGAATACAAAAAATGCCGCAGCAGTGCTATTCTTAGCAACTCGCTGTGGAAGCGACTAGTGCACATGCCACAGCCTCATACGAACAAGTGAAACCGGAAACGAAGTAGCCGACCAAGGTGGCTTTCTCACACTGCCCTCTGGTGGTGCAAGTACGAGCAGCAACACCGTATGTGTTGCAAGCGTAGAGTATAAACCTACCCTAAGAAGGGTACAGCCCTTGAATTCTGACACAGCCAAAGTCGAGGTGTGGGTCCTGCCAGTGCTCTGTTTGTGGAGATAAACCGGTTAGATAAACTGCAGTCTCGAACTTACCCATAATGTGTGATTGTATGCATGTACTGTAGTGGACTGGCGGCTTCATGAAGCGCTAAACCAAGCTGAGATTTCCCAGAAAAGCGCACTGAAAGGCAGTTTAATTTAATATGCAGTACTGCAGTATAACCACCAGGTGGCAAAAGGCACCCACTGTGGCGTCTCCTTCCTGCACTTTTCATTGATCTTTGACATAGTTGAAAATCCGATATTTTGTCGTATATTTTCCTCCTAAAATACTATGCGACCAAAAATCCCATCACCCTTCGGTTTCATATATTATCCGTTATAGGTGAACTTAATGCTACATATGAAAGACAACCAATCATATTCTTCAAGACTTTGGAAATTAAGCTGTGTCAATACCCAGCAGTTTACGCTTATTCTCTATTTCTGTAATATTTGTAATTTAGCGTTCCTCTTCCTCCTTTTCCATTTTGGAAGCCGTAGTTACAAAGAGGATACGCTAACTTCCGCAAAAGTGAGCGCACTGTAAAACGGCTGAATTTCCAAAACAGAATTAGACGCGCGGTGATTCACTGGCACGGATCTTTTTTGTGTGTTTGCGCATATTATCTGCAGACGAGGTACGTGCATGCGAGAGATGCATAAAACCGCGTCCGTTGCATGCGGTCGCGACGTAAACACAGCCATGTGACTGGGCTGTGCCGTAGCGAGCCCGGACCCCAGGCGCTGGTCGTTGTAGCTCCTACTTCTAGCGCAGTACTTAAGGTGGGATCTGCCGTGTAAGCTACTGATGCTCACGACTCCCTCCATCACGATCAATCTGCGTCTCTCCCGTGCGGACGGCGAAACGGCTCGTTGCGTAGTTAACACCCCCCGATCGGAGTTATTCGCACACCACATGGAGTAGGTGTGGTTGTAAACTCCCCAGTGCGTCTCTCTGCCTTTCTCTTTTTTTCTCCAAGCGACGAGCCACGACATGCATCACCCCAGGCTGTGCGCCGGGAAAAGGGACTCTGCCTTCGCCGCCTTCTTACGCTTTCCGGAGGTCCGCAAATTCCCCGGAGGCGTGTGAGAAAGCGGCAGCCCTGCATGCGGCCGCGCTCGGGCTGAGGGGGGTCACTGCGGATCGGGGAATTAGCGGACTTCGCCTTTCCAAGCACAGGACAAGCCGCATTTGTTTTATTTCCTTATTTCGTTTGTTTTCCTTGAAAATGGGAAGCACCGTGATGGACAGTAAGAAAACAGACATGAAGAAAAAGATCAGCAAGAAGAGGAGGTCGCTCCGGCTGAACATGCCCGTGAGTCTTTCACTTTATGGGGGGCCCGTGTGGATCCCCCCCCTCCCCGGTCGGGCCATGCGTGAAGTTTGCGGGGGTCCGGAGGCGGGGCCGTCCTAAGTGATGGTTAGGGCTGGGAGACAGATTTGCGGTCACAGTACGTTATTATCATCTGCACTTAACTCCCAGGGTAAATCGCTACTGTACATGTAATTTGCAACGCATGGTTCCCGGTAATAACACCCTGCCCCGTGTTAATTCCTGTTTTTATTAATACTAGCGCAGACGCAAGTTTCTTTTTGTATCAAATATGGATGTAGAATATGGATCGGCCTTAATATGGAATTAAATTTTAAGATCGATTTTATTTTTGACTTGATAGTAATACTATTATGGTGTTTGATTTATTAGTAGCTATTGTTATGCGATTGTATGAGACTGATTATTGCCATTCGGTGAACAGAATTTCAGATCCCAAATGAGTTTATTTTGGTATTCATATGTAGGGCGAGAATATTTAGGGTTAGGAGACTAGCTTTCTTTCAGGGACATGGATTCTAAGACCCTATAAGCCGCCCTGTTATTTGTCTCAGCCCCTTAGAAAATTATTATTCTAAATCCATTTAGCGATTTCGTGCCTTATTTCTTGGGGCTAAGCCACCTGAGGGTCACATTCCAGAATCGCCCCTGTTCATCTGACAAACAATACTTCATCTGACCGATAGGATATGCTTTTTACAATTATCTATATCACAGAGGCAAAGATCGTCGCTTTCGGTGCCAGCGTTAGCGGGACCGTGATAACTACTAGTAAACAGTTTAAGGCTGTCTGCCATGCGGGATCTGTTAGCGCCTGTCGGCCGTATCCTCCGGTAAATGATGAGCTCCACGTGTGATGATAAGCCGTAATAAGCGGAGGCCGGTGCGCGCTTATCGCCGAGCGCACGCTGCACTTTGAACGGCGCCGTGGGTAGCGCTTTAACGCCTGCAGTGTACAGTGTTTTTCGCACAAGATTAAGCACCGCAGACCCAACACCCTTCAGCAGATTGTGGTAACCCGTGATCGCCGCAGCGGCCACTGCGGTTCTGATTCGGCCCGCTCCAAGTAAGACCGAGGGTCCACATCAGGGATTTTAGTATTGGGCGCAGTGGGTGAAGGTCAGGGGAACCTCCAGGGCGGCTGTAATTAACGGGCTTGCCAAGGAAGTCCTAGGCTTCCCCCTAAAACAATAAGAAAGATTCATTAAGAGGTTCTTTGTTTCAGTGCAGAGAATGACTGACGCACTCATTAGCTGTTTGCTTAAATATTGGATAAGTGTTAATGTAATTGCTACACATTTCTGTTGTTTTTAAAATTGGCGCTTAATTTTTAAAATGTCTCAGGATTCACATTTGTAGTTATTTTTTCAGCGGACCCTTTTGTCGAAAGCGGCATACTAATTGCGAGCATGAAGCTGTCAATGAGCCAACTAGGTAGAAGTAGTACTAGATAAGGCTATGCAAACTGGTAAAAACGGAGGTGATGTAAACAGGTATTGCAGTAATCCGGACATCGAACGTGCAATCTAACAGGAAAACTGTATGATGGCTACACACAAGCTGTAGCCTGTAATTCACTGTCCACTTTATCCAGGTGCAATACGGTCCTTTGACTGCGCCTATTGCAGCACTGTGGAAGCAAGCCGCTGATAAAAATGCAGCTGATTTATGGGTCAGAATGCATCCTTGGCTGAGGTCCAACGTGGCCATTTTCTATTGGTTTGTGATGCATAGTGAGGCAGGGGCCAGTTTGCTCTTTCTGTGCCCCCCCCCTCCTCCATAAAGTCAATTTGCTCCCCCCCCTCAGTGTGTATTTGTGGGGGGGGGGGGGGGTGATCTAAAGTCTTTGAGGCCCCCGGGCACCTTCATGTGGGGGCCGTGAGAGGGACAGTACGCGCTTGGGATACATGCCCCGGGCTTCCTAAGGGTTCACCGGGGGAGAAGCGTCCCGGGAACCTGCAGCTGGCCATCTTTCTTGCACATTTTCCTTTCCTGTCTCTCCGACCGTCTCTCACTTAAATACACACTCCTTACCTTTGTGTACATTAGGGGGCTGTCGGATAGAGCGGGCCACCCCGGGTGAAAAGCCGGAAGTCGAGGAAACATCTGCAATGGCCAGAGCTGCTCTTAGCTACTGAGTCACAGCTGCTCTGAGGCAGCCAAGAGTCGGCCTGCTTCTTTGTTTTAATGTACGCAGCTTTAATCCCTCATGTTCTTCAGCCTTTCGGGGATGGGGGGGGGGTGGATTTAAGGGCTTGGGTAGCCCCGGGGTGCGTGTACAACTTAAATCATCCATCATCTCCCGCACTGAGAATGCTGTAAGTTAGTCATTTTATTTATTTGTTCTGTAAAGGGATCCATCCTGTCAGCTAGGCAGTGGAGTCAGGGTTGGTGTGCGTGTGTGTGTATGGGGCAGTGGTGACCTGCAGGATTGTGGGACATTATTGCCAGTGCCTGGCTCAGTGGTTTAGGAGGCTGTGATCAGGAGGTAGACGGTTCCAGTCCCAGGGTCGGTGGTCACCACTGGACCTTTGAACGAGGCCCTTAGTTCCAGATGCCTCCAGGAACTGGCTGGGCTGTTTCCTCAGAAATGCACATTGCATTGGATAAAGGAATCTGCTAAATTAAATACCGTGTGCAATTCACACAGATAATTACACCTGTTATTAAGTGGTCAAAGGTTTCTTTACCTTCGTGTCCTGCGGTCTTATCATGTTTATCATGTAAATGTTTATTATCCATAGTTTGTCAATCCTAAATTGATAATCTCACCGGATATAATCCTCGACCAAAATCTTCCCGTTACACATTTTATCTGTTTATGGTCTCTCAGACAAATCGACCATTACATCTGATTTTCATTGGCCTCCTTTGAGTGCTGCTGCGTTGGAGTCAAAAACAGATGGATGAGCTGGTATTTTGATAGAATATGACCACAGCTTCGATGATCTGTACATGTCTTTGATATTTGGACTTCAACCCCCCCCCCCCCCCCACATTTGTGATTTCCACATTTGTTGGTATAGATAAAATAATCTGTTTTGTTTGGTATATTGCTGGTAATGCCACACAAGTTTTTCCACACCAACTCTGGTAACATGCACGGACCTGCCTGGCAGTGCTTCTGCCAGGGGTATGACCCAGCGGTGACCTTTTGCTAATCTCTGCCCCCTGCTGGATGCTGGGCTGGTCAGTGTTTATCAGTAGAGAAGCAGAGGCCTGTGATTTTTGTGAGGAGGGAGATCCTTTCTTATATCGCTGGGCGTGGCAGGTAAACGTAAAAAGTCTGCTCGATTCCACTGGGAATTTGTGTAAATGACCGCTCTGGGTCCAAAATTTTTAGAGGTTGTTACGGCAGCCGCGGAGTCTTTGCTGCGTATTTGCACGTGGTCTTTCTAAATATTGCTTTCTTAGTTTTAATTTGCATTTGCCAAGAAACAAAGGAACTTCATACACGGTGGGGGGTTGAGGTGTCTGTCGCTGTTAACGAGACCTGAGCCGTGTCACACGTCGCTGTTAAGCGATGCACCGCATGTCCGGTGTGACTTTCAGAACTCGTTTTAAGGCGTCGTCGCCTAGGTTTCATGGCATGGTTTTCAATTAAGGGATAAATGGAGCGATGTATAAAATTATTTCCCGTCAATATGAGACCTTGGGGTAATTCAAGAATGTTTCATAGCTCCGGTGGTTTTTGACCCATTGATTGGTGTTGAGTGTAGCATTTCAGTGGAGATGAGTGACCTAGTGCTGTGTGTGTGTGTGTGTGTGTGTGTGTGTGTGTGTGTGTGTCGGGTGGGGGGGAGGGGTATTTTTATTGCAGCGTATGTCAGATTGAAACAAGGGGAGTGAAATCTCAGCATTTCAGTTTCCAGTTTGGCCTGCCTGCACTTTGGCATTTTTTGCAGGTCCGTGAAACTTTAACACCCCACTGGCAGGAATTTAAGGCCCCCACTGCCATGCTGTGTGGTGGGGAGCCCGGTTCTCCTCAGGGGTTCTCTGCCTTCTGGGGGTCTCCCACGTTGGGGGAATAAGCGCAGATGAATCTGGTGTTTGGTCGCACAATCCAGGGCTGGCTAACTAGGGGTAGAGGCAGGTCTCTATTGGCTCTTTGAGCACGGAAAAGCCTGGTACTCCCCCTGCCCCGGGTTGCTGGACTGATGGCTGACCCTGTGCTGGGACCCCATACTGTGTGTGTGTGTGTGTGTGTGTGTGTGTGTGTGTGTGTGTGTGGGGGCAAGGTGGAGTATGTGAAAGCCAACACATTCCTACGTACCCATGTACCTATGGCAAGTGCGCCTTCGTTTTGGTGGTTTATGCAGTGCATTCCTTTGGTTATTTTAAAGCCGCTCCTTTGGCATAACTTCAATGACATCTTTACCGAACGGGACTATAACCATAAGGGAAAAATATCCCATTAAACCAATACTGGCGTTTCTGGTAAAAATGCTTGGATTCATCTGGTGCGCTAAGCTTGGCCGTGTGCACAATGCTCTCTGTGACTGTCCTTAAATACTCCAAGGTCCATCATTTTACTATATTTAGAGATGCGATTTTTAAGAGGGGGCTGGACACCCACATATGGTTCTGGTTACGGCACTTTGTGCTGCTTCTGAGATCCTGATTCTGAGAAACTGGAATGCTCACATTTGGACTATAACTTGTATCGTTTTGTGGGAGATTTTAATGCTGCATTGTTTTTCAAGGAAAACAATGGGAATGATCCTCTTTCTTCTGCTTGGGGGAGATGTGTCTTTTCCAGTCTTGATGGTATCTCGTTTCTAATTTAGACTCTATGCCCCCAGTGTCTGTCAAGCAGGGCCTAATTTAGGGGGGAGTGGGGGGCCCCTGGGCTACAGCATAAATACTGCTGTAAAAACCAGAGATGTGGTGCTATACAGCTTGGGGCCCAAGTTAGCAAGAGGCAGTGCCCCTCTGCCTTGCTAGCAAGAGATTTTGAAGACTGCTGTAGCAGTCAGTTGCAAGTGCCTGACTGCTCTGTAGGGACCACTGATGCAGGACCTAGTTGACATTCTCTCTGTCAGTTACCAGCCACCCCACCTCCCCAGTTTCCTAATAGTCTGATTTGGCTCAGAATTGGCACCCCGTTGGGTCTGAGGGCTTTACACACTACAGCAGGGAGTCTAGACCTTGTGGAATTTCACATTGCAAACACAAAAACAGCGTAGTTGCCAAGATGCACAGTGCACTTTTAAAAAGGCTAATTATTTATTTACAAACTGCCTTCATACAGGTTCTGCGTGATAAGTGATTCAGTTAAATCATTCATGAAGTTTAATATAACCCAGTATAAGGGATTCTGTACTATTATCAGCCAAAGGTCTGTCACACACTTTTGTAAAGTCATAATAAAGCTCTCCTTATAGATATGGAAATGAGAATTTGTCTGGTTCAAACATTCGCCTGTCTGTGTAGCCGTTTTTCATGCCTGTTCCATGACCCCCTTCCTGATCATACCTTTCCCAGCACCGCTGGACAAATGTGGTCACGTGTGAGTAGCTGCGTGTGATCCCAAAGTCCGCCCCTTCCATGAGCACAGACACATTCCGTTTTGGATCTTGGTGAAGCGTCATCCTCAAAGGCCCCACCCTCTTTCCATAAAAGGCAAAATGTTTTTTTTCCCTCTTTTACCTTAGAAAATAGGTTTTTGAACGGTTTAAATATGGTTGTCCTTGTGCTGTTCTACTGTTTGGCAAACATTTTTGAGAGATGATTGCTGTGATGGGGCATTAACTCCCATGGAACAGGGCATGAAATCGGGCATATGTGGCCCAAACGGACATTCCTGTAAATGCACTTTATACCATGTAGAGATGGGTCAGGTGATCAGCTGACTGACTAATCAAATGCAGGTGTTTGTTTAGCCCAGGTATACATGGGGCTCTGTTAACCCCGCTGAATGACATGCGATACGACTGTCTTTCCGGTGTTATGTGTGGAGGTGAAGGCCAATCAGAGAGCAGTGTGCCACGTGAATGATCTCTATCACAGATAACGGTGTTATTTAAGGGTAAACACTCGTAGCTTACTGCTGGGGTCATCTTGAGGGTGGATCTTTTTCCCCAAAAGGATTTTTTTTTTTTTTTCCAAAGTTTTATTTTTTTGCTGTGAAATGAAGCTTTCAGGTTTTTGTTTTGTTAGTGTATTTGTATAGAACTTTTTGTTTTCGGGCTGTAGGTTTGCAAGTGGTATTGATTTGCTGCTCTGCTTTTTATGGCGGAATCATTTTTCATGTTTTTTTTCCTTCTAAAAACTTGAACAGACCTGATGGAAATCTATAGACGTTACACTTCAGGAGAACAGTGTGTGGAACCTCCCTGCTTTGGAAGGCTTGCTTGTAATTTGGTGGACAGGTATGAGGGTTTGGTAAGGGGGAGGGCGGTGATTTTTGGCCGAACAACCAGTGTTTTTCTGCTCCGGCTGCACCCAGCGTGCCAGAGTCAGCTCTGCTAGCAAGCAGATGTTTTTCTTGGAGGCCAGGTACTCTGAGCCCAAGGTTCTCGCTCATTACCTTGTTTGTTCATTTAAGAAAACATTCTTTGTGTTTTGACGGTGATATGCTGTTTCAGGCTGACTCTTGTTCCATTCTGGAAGCTCCTGTGATGCTTTATGCTCTCGTTGGGGTTTCCCCTGGTTTCAGGTGTCTGCTAAGACTCCAAGGTGGACGTCCTTGTCAGAACTTATATTTTAATCAAGCCGTTTTCTCTTTGCTATAAATATTCTTGGTGTTTTTTTTTCTTTCAAGAGGAACACTGACCCCCGCGTTATTGTTTAGTCTTTCCAAAGCACGTCTTGATAAAGTTATCAGAAATGTGAAATTGAGACAAACATATTTGGGAGGCTCATTTCTCTCCAGACTTCCAGATACTGTCAATTTTCTTTATAATCCATTTTACAGTTTACAGTCCCCAGATTTGGTCCTGAATTTCCACCTAACAATGTTATGAAAAGATAAGCGTATTCTAGATAATGGTACGGTTCTCCCATGGGACTGTACCAACTGAGCCGTCCTTCCCAGGCACCTGCTTTCACCTTTCTCCTGTTTTTTGGAAACTGTTTTTGCGGTCATACAGTTTGAAACCACTGAGGATAATTTGCATTGAGCTCCACGCAGTGGCGTGGCTCTTTCTTATAACGCTGTCTTTGTCTTCAGTAATTTACCCCTCATTTTAAGAGGGGGGGGAGAGGATATTAATCGGGTGTTACTGCGGCGTTGGCATGTCCCATAACTGTCAGGACAGCGTGGTGTTTGTGCTCATCCGTCCAGTCTGAGCACACGTTTTGGCAAAAAACCATCAGGGCTGTAGACTCAACACGCCCATCTGGTCTGAAGGCATCTGGCATGGTTGAAGTAGCTTTGAGGAAAAGGGAAAACTATTGGGTTCTGCATCAGCACCCCCTACTGGGCCTGGAAAAACACAAACACACAAACAGCCATGCAGTCTATGGCCAGTCTGACCAGGCTTCTCCAGTGTGCTGTGAACCTGCAATCAGACTGGTGGACAGCCCCCACCTGGGCAGCCCAGGTTCAGGAGGAGACGGAAGCTTCTGTAATGAGCATCTTAATCCTCCTGGATCCTGCTCCCTTCTCCCTCCGCCTGGACCTGGCATCCGGCAGCCTGGCAGATATGTCCGGTGCCTGCTTTGATCCTGAAGGCGTGTCTTCCTGTCCTCACTCACCGGCTCCTGATTGGTCTTCGAGTCTCACAAAGAGGCTGATTTGTGTCTCTGTCAATCTGGAAGTGCTCGTCCCGCGCAAGTTCTAGTCCGATGTCTGTGCAGCGGCCAGGCTTTGAGCCCTGGGCCAACGGTGGCTGCCACATTAAACCCATCCCCACAACCCCCACCCTCGTTCCTCGGAGCCCTGTCAGCCCCCCCCTTGCCAAATGGGATTTGCAAGTGCTGCAACCAACAGATTCGTTATGCTTATTGTTGTCTTATGAGTGTGCAGAAGTCTGTCTGAGTGCATGGAGTTGGCTCGGTCTGTGGGGGATGCTAAGGGCTGTGCCCTGGGACCCAACAGTGACATCACTCTGCCGACCATGGGATTTGAACTTACGACCATCAGATCAAAGGCGCTCAAACCTGCTAAGCCTGGTATCACCATTCTGATAAACCCTTATTTTAAATTAATATTATGTGCTGTAAAAGTAACTGCTTCACTGTTTGCCCAGTAGCCTGTGGTATTGGGTCGGAGGTTAGATCTCTGATGAGAGCCAAAGGTTATGAGGAGCGTTGGCGTCCTGCTGATTTTGCTCTGTTCACTTTTGCTGCATCTCCTCTGGTTATGGAAAATAAAAATCCTTAGAGAATTTTAGTGCTCATTTACTGCTTGAAACTGGGCTGTTGGAGCTGCCCGCTTCCTCCTGCCCACTCGGCGCTGGGAATTTTTTCACCAAAGTCACATTATAAATATATCTACTGTGCAGAATCCATCAGCCGGACAGGGAGTCTCAGTCTATCAGCCTGTATCTACTTTGAATGACTGCAGAATGACTTACAGTAATTTCAGTGTCTAATAACCTTGTACGAGAGTGTCGTGCCAGCATTGAAATTGGAGTTTGTCTCGCTTAGCAGTGATTTATCGCAGGGAAATTTGGTTAGGACCCTACAAAATGTGGTGCTGCATGCACATTTAGTTGTGGAAAAGTCTTATAATGTCACTAAGTCAAAGGTTTCTTGAAACCTCAGACAGCATAAGGAAGGATGTATGTATCATATAGTCTGTCAAATGCCTTCACCAGCATGTGTAAGTGTAACGCGCAGAATCCCGCACCCGTATGTCCACCATAGCTGGCTCGGCATTATTCTTTGGTGGTTTTTTTTATCCCTGTTGCGTTGGTTTGTGGGTCCTCCCCACACAGGTCATATACGGATAATGACTCACGGTCAGTACTTTAATAAGCAGGAAGTGTCTTTAGTCTTGCCATCTGTATGAGGCTTGTCTGATATCCCCATTGTATGCGTGCCATGTGCAGAATGAGTTAAATATGTAGTGTCAGATGTATAAAACATTATTAATCATTGAAGTAGGTTATGGAATCTGCCTGGCGGTTGAAGAACCTCCGAAAAGCTCTTTCTGCTCTTCAGCCTGTCCAGCATGAGCGCTGATGTTTGTAGGCTTTGAGGCGCGGCAGACGACACCCCTTTTGGCATAGCGGTAATCACGGATGACTGAGCGTAAGGCCTGTCTGGAAAATGTGCCTAAACTCTGTTATGAAACCGCCAGAGCATGTTTTTTATTGAGAACTTTTATTTAAAACATTTTTGAGAAAGAAACAGTCAAATCTCTCTGCTGCTGGGATTTGAACCAGCAACCTTCTGATTACAGACACTGCATTTGATCACCTTTGCTTTTGGGACCCTTGAATTTTTGTGGGGGGAAAAAATACATCCTTTTTAAAAGAATATGGTTGGAGCACCTCGGGGCAAATCGGACCCCCCCCGCGCTCGCTCCTCAGACACGCCTCCTTTATTATCGCGACTGAGCTGAACTCACAGTCTAAACGTTATGGATGTTCTGTGCATGGAAACCTGGGCGTGGCCTCCAAGCCTGTAAAGCCACAGCTCCCAAAATCCACATTTTCCTCCATTCATCGAGCGTCTCTCCTCACCTTTGCACTGGCGTCGTGTTCCGGGCTCTGCCCCGAGCTGCTGGAACCCTTTGCCACCTCATTACAGCTACAGGACATCCAGTTCACTGAAAGAACATCCACCCAGAAGCAGGGCTGGCTTTGTTTGTTAGCGTGTCTGTTATGGCTCTGTTATGCCTGAAGGCCGCAGGCTGTTACAATCCTGTTTCTCGTCTCGCACATCCAGACAATAGCAGACATCCTAAATTTTTTTTTTTTTTTCCAGTTAGCACACAGTGTTTTATTTTCCTAACTATTTAGGGCATCGTTAAAAACAAGCAGAATAACTGAACCAATTGGGGCCCGTTTTTGTCCATTATCAATAGCATTTACAGTATGTAAGTGATTGTGTGTAGATATGCTGTAATACCAGCTGGCCAAATAAACATGGGTTTTTCCCCATAGAAATGAGTGGTCTTCAATAAAATAGGAGTGCAAATTGTGTGTGTGTGTGTGTGTGTGTGTGTGTGTGTGTGTGTGTGTGTCCCCATCGCTCTTTGGAGAGCATATCGGGGGGTGTTGGGTGGGGTGCATGCCAGCTCGTTACATGGAGGTGCTGGGATCCCAGGAAGGGTCTTGGCTTGGTGCTGAGCTGCAGAACCACCAAGTGCAGACAAGGCCCGTATCGGTTAGCAAATCAGGATTAGGGAGGCTAATTAATTTCATGACAATAATAAGTGTATAAATTTGTAAAATGCACAGTGTGGGTAAAAGTACCAGCTTAAAGTATTACTGTTGTTTTTTATTATGTCTTTTTTAATAATGGTCTTTTATTATTAATAAAATGGATTGGTGTCCCGTTTAGGTTCCGCCAGGTAAATCTCTGCTTGCTGGGATGAGCCCCTGGTACCCAGATCGTTAAGTAGATGAAAATTAACCGCTGATTTATTATAACCTGTGAGGAAGGGGGGTGGCAATCGCCCGTCGGCAGATGTCAGAGCAGCCAGCCTCCAAAGGACCAAATCCAAGCTGCCCCCCCAACACACCTCAGCTGGGTTTTCATACGTCGAGTTCCAGCCTGGGTCCTACCCCCGCTCGTTTGTTTCAGCCTGAATTATTCAGCCTGACCTGCTGACACGGGAACGGGCGTGTGGAACTTTTGGTCACTTTTTAAAACGCGACTCTTATTGATATACTCCCACAAAGTTTCTGTTCTAACCCGAGAACCAGCCAGGTGCCTGGATGGTGGTGTTGAACCATACAAAACCCACTGGTAAGTTCTGTATGGTTGAACTTTAACGTTGGTGGTTTGTCACTGTTGTTTGTCAGGCCTCATCGGGTTGTCCGTCCATGAAGTGACCTTGTGAGATGCATTTGACGGTAGAAACCTTATTCCCGTTACGGTTTCCCAAAAGGGCGGCCGTCGCGGCTCATAGGAAGCCCTGGCAGGAACCCTCTGAATTACGGCCCGTTCTGCATGTTGTCTTCAAGCCTGCTGGTGCTGACGTCTGCCCCGTGCCATACCGCAACAGCATTGTAGCCAAACCCCACAAAGGTGTTTCCCCATGTTGGCATTCACTTGTTTGTAAGTCCTCTAGTTAAAGAGAGAAGACCCCTAAAACTCACTGAGACTCACTAGCAGCTGAGAGGCCTGCAGTCATGTGACATCGGAATTCGGCGCGCCAGAAGGAGGCTGCGTCAACATGATGTGGTGCAATGTGGATTTAAGCTGGGCCCACCGCCTCGGGGGGGGCTTGGGTGCCTTCGGGTGCCTTCGGGTATCCTTCAGCCCTCTCTGATGCAGCCGGTGTTCAGCTCAGCAGGATCGGGGACATTGTGTGTTTGTGATCAGGACGTGGGTTTGAATCTCAGGATGAGCAGTGTGATGTCACCGTTGGGCTCTTGAACAAAGCCCCTAACTTCCAGTTGTTCCAAGGTCTGTCTGAACCTGCTTTCTCAAGAAAGACCGTCGCTTTGGATAAAAGGATAATAAATTTAAAATATTTTTCCGCTGGTGCAAAGAGAATACAATCGCATCTGACGCCAGTGGCCGTGACTCTGTCCTTGGAGGTGTGATGGTCTCGGACAGCTGGGATGGCGCTAACGAGTTTCATGAATGTTCCGGGTGTTTTCTCGGCTGCCGGGAGTTCTGGCGAGTAACGTGGCATGTGGCGTCCAAGTCTCCAGTCGCTTGGTGATGGCGATGTTGGCGGCCGCCTGCCGTTCGGGGCATGCGGTTCCATAGCCTCGCCGGTTCTGTGCTCTCGCCGGTTCCATGTTCCGCACCAGGTCCCTAACAGTGCTACCCTTCTGTCCCGCATAGGACCTGAGCTCCCTCACCATGCCGTTCCTGGAGGGGGACACCGATCGCACGGACAAGGACGGCCTGCTTAAGGTGAGTCGTCCGGACTGATGGGCGTTTCCCAGAATGCCTCAGGGTGGTGGAGAAGCAGGAACCGGCTGTTCGGGATGTGCTCTGAGATCGTGCGGGATCAGGTGATGTGAGCGTGTGTGAACGGGGGCAGAGTGATGTGCCTTTGCAGGCTCATGTAGCTGATGTGCCTTTGCAGGCTCATGTAGCACACCGATGGATTGTTCTCTCAGACGGCGCCTTTGTCTCGTCTTTGTTTTTGCACAGCCTGGAGATTTACTGGGCCGATTCCTGTGAAATGTGCTCTTTGTGATGTTTTCTGTACTCACTGTTTAGCCGTCATGGTGACCCGCTGCGTAAGGCGGAGACCTCCATCTATCCTCTGTATGCTCCCTCGCCGGGCTGTTATGTGTCTGTGAATCCGTCCTTCCATCTGTTTATCCTGGACAGGGTCATGGTCCTTACGGTTATTATTCAAGGTTTCATGGGTTTATCTCACTTGCAGGGTGGCAAGTCACACTATAACCTGCCATGAAACAAATGGTGGTCAACTGCCATAATAACATTAGTCAATAGTTAATAAAAGAGTAAAGGAGGGAAAAATATTATAATAATGAAAAAGAAAAATGGAGGTGTAGCATGTATAATATTAAAAATAATATTTATAACAATTTATTATTATGGCCATGGAACCAGAAGTCCCGGAATTCCAGACCTCACACACACCATCACACGCCTCTCTCTGATAAACCCAGGACAAGGCCAGATCTCAGATTGGCACCTGTCTGGGGTGATGTCACTGGTCGCCATGGTGACAAATCCGGGCATCCCCAGACACGCCCTGAACACAGCATACTTCATCCCTAACAAACCTGACAGGGCAGTAAAGCCTCTTACTGCTACTTCTGCAGTTAAATTCTTTTCGCCTCTAAATGGTCACTTTAGAGAGCCTTCTCACTGGGGAAATTATTTATAACTCATACAAGTACCTGATTTAATAACATTGTAAAACATTTTGTCTCTTGAGCCGCTGTATGTATCACATGATTGTATCCTCTCATCCACCAAACTGGTAAGCCCCCCCCCCCCCCAAAACCAAAGGGCCACAAACAGCCACCCCTGTGATGGTTGGCCCGATCAGCTGACATTTTTTGGTGGCATCTCCAGAGAGGCCTGTTGATAGATCTGACAGATATTACAGGTCTCTACCACAGGTCTCTCTATCACATGTACTGATATAACTAGCTCATTCAAGGTTAACATTGCTCATTGGCCATGTTCAGTTTTTCATTCTGTCAGACGTAATTTATGATAGAAATGGGTGTGTGTACTACCGGCTTACCTCATTTGCTAATTCCCTAATGAGTTCTGTCCTGCACACCTGCCTTGCTAATCCGCTCCGGATAGCCACAGCTGTTTCATTCAGCGTGAAGCTCCTGGAGTTTGGCGCTTTTAATCCGTGTGTTATTAGTATGTGTGTGTTTGCCTGTGTCCGCACGCGTGTTTAAGCTTTAATTGATGTGACAAGTCAAGTGGGCTTTATTGTCATACCACCCATATACAGGTAATCTCTTCCCCTGGACTTTCACTAAACTCTTACCAATGTTTTGAAGATGCATGTCATTCCTCTGCACTTGTCCGGCAGCGAAGGCCGTTTAGCTCCCTGGGCGCTGCACAAGTGGCTGCCCTTCACAGCCAAGCTTACTCTCATGAAGAGCAAGGTTGGGGGAGGTGAAAAGTCAATTTCCCCACGGGGATCAATAAAGTATCTCAAATTTTAGTCTGTGGCACAGAGCTGCCATTGGGTCATTTGACTGCCCCTATGACTGGCTTTGTTTGGGTACGCATGAGGTTTTGGTCTATTATACTTCATTTGCATGTATCACTTATTTGAATAATGTATTTTTAAATGTATTACAGATTATTAAATTTGTACTTATCATTTATATATGTTATTGACTTAACCTGATCACTTCTGTCAGTTATCACAGGCCTTCATTTGTTGAAATTATAAAATTGTGAATCACATTGTAACATTGGCTCAACCATAAAGCAGTAATGAGCGAAAATGACGTAATTCCTGCACATGCGTAGTCAAAATCAGGTTTCCGGTCCAAATTTAAAATATCACTCCAGCTAGCTGATGAAAGTTGGCAACCCTGTGAGATTCCTGTAGGGCTTGTCATTGTCACCTTATCCTGGTCACCAAGGACTTGATAACGGCCATTAAACTGGTATTCCTGTTAAGTGGTTTTTGAGTATCACCTTATATACAAAATCAAACTTTTAAACGCTGTTGGAATTGGTGTTCTTGTTTTTTTGGGAGAGTGTGTGTATGTTGTAATGTGTGCCCCTGCTTTCTGCTTAAGTGACGTCACACTCCCATTCCCTAGATGGGTTAGGGTGGAGGGGTGAATAACTGTTTCATTTAAAAAAAAAAAATTTTTTTTTTTGCTTTAAAAAAGTGAGTTCCTATCCCTTTTATGCACTATACAGACGCATTTTTAAATTCTGGGGGGGGGGATCCAAATACTCATTTATATAAAAGTTTAAAGGATTGTGCCCTCTGCTGGTTGCCATGGCGACAGCACGCTTCCTTTTTTAGCTTTATTTGTTCTCAGTGATACGGTCTTGCTCAGTTTAAAAGTCCACTTTGCTTTGTGTCTCATTACAACTGTGCTGTTGGGTAACTGTCACCAGAGAGGCCATGTGGATTTCACCCCCCCCAGAGTCATATGATAATGTAGTGATAACGAGGGCTGGTCTGTATGTGTCCTGCCTGGTTCTAGGGGCTGTGGCTAACCATGGGGGTGGGGGGAAGCCCACAGTGGCTAAATCCCTCCCTCCACCTGGACCGGACTCTTTCGTGTGTGTGTGTGTGTGTGTGCGTGTGTGTGTGACCATTTACTCATCACCGGTCTGTCCTTGCTCTGCCCCCCCCCCCCCCCAATGAAACGCACACCCTGCCCTGTTCCACCTACAGACCACCGCATACTCCCACCCGGGACCCTGACCGGTCCTTCATCCCCCTATCTTTACTCCCAAAGCTTACCTTGGAAGGCCCCCCCTCCCCAAGATAACAGACCATTTCCCTTTCTCTGCAAAGGCCCCAGGTGGCTACCTGTTCTGCTTGCAGCCGGTCCTACCTTCCTCCCGTCCCAAACTGTGTCCATTGCTGGTTCTGGGTTATTCGCAGAAAGTGACCTTACAACATTACAGTCATTATGACATTTACCCGCCAGAGTTACGTCCGGCCATGACGTGCCAGCAGTCAGGTTAGCCTCTAATGCCCCTTCTGCTTGAGTGCCCCTGACAGCTGGATGGGGGCGGGGGTGTCGCTGCTTGGAGTAGTAGGATTTACACGGCTTGTGTTGTTTGATGAGACAAGTGGCTTGTTTTGTCTGCATGTGACTTGCAGCACAAGTCTGACTCTTAAGTGAAGCTGGTAGTAGATCTTTGTGTGCAGCCTTGTACTTTTTTTAGAGAAGCCTCCCCAATCAGTGAAGTAGATCTGCATTGCCATGAAATATTGGCTGCGAGGTACCAGCAAACTGTCTTCACGGAGACTGTGTTGACATCCTGTTTGGGTAAATGCCCAGCTATTCTTTGTTTCTTTTTCCCTCTCTCCGTAGTTTCACATCCCTGCCCAGATGAAAATATAGCCTCTAGCTTTCACTGAGATGTCCTGTCAGCCTGAGCTGCTCATGCCTAGTTAAGGGAAATTATTACAGTGAATCTGACCCAGACTCATGGTGAATGACATCTGACACTGGTCTTTATGTGTGAGATTTGTATACTGAGCAAGCGGGTAACAATCTGAAGCCGCTTATGCGGTCTGTGATCCCTAACCCGTATCTGGCGTTATTGTAGCGGCTGTGTGGCTGATACCCTGGCAGGAAGAAAGCAAGTTAAAGAACTTTGCGAAACAGTGCAATATCGATGTCACACATCTATTCTGTATGGTTCAGACTGCAACCACTCGCAATGTTTTACTTGTACGCATTGCAGCGGAGTGGTGGCTTTTTTTTTTATCAATGTCAGCTTTACTTAATAGTGTGTGCCTACATGCAATCTGAATTATTTAAACAATCGCCACCAATTTCCACCAACTGACTCTCATTCAACAGTGGATTTCCACTGACAGATTTCCACCAATTTCTTTTATTGGGCGCTCATCAAAGCGCCCTAGAAGTGCAGCAAAATAGCCAATTGTGTATGGTTGCTAGGCGCAAAATAATAAATCAGCATTGCCAAATTAAATGGTTTTGGGGCGCTGGAAATTTCACCCCTGCTTCAGAAAATGTGGGGAAAGTTTTGGATTGCTCACAGGTCAGTCAGTCAGAAAGATGATGGCGACGACGACGACGGCTGGGCAGCTTCCGCCAAATTCGGTGAGATCGTTATTGAATTACCCTTTTGCCGGAAGGACGATGGTGAAAAAAGTCCATGTTAAGGAGCTGGGACCCGACAAGCCAGAAATATAAACATCACCCAGCCGACTAAGGAGAAGCATAAATAGAGCCTAATATAGCTGTAAATTTGTTAATTTACTTTATCTGTGAGAACTGCTGATTTTGAGAAGGAAATTAAATTGATTGTGAAATTGTCGTCATTTTCTGACTGTTCATTTGAATGCTTATACTGGACTAGGAAGGGAAATCTATTGGTACATCAGCCCCACCACTGGTGCAGCAGACTTGTGCCAACAGCAGAGCTACGGTACGTTGCCATGTTCCGGTAACTGACAGTCACCATCCATTTGTAATTGGGTGTCTCAGATGGGCCACTAAAGTGACAGGAAGTGATTTTATTTGAACTCATTGTCCGCTGGAGGCTGATTGGCTGGTGACTGACTGGATGGAAGCTGATTATTTATTTATTTATTTATTTTTTTCCCAGGTTGATTTGATTCTCATTGAATGTCCTAATTGTGTTTCTCTGGACCTTGGTATCCAAAAGGTCATTTTGCTTCTGGCGCTGTTATCGATTTTCTCTGGAGATGTGTGCATTTTTGGGGTGTGTGTTTTTTTTATATATAATATAAAGGATGCACAATATGAAGAATTTAAACTGAATAGGTCATTGTCATGGCCGATACCGATGACCAGTACGCAGTGTAAAAAGTGCATGTCTATATTTGTAAACCGAAGTTTGTGTTCTGCGGAGCTTTCTGTAGCGGAGCTCTCTTTAGCGGAGCATTTCTGCATTCCCATTGGTTTGCGAACGGCAGCGGCATTGTAATCCGCTGCCATTGAGGAAAAACATCCAGAATTCTATTAGCCTATATTATCAAATAAGTATTTGATCACCTACCAGCCAGCTAGAATTCTGGCTCTATAGTTTCTTTAAGAAGCCCTCCTATCCTCCACTCATTACCTGTATTAATTGCACATGTTTGAACTCGTTACCTGTATAAAAGACCCCTGTCCACACACTCAATCTCCACTATGGGCAAGACCAAAGAGCTGTCTATGGACACCAGGGACAAAATTGTAGACCTGCACAAGGCTGGGATGGGCTACAGGACAATAGGCACTAGGCTGGGATGGGCTACAGGACAATAGGCAAACGGCTTGGTGAGAAGGCAACAACTGTTGGCGCAATTATTAGAAAATGGAAGAAACTCAAGATGACTGTCAATCTCCCTTGGACTGGGGCTCCATGCAGTCACCTCGTGGAGTATCAGTGATCATGAGAAAGGTTAGGAATCAGCCCAGAACTACACGGGAGGACCTGGTCAATGACCTGGGCCCGGTTTCCCGATTTAACGCACACTGTTAGCACGCTAAGAAGACTCTTAAGAGTGGTCCGGACCAACCTTACGAACGTGTGACTTACCTAAGATTTACTTAGTGTACGAACGAAGGTCCCCCTACTCAAGCCAGCACATGTCCAGGCCCGCTTCTCAAGTGTTCCAGAAACCATCTGGATGATCCAGAGGAAGCATGGGAGTAGGTCATGTGGTCAGATGAGACTGAAATAGAACTTTTTGGTATAAAGTCCCCTCGCCGTGTTTGAAGGAAGAAGGATGAGTACAATCCCAAGAACACCATCCCAACCGTGAAGCATGATGTTTCCACCCACAGGCTTTGGGGGGGCTTTTCTGCAAAGGGGACAGGACAACTGCACCATATTGAGGAGAGGATGGATGGGGCCATGTATCGCGAGGTTTCGGGCAACAACCACCTTCCCTCAGTAAGAGCATTGAAGAAAAATGTAAATTTTTAATTATTTAAAAATCATACAATGTGATTTTTCTGGAATTTTTTTTTTTTTTTTAATTCTGTCTCTGAGACGTGTACCTACGATGAAAATTACAGATCTCTCCATTCTTTAAGTGGGAAAACTGGAAAAATCGTCAGTGTATCAAATACTTATTTTCCCCACCTTTTGCAGCAATTACAGCAGCACATCTCTCTGGCATAGTGTCAGTATATTTTCAGAGAACTTCAACACTAATGGTATCCCATGCCTTCTGCAACTCAAGCCAAAGGCTTTCTTTTAAATGTACAATAGATCTGCCCAGTTTATTTTCCAACTCATCACAAATGTGCTTGATGGGGTTGAGGTCCGGAGTTAGCACAGTGAGTCTCCTTATGAAGGCTCTCTTCCATTAGTTCTAGAGCATAATGATCACTCTGTAGATATTTTATTTGTTTTATGGGTATTTTAATGGCCAGTGTGTGTATATGTATGGGAGAGGGAGAGACACCCACACTGTCATTTAAAAACCTGTCATTTTGATGATGTTGGGACCATTGATAGTCCTTTTTAAGGTGTAATTTTTATGTAGCTTTTTATGATGTTATGTACATCTGTCTGAATAGCTGTTTCCACACAGTTTATGCCCTGTACTGTAGGCAGTCCTTTTACCCAGGTGGGTGTTGGGTCATTTCCCAAAAAAAAAAGCCTTGGGTCGGATTGGTTCTCCTAACCCACTGCTATAGCTGTCAGTCGGCTCTTAATTAGGCTGTCTCTGTATCCCGTGGGACCAAAGCTATCTACATTAATTTGCTGAAACGCCCCTACATGTTCCCGGAGTGAGGAGGCTGATTGCAGGTTCTGTTCGTACTGGTCCAGCTCCAGTGACGAGCGGCCTGGGCAGCATGGCATGCAGCAATGCGTGGGCCGGCTCACACAAAGAGACTGGTCCAGCCTGCTGTTCTGCGAAGTTTGGGAGCCAAGTGTGGGTTCTGCTGGGCATTTTTCAGAACCGCTGGAGGCGCCAAGCTTGATCCATGTCAAACACACATGCACACACTAATGGTTATTAAAAGGCGGGGGGGGGTCATGGGTGACTAGGCTTTGCTCCCATTTAAAAAAATAATAATAATAATAATAATAATAAAATCGCAAATAGATTTACAATAAATTTACACATTGATATAACAAACACCACATTTTCAAATATAAATTCACAAATTTTTTAATTTTATTGACTTTTGTTGTTTTCAAATGGCAAATGGAAGAAAATACATTAATCTGCTTTGCCTGCAATGGACTGGCATGCCATCCTGGGTGTTTCACAGTTTTGTACCTTGTGCTCCCTGGGTTAAGCCCCAGGCTCCTTGTAACCCTGATTGTGATTAAGTGGTCGGAAGATGGGTGGATGGATAGAATCATCTGTTATGTGTGCAGCTGTGCAAAAGCTCTTGTGGCCTCAGGTGTGAGTGCTGTCCCATCATGGTGGTCTCCCTGAAATTGGCTGCAGTTCCTGCCTCTGTCTTCCAGGGGGAGCCCACGTGTCACTCGGCCAGCCCCACCAAGGGCTTCTTCGCCCGGAGCCCCTTTAGCCGCCCCTCCAGCCCCATGTCGGCCCCCGCCAGGTCCAGGCTCAGCCCAGGCTCGCCCAGGACCATCCTGCCATACCCTTTCCACCAGGACTCGCCTCCCAAGTCCCCCCGTCGCATGAGTTTCAGCGGGATTTTCCGCTCTTCCTCCAGGGAGTCCTCCTCCTCCGTTGTCTCCACCTCCCCGGTCAGCATCAAGCTCTTCTCTCGGGCCAGGAAAGGTAAGCTGCTCTGGGCCTCCGGAGACATGGGGCTCAGCCGGGTCACACGGCGCCCTCCTCAGGCCAGGCGTCCAGTGCGGTGCTGCCGTTTGGGCACATTTTTACTTCCCTTTCTCTCCTTTCTAGCGAAACCATGCTGCTGAAATTTCTTTTATAAAAATGTCTTCATGAAATCTGAAATAATAATCAGCATGAACATGATTTACACTTTAACACAATTTATACAAGAACCGATTGTTCTCGGCACATTGAGAGGCACTGTTCTCCCACCCCCGTGTGTGTGTTCTCTCCACGAGCCTCAGTCAAGTCAAACACAGCTGATACTGGGGTAGCGTGCCATGGCTCGGGCATGTGGCAGTGCGTGAACACGATGCCCGAGTCAGTCACGAAGCTCACGCTGCCCCCTGCCTCTCGGGGCCACCCTCCACTGGGAGTGATGGCTTCGGAGTTTACAGCGCCGTGGGTTTCCGTGGCAGAAGCCCCTTCCTGCCATTTCGGCTGACTGATGCTTTGAGCAGGACGTGGCACATTTACATGGAGGTCTGGGATGAGAGACCAGTGTTTCCCTGCCCAGTAATCGGGTCCCCAGCCAGTCCACGCTTTTGCTCCGTCTTGGCATCCAACCAGTGAAGTACCTGGAATACCTGGTACAGGTGTGGTGGGAGCTGGAATGTGGACTGTCCACCCGAGGACAGGGTTGGGAAATGCCCCTTTGTAGGATTGTAGAGCCTTTTAGTTTTTGAATAATGGCTGTTACTGCGCTCTGAGGACATTTTATTTCTGTTACTAAAACCATAAGACACTCTCTGCTTTTGTGGTAGGCATTAGACACACCTGTTGGAGGGTGGGGGGATTCAGTGTCCTGGGCATGGGGGGGAGCTGGGAGCTGGATGGTGTCAAAAGATTTCTCAGAGCATTTCAGATGGGGGGGGGGGGGGAGGTCCAGCTCATATACCCATATAGATTCTTTCTGTGATGCATTTTATTAAGGAGATTGAACAGAATTTCACCACCTTCAGCAAGCAGTCCTGAGCTTTGCTTGTTCTGCGCCAGTGTCTATCCAGTTTCCCTTCAGTTCCTATCAGTGACTTAACTACTGCACCCCCTGTTGTCAAAGCAGTTTTCTAGTTTTGCACACACTTTGAGATGGGGCCCACACGCCTCATATGACTTCCACTGTTGCAGTAAAGTGAGCCCTGTGAAAACGGAAGGAGGTCTGACTTTCTGCAATGAGGTGGTAGAACTTCCTTGGAGGTATCTGGATATCTCTGCAGCTTTCGTGCCTTTTGTGGGGCCCCAAGCATGGATCTGGCACTGAACTGGAATCTTGTTGTAAAATCTCATGGCAGTGAGTAATTACTTTGGCAGGATGAAATGGCAAATGGAATTCCTGCTACTCTACGTTTGGAAGGTGGGGGGGTGGTCAGGGTAAGTATGGTGCTTTGGTTTGGGTGGAATAGCATGTACGGGTGACCCAAAATATACTGCTGACTGTGGTCACTAGCTTGCTCTTCCAGAATGAGCAAGGTGTTAAGTGTATATAATACATAATTTTTAAACCATTAATAAATGCAATTAAAAAGGGAAACGTTACAATTAAAATTGATGTAAACTACCATAGGCATGTATCATTATTTTATTTGTCATTATTTAATGACAAATGGCCACATGAGCCGTTCCATAACTCACACAAGCTGATGTGTAAACGCTGGTCAGAGGTCACGCTGACACCTGAGGTGCCAGTTTGTTTGGTTTTTTTTTTTGTTGTCATATTACTCCTCCCGTAAACCTATTGGGCACATGCTGCCTGGTAACCTCCCAGCCGCTTTGCGCCGTCTCTCCGACGCCCTCTCTCTGCGGGAAGCGGTACTGCCCGTTTCCGATGTGGAAGCAGCCCACTTCCTGCTTTCCATCCAGCACCGAAAGCTGATTGGCCTGATTTGGGAGGTGCTGAGACATGTATTTTTAAAAGGACAGACATATTTAAGGTTCCCTCCAGTTGAGCTCCTTTTGAAGGTGCTGATTTCCACTTATTAAAAGCGGTTTTCAATAATGGTGATTAAACGGTAAGCTGTGATCTTTGCCGTGACTGTGTGAGAGCTGGCTTCGCTGATCCGTGGCATTAGGCCGCCCAGGCACACGGCCTTATGTTGGGCTTAGGGCATACAGGTACGCACGCACGCACGCACGCACACACACACACACACACACACACACACAGCTGTCTGCTGTCCTGTTCTCCTTTTACGATTGCACTCTGGTCTGTTGGCCTTGCAGGAAAAGCTGGGAGGGCTTGGTGCCCAGCCAGGGGTGTTTGGACACGTGTAGCCCTGAGCGTCACGCTGTGTCTGTCCTGTGCTCTCCTGGCTCTCTGCAGTGACTCAGCCCCCCCCCCCCCCCCCCCCCCCCCCCGCCCAACACCAACGCAAGAAAAATAAAAAAAAGAAACACACCAAACGCCCACAACGCGGGGAACGAAAACACAATAAGCGCCGGGGGGGG
>JAODKN010000001.1:18168186-18185225 GCA_026774425.1 Petrocephalus zakoni | reverse complement strand
TCAAGAACTGGAGCCGGAGTGTGCCCCCCCCCCCGGGGGGGGTACTGTGGGGGCCGGGGGTGGATGGTTTTGGGCGGGGGGGCTAAATCTTGATCCGGCAATTTTCATTTCACTCGAAGGCAGCGTCCGCCCGCCGCTTTCAGGCACCAGAGCCTCATGTTCCTATTTTAACACCGCATGGATGTGTGAACATTTCAGCTGTGTCGCTTATCGCTAGCAGAATGATGGGCGGGCACCGGGCACCGGATGAGTAGAGGAGGAAGCTTTCAGGTCATCATTGTATTTTGATATAACTATAGGAAATAGCTTAATTGTTTTAAATATGGTGCAGTACAGCAGTTAGCCCTTTGGACCCCCCAGAGAAGCCTGCTGGGATGCCCCCTCCCTTTACAGGATCTTCATTTCCACCTGAAATTACCCACGAGGTAAAGCAGTAGCTGCTGTGTTCCAAAATGACTCATTTCATCACCCTCTACTGATTTAACCTTGTTATAAACTAAAGTTAACCAACACTAGCCCAACCTAGCTATTAAAGAGTGTTGAAAAACTGTTATTAGGCTTTTTTTTTTTTTTTTAAAGAAGTGGAGCCATGCTGGTCTTATCTGCTGTGCGGCTGAGCCCCGGAGCACTATATTAAGAAAGCGCCATACCGGGAAAGCGCTGACCTTGGAGCTGTGAATGTCTGGAGATAAAGGGAGCGGCAGCTGTAACGCCGCACCACTTCCTGCAGCCATGCACTGCCCTCCGGAAGGTTCCGGAAAGTTCCAGAAGGTTCTGGTTTCAAATTCAAGGTGGGCAGCTACTGTCGAACCTGCGTGAAACCAGTGACTTGTTCTGGTCACTCCGTAGAATAGAACTGCTGCTGTAGATTGTAATGCCTCCCACACTTGCAGTGAGTTGATCCTTACAGAGAAGGTGCCTTAGCAGCAATTAGGGAGAGTTTTGATCTCTATCTCCACATTTGAAGTAAAATTTGCATTCAGTGTGACATCCCACCCTAACGCCAAGGAGCTCTGTTGTGTGGCTTCTCTGTTGTGTGGGTTCTCTGTGGTGTGGTTAAGCTGCAGCAGTGCTCATGTTTAGGGTTAATCCATCCTCTGCTTCAGGGGACATTGACTTTTGTTCCAGCAGTTAGTTCCATTGTCGGGTGACACAGTGGAGCACCAGTCCACTGTCCTGAAAAGCGCCACCCACAGGCAATGCTCAGAACACCAACCCCTAGCTAAACTGGCACAGCGGGTTGGCATACTGAGGACCCCCCACTGTCCAGCCCCCTCTCACTGTGGGCTCAACCAGGGTTACAAACAGAATTATGCTCCATTTACTGTACCAGAAGCAAAGCCCACCCTGGGCTTCCGAGTGGCTATTTTCAGAATGATTCACAGTTTCATCTGAGTCCCCAGTAGCTACTCTGATTTTCCAATGAACTATACGATAGTCCAAAGAACAAAGATACTTTTGACTTCGGTTTCCCAAGTCACCATGACGACGACCCCATCATATCTGGGCAAGGCAGGGCTTGTGGGTTCGCTATGCACTCTGATTGGTTCCTCACCATCACCTCAAGGTGAAGGAAATCTGATAGCTGGGATGGAGAAGCCCCACTGATCTCTGAGTGTGGCAGATCCAAGCTTGGTGGGTGTCCCGGGGCAGGGTCAGGTCAGGTGACAAGTACATCCCCTCACTATACCTGGGCTTTATTACCCATCCTGCAAGGTTTTGTTTGGTTTCTTCCTCTCCTGTACCCAGACCCTGATGCCCCTCACCGGCTCTCACTGTGGTTGACACCTCATGCTCTTTCCCCACCTGTTTCCTGTGTTTCTCTGCATGCTTCCCGTGTGTTTCTGCACCTGTTTCCTGTGATTCTCTGCATGCTTCCCGTGTGTTTCTGCACCCATTTCCTGTGTTTCTCTGCATGCTTCCCGTGTGTTTCTGCACCCATTTCCTGTGTTTCTATGCATGCTTCCCGTGTGTTTCTGCACCTGTTTCCTGTGTTTCTCTGCATGCTTCCCGTGTGTTTCTGCACCCGTTTCCTGTGTTTCTCTGCATGCTTCCCGTGTGTTTCTGCACCTGTTCCCCGTGTGTTTCCCATGTGTCTGCCATGCCTTGCCTGTGTGGAGATGCTAAGACTTTACCCTCTCTATTCCTTCCTTGATAAACGCATCCCATGTTTTCCTTCACCATCCTGTCTTGGGAACCCCCCCTCCCCCCCTTTTTTACCAGTGGTCTTCACGGAAGAGCAACATGAGAAGCTGTCAGCACAGCAACAGCTGAACGTGGGACCATTGGGGAGGCGGTTTGCAAGAGTTCCTGGAAACCAGTTGGCCGTCAAGCAAACACCTGGCCATCCTCCACTGACGGAGGGCAAAACGTAGCACCCGTGCTGCTTAGCCTGCTGTGTTGATGTCACATGGTGACCATGGTGAACGGCAAACCTCAGTACTGTCACCCGCTTCAGCAATTGGCTGAATTAGAGCAATTAGAGGAAGTACCAGCCTCCATTTAGATTGCCGATCGGCCCATTGGGGTCCCTCTACGAAGCCTCATTAAAGTATCTTACAGTGACATCAGTGGAATGACTTTATCTTGGTCCATCTTTGGAGACCCAATCCATCCGTCCATTTTTAACATCCAGAACCTGGTGCCTTGTCCTGGGAAGGGTAGGGTAGGAAGCAGGGTCCATCCTGGATGGGGCAACAGTCAGTCATGGGTCAGAGGCTGAGAGTTGACCAGAACAGTGTGTCCTGGGACTGGGGGAGGAGACTGAGAACACCTGGATGAGGTCTGATACCTAAGTGTGTGACCCACTGATGGGCCCCCCTGTGTCACCCCAGTGTAACTTTCACAAGTGTCATTGGAAAAATAATCTGACAGGTCAGCTGATGGATGTGTGCGGTGCCTTGCGGGTCAGTCCGCGTAGCGCTGTTCCTGATACCTGACCTCAGCGCTGTTACCTGAACTCGGGCTTCTGAGGAATTTCCCTGCACGCAGCGGTGACTCTCTCTGTCACTCCCAGTATAGCACTCACTCCTAGCATGCCCTCAGGTTTTGTTCCCAGTGTGCGCTCACATTTCACTCCTGCCATGTCTTCTGAAATACCAAGAAAGGTCATAAATTTTTAGAAATTTAAAAAGGTGGGTTATGAACTGAAAGCATCCATGACTTGAAATAAGGAATTAAGGTCCAAAGAAGTATATGGCAGAAACTCCCAGTCAGTGTTATGAGCTTCTGGGAATTGTAGTCTCAGATACATCAAGTGTGGTCATCTAGCAACTAACTGCAGGTGGCACTGCTTCACACTCTCTGAAGCTTGGAAGCGTTTGCTGCCTTTTATTTACTTTGCTGAAAGATGGGTGCATTTGCGGGTCGTTTTTAGGGGGCTACTTCATGTGTGGAAATGCAGCTTGTTGTTCACAGCTGGCTAAGAGGCCCCTTTGATATTGGGGTCTGAATTTGGACCTCACCCTTGTACGGTATGAAGGTGGCCAGATTGGTGGCTAGCATAAATCTGCAGTTTGTCCAGAAATGTGGCGTGATTTTTAATGATGGTTTGGCTAAACTGTAATGAGCACAAGGTAACTGCAGAATGAGGAGGTTTAATTTATGGAGTTTCGCATACCGCGTCCCATGATGTTGTTAAGTGCTGCTCTGAATCATGCCCACCTTTCTTGTCAAATGGCCATTTGCACTCTGTGTACAAACTGGAAGTGGAGGGTGAAGTATTTACTAGAGCTGGGCGGTATGGACAAAATTCTATGTCACGGTATTCTTCAAAATTGTGACAGTTTCACGGTATTCAATGGTACTTTTTTTTCCCCATGCATCAGTGGGTGTTAACCATATTTTCCACTTAAATTATTGCAGTAGACTGGCTAGGAATTACATATTCTACTGTCATGAGAATTATACATTGTACAGAAAATAATAATTTGCACACAAATTATTTGCATGGCCCCATAAAGTGATAGTTTTCAAGCGGGTGGCACTAATGAAGAGAAGGAATTGCACTACATGACAGTTGCAGTCAAAATATGCAAACAACTTAACTGAAATTTTCAAGCATTCAAAGAGGCATTTAGACTTGGTAAAATATATAGAGGTGCTTGTCAAAAGTTGTATTGCACTGAACAAGTCTTAAAAAAATAAATTGTAATTATTTTTTTGTAAACCAACTACAATGTTAATGTAAACAATCCGGTGACAACTTTAGCTTGACAGTGTTTGCAATAAATGGTTGTCTGTTCCACATTTGACCATTTAAAACCGAAATATCTCAACAGACACAGCTCCTTTTTTCAGCAAAAGTTCTTGTGTGTCTTCTACAGCTTCTCTGTCCATTTTCACTGCTCAGTAACTCTAATTCTGCATTCGTTTATCTTTTCCCGAGTCGCAATTCGGAAAAAAATGTCCCTTCCTGTCGGAAACGCGCCCCTTTTCCGAGGTCGAAGTCGGATTTGTACGAGATTCCCCGTGACGTCATTTCAACATGGCAGCTTACACAGTCAATAACTGCTTTACTGCATCTCTATTTTATAGATATTTCAAAATTTATATTATTAAATGTATTGCTAGTTATGAGTGTAGTCGCACGCGGCCTTTTTATGTGAAGTAATGTCTTTCTATGAGTTTTCATGCTCAGATCACGACAATAACTGCATGTTCATGGAGGAAGCCATGTTTGTTCCGAGTTGTGTAGCTCGAACAGGAAATTGGTCGGTTGTGACGTGTCGCACCTCATCGGGATAATCAAACGCACCATAACGCAGGTAATCAGTTGCATGGATGTTCAGTGGTGTACCAGTAAAAATGGTAAGCAGTTTCCGCTGCACCACATTCTGGACGTTGTTTAGGCTATTTAAACCGGTATTACGCTATAAGACATATCCATATCATAACAAAAATAAATACCGGTTTTCGGTATGAACCGGTATACCGCCCAGCACTAGTATTTACTGCTTTGATGGAAGCCGCACCATCGCGAATCCCTCACGATGTAAAAAAGAATGTGCTCCGGTGCTGGAGTAGGCCAAGCTACACTATGCTGGCAGGCATTGACAGGTGACCGGTCCTCCCAGGCTTCAAGGTACGCACTTTGACAGTCTTTGGCGTTTTCTGGTTAGATGTACCTTTGCTCTACAAGCCTTGTCTTCTTCCTCAGTGGCATTATTGATCTATCTAGACCCTTGGGTTCTCCTGCCATGGACTCATGGTGACGGTGGAGTGTCAGCACCGGACCACAAAAACACAAACCCTTTCATTT
Source organism: Petrocephalus zakoni (assembly GCA_026774425.1). Classification (NCBI taxonomy): domain Eukaryota; kingdom Metazoa; phylum Chordata; class Actinopteri; order Osteoglossiformes; family Mormyridae; genus Petrocephalus; species Petrocephalus zakoni. Next base: position 18,179,965 of record JAODKN010000001.1, on the reverse strand, counting down.
GAGCTGTGCTACTGCGCAACATTCCGCCCCCTCCAGACACAGCATGACGTGTTATCCACACTCCTGGGGAGCAATTTTTATCCACAACAGCATTTATCCCACGCCTATATATTTTACAAACATGCTGGGTTTTCTGAGACCAGTTTGTCATGTTGCAGAACAGTGTGTCACCAGCAGGGGCAGCAGAGTCACAGTTTCTGCCCCCTAATCATTCCCTCTCATTACTAGCCTCCTACAGCCTCATTAATGGCTCCCCGTGCCCGACCCCGAGTTCCTGCTATATCCCAGTTATAACGCAGTCAGCGGTGTACACACACACAGTTGCCATGGCTTTGCTCGTCTTCCTGTCTCTAACTCCGCCCCCGCTTATCGTAAAACATTTGCGCATTTCACCATGTCATTTAAATGGGTCCTTGTCCTCTCCTGTCATGTGTGATTTATATTAACTCTGGGTCCTAATGTGTATTAAAGTTGTTATTGATTTACTCTTTATACCCATGTTTCTGCAGCAAAACGTTTCATGTCTCCAAATTACTGGAGGGGCAGCTTTGAAGCGCTTTCTGTGAAGGAGGACATGTTCATGCAAACACTAGAAACATTTTTCAGTTTTCCTGTAACTGGATAGATGGATGGAATGAATGAAAATGAAGTATTTACCATTTGTATGACTGCAGACACATTAGAATGCTTCTTTTAGCATATGCTCTCCATTTTAGGACACAGGTCAGAGCAAAGCCTGAGATCTGAGCACAGGGTCAGTTGCATGGATGGGTGGATGGAGGAATTATAAACATTTTATCTTTGTACCCAGGGTTTTACATCAGTCTGGCGTTTCTAAATAACTACTCAAGTTACCTCGTCTTTTAACAAGCACCTTGATTTAAGCAGTAAACTTTTTATTTGTAATGAATATTTTTTGTGATTTCTGAGAAGGCTGGAGGCTGTATTCCATGCAATGTCGCAGCCGATCTGCCCATCGCAACGCCATCGCCATCCCAGCATTTCTGGGCAGGATGCCGGCTTGACTCGCGTGCGTTGCCGTGGCAATGGTGAAGTAGCTAATTAGGGAGGTTTCCCATAGTTCCCTGGGACGTGTCTGCAATTAACCGCTAGCCTCCTCTGCCACCAAGGACCTGTGTTTATGCTTCTCTCATCTGAGGCGGCCTTGGCAGTTTTACCCAGTCGCTTGATAATCTGAGGCCCTCTTTCATCTTGACCTGGTAACCTTTATGGTATCGGTCCATCACTAACCACGCTGCCTGCTGTCTCAACTTTAGAGATCGTTTTCAGCATGTCAGCAGTTACCATAATATCTTGCGGAGCCCTCTGACCTTTGACCCCCTTCTCCCCTGAACCCAAAATTGCAGTGGTCTACAGATTCTCTCCTTGCGTCTGTGGTTTCACTCACCTGCTGTACAGGGGCTTTGCACCCAGCAGTGCAGCAAGGAACTCGGAGGTGAGGGGGGGGGAGGTGGTCAGGAATACGCAGATTCAAACGACTGATGGTCAGGTCATGTTTCCTGTCGAGGGGGAATGTTCTGAATCCAGGTAGCTAGTTTGCTTGAGTAGTTGGGTAATTTAGCCAGGGATTGATTTCAAATCAGTTTATGATTTATAATCTACAATACCAGTGAGGGTTCAGATGAATAGTTAATCGATCTTTATATCACTCAACACTGAATTTTGCTAAATGTTGCATCCTTATTCAGCTGAAGGTTTACAGGCTTACTGAAGCATCCAGAATCTTGTTTTATCCTGGTAAACATGCATGTTGTAGGAACTGGCAGTCCTTGCCGTCTGAGTCGGAGATCATATGTCTGAGATGGTTTGCATTTTGGGGTGTCTTCTGAAGACTGCTTTGCTTTGCTGACACTGACGCCTTAATTTGGAGTTTGTGGAGTTTGCATGTTCTCCCCATGTCATCGCTGGGTTCCCTCCAGGATCTCCGGTTTCCCCATGTAGTTCAAAAACATGCAGAGATTAATTAGCGTTACCAAACTGCCTGTAGGGGTGCATGTGTGAGTGAATGGTGTGTGACTGTGTCCTACTATGGGTTGGTCCCCCATCCTGGGTTGTTCCCTGCCTTGTGCCCAAAGGCTCCACCCCCCCGCCCCCCCCACGACCCTGAATAGGATAAGCGGTTAGAGTGAGTAGGGGAGCAGCATGTTGCTCAGTGAGTTAGGACACTATGCCTGTGATCGGAAGGTGACAAGTTCGAATCCCAGGGCTGTTGAGCCCTTGAGCTACGCGATTAAATTGCTCTAGGGACTTCTGACCCAAATTTGGGTAAAAGTGTCTGTTCGCTGACTTCTGAACACTTAATAATTCAGGCCCCGGGTGAGAGAGATGCCTGCCGCCGTAGTAACGATGCACGGGTGCCCAGCGCTGAGCCTGTGTGCCCGCCTGTCTGTATGTGTGGCCAGGGCACTACTTAAAATTCAGCCACTGTCCCGCAAGCGCCCGGCCCTCAGACCCCCGACATCATTAATGAACTTCACCGGCTTCAGGACCGAGGAGAATCGGGCCTCTTTTTACAGACGACCATTTGTCAGAACCGGGCTTTGTGTCCAATGACGACATTTGGGGACCGAGGTCCTTCCCTGGAGATCTTTCTCCCCCGATGTCTATCTAAAAGAATTCCTACTTTTCATCTATGAAGATGGCATTAATTCAGCCGCCTTGCATTCTTTCTGCAGGGAAAAGGGACTTTAAAGCCTCTTTTTTGCTTTGGTAACATAATCTTGCATAAAAATAACCAGTGAGAATGGGTTGCCTCTGTAAGCTGCAGTCAGCTAGACCAAAGTGACCAACCCCCCGCAACAAGGAGTTAATGTCAGTTCAAAGCCCATGAAACACTCCTGCCCCCGCCCCCCTATACCTCAGGTCATGTGACTGTATGGAGGGTGTGGTCTGAGAGCCAGACGGCGGGAGGAGTGGTAACGCGGTTGTGGCTGTTTTTCTCTCGTGGAGGGCTCCAGTCTGCTGGAACACTGCGGTTACAATCTTTTCTCCTCTGTTTATTTCCGTTTCACAACATGGAAATATTGAGTGGTTATGACATCAGAAGGAAGATGAATCTTTAGCACAGTAATGCATCAATGTGACAGGGTTCCTGTGCCTTTTGGGAAGAATGTTTCATCAAACCACACGGCACCCCCTGCAGGTAAAATCGGGCAGTGTTTTACCCCATGCAGTCTTTGCAATCAAAGGGCGCTTTCCACCGCACAAAGTTCGGTACTTTCGGTACGGTACTTTTCGCTTTTCCATTGACTTCCGGTCGAGTACCAGTACCAAAAATCCAAGTACCGAAAGTGCCAAACCAGTTGGGGTACTTCTTTGGTACTTTGGGGCGTAACTTACAACGCTTTCGCTGTGATTGGTTATGCAAATAGCCCGATTCTGAAACAATGCAATCGCCGTCTTCAAAAAAACCTTAGGAACTCAAAAAACAGCAGTAAATGAAGTAAAAAAATAACTGCAATCTGGTCGGAAGAACACGTACAACAAGATCTATATGGCACAACAAGAAATTTAAAAAGGATTTTATTTAATACATTAATACTGGAGAGCCTCCAGATATAGTGATGTGATTTTGTTGTAAGAAGTATTGGGGTATTTATATGTTAGTTAACTATTTTTTTAAATTTTATGTTAACATTTCTCACAAACCTGTCGAGGAGTGATTTAAATAGCAAGGGTGAGTGATTATGATCGTCTCGGAGAACGCATGCAGCACCCAAGCAAAAGCAGTGGAGGTAAACTTTAAACTGATTTTAAAAACGTATATTGGATATAAATATATGCAAGGCATAATCATTAAAATTGCAAAGTTAGCTAAGCTTTTTCCCTATGCCAAAGTAGAAATGTTTTAGCAAAACAACCCCCTGTGCCGTCCGTAATGTCCGTACAAAACCGAAAGTAAGCAAAAATCTTACTTTAAATGCAACTCACTAGCAATGGAAGAACTGCATGTTCATAACATGCAATATTTAGATTTAATATCCAACATCGTCTAGCTGCATACTACAGCCATTGTTCAAATTCTGTCAAAATGCCCCGCCTCGCGTTGTCCTTTTATTCAGTGCCGGTACCAATTTTTCCGGGAGTGGAAAACCAGCCCAAAAGAAGTACCAAACTTTTGGTACTTTATTGGGGTACTGAAAGTACCAAAAGTACGGTACTTGCTGTGCTGGAAAAAAACCCCATGGCCAAGCCCTTTGGTGCTGCATTCAGTTACACTTTATCTGCATTCCAGTCAATCACTTTCCTGTTTGGCGGAGGTAATGAACCAGCTGGCATTTCTTCAATTTTCGTGTGTTTTTTTTTTTTTTTGTCCTCAGTAGTGGGCTGTAATGACAGCAGGCTGTTGTCCCTCCTTCCAATCAGGACTACTCTGTTGGGGATATATGTAGCGTTAAACGGCTCATGTTATCTTTTTAAATCCTTTTTACAGTACTCCGTTACTGAAAACAAGTCCAAATTAAGTCAGTTTTTAAATCATGCTTAGAGTCCTTTGAGCTTTGTGACACCTTTGTGTTTGATGCCCTACAACAAGGGCCCGATAAGAGCTCTGAACGAGTCACATTTCCTGCACAAAGGGGCCATCATAACAGACAGTAAGGGCTCCCTCTGCTGGTCTCATTGTCCCCACCAATCTGCTTTCATTTCTCCGATGCAAATGAACAAATCGGCCCCAGCAAATGGATTCGATTTAAAGGCCAGTGCTGTCAGAGCTCAAGGCTTTAAGGAGCTGGAACGCGTCAGGAGTGATGATATAAAAGCAATAACATTGCCTTCATTCCCAAGCGTGTTTATTGGAAGGACAGAATTATTACAGCCCTCTGCAGTTTAACATAGTTTAACCCCCAGGGTTTGTATAGGGACAGTACAGGATGCCGTTTCCCTTTCAAGCTACTGACTATGTTCCGATGCCTCTTGTCCCCAAACCACCCTGCCCCCCCGCCCACAGCTTCTGGGCTCTCCTCCCCTCCTAGCACACCCACCCAGGCAAACAAACAGCCCCTGTTCCCCGTGGAGGCTTACCAGAATGAGCCAGAGCAGCAGGAGGCCCGGACACGCTCCTACTCGTCGCCGCCGGACACAGGCCAACGCTTCACGCTGCTGTCCACCAAGCCCCCGACGCCGGGCTCTGCACCCAATGCTACCTCGCGCCCTGTAAGTCCCTGCATTTCTCCCTACTCCTCTTACATAACCACAAGCTATATCAGTGTTGGACTGGTTTGGAGCAATACTACCTCAGTCACTAGGTGGTATTGCGGTTAAGGACCCATTTTTAAAACGCAGAACGCAGGGGAGGCTTTGGCCAGATTTCACCCTGAATCACTCCATTGAAAACATCCATCAGTATTAACGGATAACTGTAATTAGTTTCTTGTCAAATGTGCCTGCTGAGTGACCATATCTGAGTGCTGAGTTAACTTACCAGCACCCAGAGCTGCTCTGGGTCGCATCCTCAGGGTCACCCTGCTGGCTAAAGCACGTCACCACGTCACTTGGTGACGTCACAGTCAGAGCCGGGTTCCATTATCATAATTCCACCCCAGGTCTTCTGGGTGTTGCTGTAGAGTGAGCAGGGTGAGGCAAGCCCTGCTGCATAACCCACCTGATGGAAACACAGCTGATTTAACACTTTCTCTGGACCCTCTACCTAAACCACCATTACTACTTATTGCTGTTTTTGTTGTTGTTGTTGGGTGTGTTGTAATATCGATATATTTTACTACAAAGGTATATCTTTGAGAACTTTTGCTTTAGGAATGCAGGTGAAATTTGTATTCATGGTGTATTACAGAAAGTCAGTTTGGCATCTGATCAACAATAAATATATTCATTACGCAGTCGGTGAGAGAAACTGCAAGAAAAACCTGCTAAGAAGTTCTGACTTCAGCAGGTGCAATAAATCAGAGAAAATAGACAGTGCCAATTTATTGGGCATACACCCCCTGGTGGCTGAAATGGGAGGCATTGTCAATGGCAACACCACGTGTTCACGCTGTGCTATTTAAAGCAGGCAGGCAAGTATCCTGTGTGTGTGTGTGTGTGAGCGAGTGAGAGAGAGTGAGTTTGGAAAGAGAATCAATGGAGATAGGATCACAACCCGTAAAGGGTCCTACTGATGCCCAGACACTGCTTATGGCTCCTGACACTGGCTGATAGCCCTCCAGTGTAGTACAGGCAGTCTGTGGCCAATTGACAGACAGCTTGGCACAACAGCGTTGCTAAGAGACAAGTCAAGAAATGCTGGTCCTCGTACGTGGCCTGGCAGGGGAGGGCAAGCCCGCAGCCACACAGCTCTGGTGTGGAGCCATTATTGAGTCTATCTCCCTTCAGAGTGTGGAGACAAAAGGGGCCAAGGCTGATGCCCAGCTCCTTCCGCTACGTCCACATAGGTGAAGCCGGAGAATCATTGTGATCAGGCCTGGGAAAACTCAGAATAACACAGCCGGTGGTTCATGGAACTACAGAGGAGCTGTGAAGTATGGGCTGGGTTTGAGTCTGTCTGGTCACTTCATTGACTCAGTGGGGCTGAATGCTGTGCCTGTGATCAGAAGGTCAATGGTTTAAATCCCTGGATCGCCAGAGTGTTTCACCTTTGGACCCTTGAGCAAAGCCCTTAACTCCCAATTGCTAAGGACCGACTCACCCTGCTGAAAAAAAATGTATATTGCTTTGGATAAAAGTGTTTGCTAAATAAATGAGTAAAACGTTCTAACATAGGCTACGTAATAAACGTTCTATGGTTATTTAATTGTTTGGTTCCAACTTCCACAGTTTTCCAGCCTGTAGCATTGTTGTGTTTTTTGTTATGTTAATAAAAGTTCTGTTTAATATCAGTGATTTTTTTTTTGTAATTTAATCGTTGTCGTCCATTCAAACAATTGAATTGCCAATTCCCGCAAAACTAAAAGTGAAAGTATAATACGCACGCATTTATAAGCTATTTAAAAGCAGGAAAAAAAGAGGAAAAGAGGAAACCCCACCCCACCGTGATACCGGTATTCCCGGTGTTGTCACATGTCCATTAACCGGTGGGGAAATGTCCTCATCGTCACAACCCTAGCATGCACGCATGTAATTAGTTTTATATATTTGCAAAACTATCCACGTTAATCTGGTTTTCCAAGATTTTCTGTATCTTGAAGTTCTTGGCCAGATTGAAATATTTAAGTCGATTTATTCCAAAGCTCCTTACACGTTGCCAGTGGAGATTCTGGGTAAATATATTTGTGCCTCTGACCCCGTTGGGTTTCTTGATAAATCCCATTACTAATTAAAAGAGAGAGAGAGAGAAAATACTGTGATTATGTAATATGTTGTAATTCTGGCCATGCTGTAGCAGGTTCTGGACCAGTCATTCTGGCACGAGGGCAGTGCAGCACATGAAAAAGGACTTTATTATTAAACTATGAAGATTTTTTTTAATGCACAGTTGTGTATACTGTTTCAGGATGTGTTGTGCCTGTTGCAAGAAATGAGTGATTAGCAATTTTACATTAATGTACTAATGTGGGGATCATGTTAATTAGACAATTAGACTTTTATAGTTTTGGTGTTTTGAGTATTTTTAGTGTTGATTTTATCTTCAGTGTTGCTCTACCTTGTCAACATACAACTTCCACGTAAAACATTGTGCACGGGTGTGAAACATCTCCCGAAGGTATGTGGAAGTGACGCCCACGAAACCTAAGCCGGGAAACTGAAGGGGGCTTTCCCTAAGAACGGCCAGGCTGATGGCAGCGTCTGGGGAGCCATTTGCTGCCCGCCACACCTAATTATTCATCCTATTCAAGTCTGAGTGTACTTAAAGTCCAAAAGCCTAACCTAGCAAAATGCCCGTGTATCTGGGGGTACACCTCAGATACAGCGCCCCCAAATGAAACAAGCACGACCAATGCACATACAGAGCCAAAACAATTACTTTACCTGATGGTGTGAAATGGGCAAACTCATTGCTATTGTTTTGATCAACTGTGATCTGGTTTATGGTCCTTATTATGTTCACAAGTTGCTAGAATCCCACAGAAATTGCTCTTTATTTGCCCCTCCACCGTCTACGTCTCGTCACTGCGATAATCTCTATTTGCATCTCCTCACCTTGACTATCCTGGCACGTTGCTTTGCACATTTTAAAATGATCTACTCAGTAACCGAAATGCAAAAATAAGTGCCTCAGAATAAAGTCTTTTAGCGGGGATCACTGGCAACCTCGCGGCTGGTTGGTGTTTCAGTGCTAAGTTTTGCCCCGTGTGTTTTTTTTTCCCCCCCACTGTGGCACATTGCTGCATTAATCCGTTTTCTTTTATTAACTGTTCAAATGGAATGAGTGGGGCGTCGCAGCCAGCCTGCTATTCTGAGGTGGGCAGGAATGGTGTCCCAGCCTGGTGACTGCTGTGATCACTGCACCCTTTGCGCGGCATCTCGGAGCTGCGGGTGCGCACGCTGCCTTATATAATTTTACAACTCGGCGCGCCTTAACGCTGTACGCAAGTTGCCCGCCTAACTTCAAATGAAGGAGGAACAATGTCATTTCGGAGATAATCATCGACTTGGGGGTGGTGGTGTTTCAGAGATTCATGCAGCTAGGCGACACGGAGGTACGGGGCATTTCCTAATATGGTTAAGAGAGAATTTGCCGTTAGGGGGCGCTCGGTATAGTGCACAGCAGTTATAAGTCAGGGTAAAAATCACACGAAAGATGCTGCTTTTGGGGGGACGGGCACGGATCACCCGTGTACTTAAAATGAGGGAGAAACTAAGTGGTCCAGATCAGTGCGTCGCCCGCTTTGCCGGCAATGCTGAGCGCTTCAGTCAAACCACAGCATTGTTCACTACGGCTGCAGCAAACCGGAATGTTCCACTTGCACCCGATTAGGGGGGATCGGGGAGCCCTGGGCGGGTGGCTCCGGTTAATAATTTACGGTTAAAAGGGCAAACAAGCTGCAATATAATTTTGCGGTGTGTGTGTCTAAAACCTCCAAGAATTATTGCTTTGATATAAGCTGAGCGTTCCCGACCCAGGAGCGGTTCAGGTTAAAGGATCTACCTCGGCTTTGGTAGTGTGCCGCAGGGGGGCGTGGGCTGTCAGTCGCCCGTCCGCAGCGCACTTTCCACGCCATATAGAGCCCAGCTGCTCCCGGACTGTTACTTTGTGTCCAGCTAGTTCCTCTCACTGCATCCCGCCCGCTTTATTCCGTGCTCGTGTTCTCACTCCGCCGGGCTGCCCCCGGGCTGTCAGTTCCGGACGGTGCGGAGCGAGTGCGCCGGGTGGTCGCCGTCGCTGTGGCGGGGGCGGGGGGGGACTGTGGTGGGCAATCGGGAACACTGACTCCGCCGTGCTGCCTTTCGCCCTCAGGTCCACGGATCAGCCGAAGGCATGCTGGAAAAACTTGAACTGGAAGATGAAGGTGAGACCCTCAGTTCGTCTGCCGCGATCAGTATCCGCTGGGCAATAGCCTACCTTAAACCTGGTGATCGTTAGTCGGCGTTAAAGCGAGCGATCCGGAGCCGGAGTTTTGTCCGAAAAAGCTGCCCAGCTCCGGCGTGGACTGGCATCCTTTACTGTACCAACGCCTTACCATGACAGGTAATGTATGGCATGACACCACTGACCGCAGGGCTGCGGCTTGGGTTACTTATTTAAGCTTCTTAGCAATTCTAAATCTATTTGCTAACTAAGTTTAGAATCACTTTTGCATGCATGCGGCTTAGTTTTTCTATATATTCCTTACATGGGGCATACTGGAAATACAATTCACGATGTAAATGTTTTTAAGCGGTGTCTGCACGTGTCAGCCAGCATATACTACTGTATACATTTGTCTTGTGTTATTTTTACTTTTATGACCGTATAACTGAGGCGTTAGTGCAGTTTAAATCACAGATGCGCTTTGGTGCGTGGTAGCCGATGGAGCGATTCCTCTCATCCCGTCCAGCATCACCTGTTGACTTAAGTCACTTGTTTTTTTGCACTTTAGGTTTTTATGTTTTGCTGTTGTGAATTCTGGTGTGTTGACTCGACCCGCCAAGGGTTGACTATTAACCGGTATTTTTTGGTGTCGCAGCGCCGTAGTTTTGGAGGTGCTTGGTGATCGGAGAGTTACGAGTATGTATATAATTTAAAATGTTTATGGGATTATCCATCGATTTATTTCTACTCTGTCAAACCAACAACCGATTCGCAGTTTGCTCGATGATTTGTTTACGGTGCAGTATGGCTGGCAAGAGTTCGGTGCCGAATAAGTTTTGGTTTGTGTTGTTTTTAACGATTATTAAGTTAATAATAGACTATTTCTAAACACCGATTATGCCCGTCTATGCACACATACAAGTTGTCCGCAACAGACGAGTGAATGAAAACAAACAGTTCGGCTCCACGTTGTCCTCAAGTCCTGCAAATATGGTACAAAAATTATCGTGGGAAACTTTAGTCAGTTTAAAATTGAAGCAATTTAGACTGTAGTCGTATGTACTCATTCCGCACAAGGACTGTTCAGAACACGGTGCGCACTCATTAAAGAGTGCTTTATTTTTTTTATTTTACATCACCATTACTTCACTGAAGTAACAATTTATGGGATGAACTTCGGTTGCCGTTCCTTTTTAATACCTAGGAATGCGCATGCGCCATACAGCCTAGCGCTGTGCTGCGGGGTGGCATCCCTTTCCGGCGTCTGCCTCCCCTATATTATCGTTATTTACCTCGTCAGGACAAGCAGAGGCAGTTAGCTGTTACCCATCAGTGGTGGATTCCAGGCTTAATGGGTTCCAGGCTTATTTATGCTGTGTGAGACTCTTTTTAAATAATCTATTCCAGCATGAATGTTTGTACTGTTGTAATGTTTATTTGTGCAACAAATATCCAGGCAGTCTGTGCAGAAGTTGCTACTTACCTATTTTCCAATTATTATAATAATGATGCTTGTTCTCCGCATTGCATCCGCCTTCCTATCCGTTTATTCTGATTAGGGTAGCTGTGTGTTGGGGGAAGGGAGTGCTGCAGCCTATTCCTGGCAGCACAGGGCACAGGGGTTAGGGTGAGTCTTTGGGCTGCAGGTGGAAACCCACGGGACATGGGATGAAAATGTGAACTCTGCACACACCAAGGGGGTAGCTGCATTCGATTTCACAACCCTAGATGGTTAGGGTCACCCAACAAGCCACTGTGCCACACCATTCTCATGGGAGGGCGTGGGTGGCCCAGGCAGTTAAGATTGCTATGCCTGTGGTCAGGTAGTCGTCATTTCGAGTCCCAGGGTTGGCAGAGTGATGTCATGGTTGGGTCCTTGAGCAAGGCCCTTAACACTTAATCTCTCCAGGTACTGGCTGACTCTGCTTTCTCAATAGTGTATGCCACTTTCCTCTAAAAAATAGTAATGTAACACAGAATTGCAGCTGATTAAACAGGCTGTGTACATGTACTGTTTGTGATATTTCAAGAGTTTTAAAGATGGCAGCTTTAAACTAATAGTATCTGTGGCTTTCAGTCAAAAAGGTGGGCTCATGGCTGCAGTTGTCAGTTTCGCTGATGGTCAGCGTGGACATGTTTTCATGCTCCTAGTTGAATGTCATGAGAGAACCAGGTCATGTCTGCCGCCCGTGTCCCCATCCACCCCCCTCCTCCCCCTGTCGGCAGATGTTCGGTGAGGCTTTAAGTGGCCACCGCGGAGTCCCTTTTGATCCTTCGTGTGGTCTCAGCGGGGGGGGCGGGGGGGGGGGGGGGGGGGGGGGGGGGGGCGGCGGGCGGGGGGGGGGGGGGGGG
>JAODKN010000001.1:18129946-18143326 GCA_026774425.1 Petrocephalus zakoni | reverse complement strand
GATCGAAGATTTATGTGAATTTGACAAGCTGAACGCATTCTGTACTGTACAGGAGACACGGCGCTGTATCATTTTCAATGTCTCAATCAACTTTTTAATGAATATACAGTACTCTATATACTTTAATGAGCACAGTACTGTATTTGGAAAAAAGCCGCGAAAGTCGATCCGTGAAGTGGTGAGGGACGACTGTAATAACATATATATATCACCAACATATCACCTTCACATATCACTAGGTGGAAACTGAGAGTCTAAGGATGGATCTGACTGAGTTATTGGGTACAAGCCTGTAACGTCGCCATGCTGAGGTAGAGCTCTAGATCCAGGGGATAGGCATGAGGTGCACCTGAAATTGCATACTTGTTTGCTACGTAGTAAGCAAAATGTAGTATGTGATCTGAGCAGTGTGTCCGAATCCTTAGTATGGATGAGACAGTAAGCGAACGGTACCTGGCTGATGTACAACATTCTGAGTAATTCCCAAGAATGCAAATGATGGAAGCTACGCCATCCCACAAGGCCCCCGGAACGAAGAATGTTGCTTGCTCAAAAAGGTTTCATCAACATGGCGGCGGAAGTGACTGCTGTAAAAATGTAAGTAGAGAATGACTCCCAGGTTCAAAGTTAACATGTTTTTTTTGTTTGTTGATGTTTTAGACGGTTTTTAACTTGCACAGGGGTCAGGCTACATCACTGGTAAAGTGTCTGAGTACATGCATACAGCAATGCCTGAGTACATGCATATAGCAGTGCCTGAGTACATGCATACAGCAGTGCCTGAGTACATGCATACAGTTCTCCTACATACAGTACACACTACATTCTGCCATATAATGTTTTTTTTTCCTTTCAAATTGTTCTCTGTCGCCTTCATGGAAGGTGTGTACTCTTGGTTTGGTAGAAAAATGTCCAGAAGTGGTTTTACAAGCCCATTTACAGCCCTATAATTTGACCCTAAAATGAAACAGGCTGTTTTCCCTTATTTGGTGGGCTCATTATTATTTTCCTGAGTTCTAATCTGATTGGCTGGTTTACAGTGAGGCACTGCAATGGCTCACACAGAACCAACACAGATCTCTACAGGTAAGTGAAACATGGAACATTTAGGCATCCAACCATATATGTTTGAGCCTGTATCAGAGGATGAGTTAGATGTTGAGGGACAGCCAGTTGCTCAGAGGTTGCAAATGAATGCTTCTGAGTGGTAAGTTTTATCATTTAATGTTTCCTGGAAGAATTTGCTGCACATACCTGTAATAGACCCACTTCAGCCTAGGCACAACATTAGCATAATCGTAACATTTTTTCAGCATTGTAAGAAAAACAAAATGATTTTTCATCTTGCACAACAAGTGATTTTATGATGCTAACTTTATCATGCAGGTTTTTTCAAGAATTCCATCTAGCAAGCAGCATATAAATGTATGTAGTGACTTTGGAGTTCTGCTTTTTTTTTTTGTTTTACTGCAGTATCGATTAGATATTTGTTTAGCTTTCCAAAAGTAAGCTACGGGGAGTACAGAAGCTTCTTCACAATGTCATTATCACAGGCTTCATAATGCCGTTTACTACTCCCCTGCTATACTGTAGTACATTATCCTCAAAGCGTAGTTGCTAGCATAATTCCAATTCCTAATTCCAAATAGGTAAGTTGCTACCTGGAGCTTTCGGGAAATGTACCCTTGACTTACTAAAGGTGACTATCAACCAGGTCTGTTGGCCATTCGGTTTCTTGGGAGGAGTATCATAAGTGCCGACATCCCCATCACCGCATCGCACGGCACACTTAAGCATGCAGCCAGCCGTTTTCCCTGTTATCCTCCGCGTTGTTCATAATACCTGCAGAAGTGTTATAGTCTGAATGTGCATGTGCATTGAGCTTGAAAGTGGGCTGGCATATGTTTTTTGGGGGCTAGTTAAGAATTACGTAATGGACTAGGAATTTCCAAACAGCTTGTTTCACTTCTTTCTTTTACATACTCAGGAATTATATTCTTATGAGGGAAAAACAATGTTTGAGATTCACATTATGTCATTTCCATGTACTGAACCTTCCTTCTTCAACTATGATGTAAAATCAGATTTTCATTCTATGGCACCCCTAACAGTTGAGTAGTAACGGAATGCAGTACATACTGTGTAGGTATTATGAGGAGACCTCCAGTTAACTCTCATTTTATGCAATTTCTAACTGCAACAAAGCAGAACAAAAACAGTTGAAATTCATAACAAATGGCTATAGTTTAGTCTATTTATAGTCCAATGGTAATTACAAAAAGTTACCAAAAAATATATTTTTCTGTTGTATCACACACACATAAACATACTTGTTTTACTGTATTTGTATGGATTATCTTCCCCCCTTTTCCTATAGTAATAACCCCAGGGTTATATCTGCTCGAGTCCTACAGAGGGAGCCATGGTTTATTGGCCACAGTCATTTTGGATGCCCTCTGTGACCTATGACCTGACCTGGAAGTGCTGCCAGTTGACAGGCCTTGCTGCCTATATAAATTACCCCGCTGCTCAAGATCAATGAGCATTGAACTAGTTGTCAATCTAGTTTGGGCCTAGTCCTTGTTTTCTGACATTACCCTTTTGGTTCCGATGAAAGTTTCTTGATTTTTGGCAGCTCAGGACTTTGGCCAGTGGGTGGTGGAATGGGAATGGTTGCTATAGCCTGCTGGTCCGATTCACAGGTTTCCTAGATTTTGGGCCAGTGAAACCCAGATCACCTCAAAAACAGAAGAGAACTGATATCATTCTGTGCTTTTCACAAAATGTGCCTTCTCAAAGGCAATGAAATCTGTAGGGACAGCAAAAGACAACCAACTGCACCTTCAGAGTGTAATATGATGTGCAATGAATTATAGGACATCTGCACAGAATTTCTCTCTGAAATCATGTGCTTTGGCCAAGTAAATAAAATATACCAATATTCCCAGACGTGAAAGAAAATTTCCTAACAGCAGCCAGCTGGTAAAGGATTTCTATTTTTGTAGCTCAGTGCACACAGAGTCATCCTCTATACGATGGGAAGGATTTATGCCAAGTGCAAAATGGTTTTCTGCTTCATATAATGGAGCTGGGCAGCATGGTGGTCCAGTGGTTAACACTGTTGCCTCATACCTCTGGGGCCAGGGTTCCAGTCACTACGTGGGTTCCATGTGTGTGAAGTTTGCATGTTCTTCTAGGTTCTCCAGCTTCCCCCACAATCCGAAGACATGCTGAGGCTAACTGGAGCTATCAAATTGCCCTTAGGTGTGCCTGTGTGGTTGAATGGCGTGTGAGTGTGCCCTGCAATGGGCTAGCACCCTATCCTATGTTGTTTCCTACCTTGTGCTCATGACCTCCAAGATAGGCTCCGGACCTTCCTGTGACCCTGAATAGGAAAAGCGGCTTTGGAAATTGGATGCATGGATGGATACTGGAGCCAGGGAAGAGCTGTCAGCACAAATCCCACATTGTCCTTCACTCCGGGGTCTCCTGGTCTGCAAGCTGCCTGTGTTTTATTGCTGTTGAGCTGGTATATCTCCATTCATAATACAGGCTGAACCTGAACCCAGTCATCACTGACCTTCACACCTTCTGCTGTTTGTCAGAAGCAGTTTAATAACTTTGCATATGTAATGAGATGCAAACTCACTCATTATTTAATTAGCAATGCTTATCATGATTAACAATGCCATGGAATCTCTATAGATATTGCTACAAAGGAGATGAATCGATTTATCAGCATTTGGTTTGTTTCACGAATTGTTGCATTCACCAAAAGATCTGAGAATTAAAAGGTGAGTTTAATTAAAACACATTATATCAAGTAGCTTATGACATTGGTATATAAAAAAAAACAAACTGATAGCGCATTTCAATTCATAAGTGCTACAATCAGAAGACACATTACAACAGAACAGCCAAATAGCATTCAGAAGCACAGAATGTTTAACGCGAGCTGACTAAATGGTCAGAGGTTTAGCTACATTTACGCTTTAGGTGGAGTAAAACTCACAGATTCTATAATGAAATGTCAGCCAGTGAAAAGAATACAGAGCTGGGGATGAAAGATCAGCTCTCATTATATTTAAAAATAATCACTTGCTCGTCAAGCTTTGATATAATAGAACCCCATTTATAAAACCCAAACGTGCTGTTCTGGGGATTAATGTAATGTGCTATTCACGGCGATTAATGTAAAATATCATCCTCTGGATTTCATAAAGGGCTCCTCCAGCCTGCTTGAAGCTTAATTTGCCTGTTTTAGTCGCTCCCACTTGACCATGCCATAGTTGACTGTACATAGTTGTTAACCCCCCCCCCAGCATGGCTGTGGATCATTTGCTGTCCTTCTAATCAGACAAATGTGAAACAATTTTGGAGCAGAATTTCACGATCGAGCATTTGGCGTCTGAAATTTGGCGTCTGTAGAGTTCTCTTCGAAATGTTAAGATGGAGGTGGGAATTGGACAGTCGCAACATTCATTCACTCAAAGTAAATAATATAAAGGAGAGGCAGTGAATGATTATAGACATATGTACAGATAGGCTCCGAGAGTGCTCATATAAAGAAAGGCCCGGCGTTATATACAAAAATGTCCATCTGACACACAAGCTAAAATCTGTTGGCGAGATGGATTCTTATTTAAGTGATATGGGTTTTCTCTTTTTGCATGAATGCTAAATGAAGTGAACAGAAACATGTAGAACATGCATTAATGTGAGCAGGAGAGGGCACAACACTCCAAGGGCCCAGGAGCTTGAGTTGAGTTGATGGGAAGGACCACTGCCCCTCAGGCCCTACGCCAATGGTAGATGACCCGACAATGAAATATCAATGCACTCTACAAAGACCACACATATTAGTTTTAAGCAAACAAGGGAGGAACAAGGCAGAAACAATTAAATAAGAGAGATAAACATCAGAATTCCTCCTATACTTCAAAAGCACAACTTCATCCTGCTTGACCTACAACTAGGGACTCATTCATGGTTTCCTGCCCATGTCCTTGCTTGTCACCCTCCTCAAATTCTCAGCCCTGCCCTTCATGCTGGCTCATCTTCACTATAGTGCCTGCAGCTGGCAAAGGGCATCCAAAGTCAGCTTCCACTGTCTCCCCCCAATTCCTCAGACATTCACTCCATACTAGTTCATCTCCTCATGGCCAGAAGGTCTCAGCAAAAAGGGGGCAAAGCTCGAGAATAAAATTGAAATTGTCCATTGGGTCAATAAGGTGCCAAGTAGTCTTGAAGATAACATTGCAGTCAGGCTGTCCTTGTTCAAGATGAACATTGATTCCTTTTCTCCTCTCTTGCCTCCAAATGAACACACAAATGGTTAAAAGATCCTTTCTGGAATTGGTTAACCATTGAAGTCCTTTGATTAATCAAAGTAGAGTCAAGTGCATGTATGGCCTTGTGGAAATCACTTGTGGCTGGCAGTATTTGCTGTAATCTAGTTATAAGCAGCTTGATGTCATGCGCAGACGGCTTCCATGTTAAGTCTCCAAGGGCAACACTTTTTATTGTTACTCATTTATTGTCCATTAGCAGCTGCAAGTTACACGTTACGCGACTCGAAAAAAAGGCCCAAGAGCGATGTGCACAGTACCTCGGCCCCCAGCGGGGTGGGGGAGGGGGCCTTTCCTCAAACACCTTTGCATCTGCAAAATTTGCATCTGTTATTTTAAGAGAAACAAATACAAAAGCCAAGTAGCATTTTTCCCTTCCTCGATACTTTTCAAAAATGGTAGCTAATTTAATTACATATTTTACTAAAAAAAACACACATGCAAATTCGAAGTAGGCATGAGACCCCCCAAGACCCCCCAAGTGTACTGCTGCGAGTGCTTCCATTCAGTAACTGGTAGAAATGGATGTGTAAATGAGTATTTCAGTACCTTGTAATAAATTAAACCATAAAATTAGTATGCAAAGTAGCTGAGCCACTCTTTAATAATAACTAGACTGGTGTTTTTATCTTTTTAACTACATGTTATGTTGCTGTTGGATGTAAACATTTGAAAGCAGTAAAAGTCCAGTAGCTGTAGCGTATAAAAAAAAAATAACGTTACCTATGAACACTGTTTCCAATCGCATCCGCAGGCCAGCTGTGGGGTACCCCCGAACAGCAGGAGAATGCCTGAGATCTGTCGTTTTTTTATGCCGTAAAGAGCGTCAATCTTCTCCCCCTGCTTAACTGCGGTGACTGGAAACTTGATCCTGAATGCCTTAACCTAGGGTGACCATATTTCGCTTTGCAAAAATGAGAATAACAGGGGCAGGACACAAAGAAAGGTACCAAAGCAACACAATCACACACAGAGAAAGTATTCCGATTGTAGACGGCAAATGTCAACATAATCCAAAGTGAAATCCCAAATATTTCAGGCATTTTTATGTGCCACAAAAATCCAGGCAAAAGAGGATGCATGGTCACTCTATGTAGCCATTACACTGTGATGAGTATATGTAAAATTCCATTTATATTTTATATTTCACACTTGCGTGCATGTATATAAAACATGTATCAGGACTCTTCTATGCTTTGGCACCTATGTGGTGAGAACCCCCTACTTGTCCAAACAGTCATTGGGTATCTTCACACAACGACTAAAGGCCTACCCATTTAAGAAGTACTTGGATTAGCACTTCCAGTACTACAATATTTTCAAGATAAAATAAAAAAAATATATTTAAAACCAACAGATGTGCAACAGAGTGCCAAAAGAGTTTTTAGGTGGATGGTATTCTTAGCCCGGGATCTATTGGACCTGTATCAGAATGCATTCACTGATGGAAACTTCGGAGCAGCTATGTAAGTTACGCTGGCCAATGGCGTCTGCCAAATGCCTTGAATGTAACTGGATACCGTCTGAAGATGCTCAGACGAGGTGCCTCATTCCTTAGTCCCCACAGTGTGCCGTATCTCTTGATGTGTACAGAACTCACGACCTACACAAAGATTAACTGATGTGTGTTCAGCCTGAAAAATACAAGAAAACTGTTTATAGTTGAAATTCTATAAAACCACTTAAATAATAAAATGATTAAAAAACAATGTCATAAATTAGACGAAATAAGATCTGGCAGTGATAGGCTGGGCGTGTGAAACGCCGGATGGTGTCTGTAAGACATGCAGACTGTACTGAGGATACACTAGAAGCTTCCGGCACGGCCCAGAAGGGAGGATAACACCCTCAGGCACTCCGCTGGACGGAGCCCAGGCCGTCGATGAAGTGCTTCCCCGAACGGAAGCAGGTGATCTGGTTTTTTGGTACTGCTGCCCCAGGGGGCCAATCGGAGCACGCTGTAGGTCTGGCATCAGGCCCAGTCTCGTCTAGGAGGGGGGTATGCTATGTGGGGGCTCGGGCGGGTGGGGGGTGGCACCCCCTTAATACTGTCTCTGTAAAAAGCTCCACTACAAAAAAAAAACAAACCAATGAACGCAGCTTCGACCACACACAGGAGGGACGGGATGGGAGGGCGGCATGCGGCATGTATGTCCTGCGTAAACAGGGTGCCAGTGGGGGTGGTCCAAGCAGGTCAAAGGTCAAAGCAGCACGGACCTGGCCCTGAATAAGGTACAGATCATCAACAAAAGACAAGGCAGGACACCCGTGAGATTGCAACTTCACTGACCACCCGGGTTATGGTGTGACACTGCAGCAGCACCTATTCTAGCAGCGTCCCCCTCCCCATAATGATGATGGCCATGTCTAAGAAAAGCTCTGATCCTTATTAGCAAGGAGACATCCTCCTGTTGACCAGGAACATGTGGCCAGTTTATTGATGTCGGCGTGATCTGCAATCCTGCTAGCAAGCAAAGGGGGACCTCCCCAGGACATCACTCGTCCCTGGCTTGTAATGAAACAGGAATGAAGGGATTCTCCATATGGGCACCTGCCACTACTTGTACACTCCCGGTGTCTTGCATGGTTTGTGCTACATACGTTTCGTCCGGTGAGGTTAACGCAGGGTGACGAATGGGATGGATTCACTCTGCTTGACGGAGCGCCGAAGGCATTGACCAGGTCGTGGCCTCATGGCCTTCCAAGACCACCATTTAATGGGGGAAACAGAAATAAATAGGGGGGAAGCTAATGAAATATTTTCCCATAATTCTGTGGGACACGCGTCAGTCAAAGAATCCCAGTTAAAAATGTCCAGAGCTTTCGGAAATGAGCGGCATAGATCGTCAGAAGGGTGGGGGGTGGGGGGCACAGAGAGGAAACAATCCCCCCCACCCCACTCACCTGCATGAACTTGACACCCCTGCAGGGATCTATTTAAAATGTGCGGTGGTTACATGAAGGCTAAACACAGACGTGGGAAAATGAGAATAACAGTACATTTCCCATAATCCTCGCCGGCTTTCATGTCTGCATTCCATCTGTGTTCATGGTTCAGTTTTCTTTTTTTGTACGCTTTTAATTTCATTTGTGTGAATCCTTTATGGAGGGGCGTGTGCGTTTGATGTGAGTGGGGAGGCATTTTGAGGAGATGCCTCAGAGGAACCGTGGTGAACGCGGGTGCTTGGGGAGGCTTTGAAGATGCCAGGCACTGGGGGACGAGGCTCTGCCCCCTGCATCCCGTCACTTCTTGGTGAAATAGGCGCCGATGGTGACCCCTGCGGCCCCCAGTGCAGCCAGGCCAAACACTGTCTTCAGGGATGGCCAGGAGCAGGTCAGCACCGAACCACGCTGCTGCCCGTAGAGCTCCACAAACGCGTCCTGGGGGGAGACAAATAAAATCACAGTGAGACGCGCTAATTACCAAGGTGGCCCAAAAAAACGTGGGAGAATTCCCCCAACAACGAAGCTCACTGCATGTCTTAATTTGAAACCAGTAGAATATTAATTGGGGTATTAAAAGGTTTGCATTTAAAGAGCGGTGGTATAAACATTTAAAAAGTACAGATTTAAGGATTACGTATCCCTGGCTGTTTAATCGTGAGACCCAGCAAAGGGTTAACCAGCGTCTTGAGGGCTTCTCTGAGAGGGGAGAGCTTTTCATGGTAAGACTCCCCCCGCCCTGCAAACACTAATTACCACACAGCGGAAAATCATCGGCTCCGAACGGTCTCGCTAATGCATCCGGCTGCCTTAATGGTTGAGTAAATATCAGGCCCTGGTCATTTTTGGCTGCTCCTCTTCCACCCCCACATTTATTTGCCACGAGACCACCTCCCCAAGGATCAAGACCGCAAAGTTGGACCAGTGACAACCACGGGGCTCGAGGGCTTGCTGCTGATCTTTTACGATAGCCCCCCTCACCCTTCATCCCCAAATTATGAGGATGGGATTCCACATCCCTCTCCGGAAGCGAGGTGGGGGTGGCTCTCCCTTTGATTCCAGTCACCCTCTCACATGCTGTGGGGGAGAGAGAGAGCGACCTCCCGAAATCCCGTCTCACAGGCACCACGCCAAGAATCTTAACGAGGCTGGGGCCTTGTTACGGGGGCCGGTTGAATGTAAGAGTGACAGCGACGTCCAGACACGCCACACCCCCGCCCAGTTCCCCTGCTAGAACAGCAAGGCAATCATATCATGCGAGATGTAATTAAACGCTCCTCTTTGTTGAGCCCCGGGGCTGACAATTAGAAAAACGACATCTCCACGTGGCCACGGATTCCAGCGCCACAGAGACGCGCAGGTTGAGACAAAAGGTGCGTCTCCAAGCATGTTAAGAAACCTTTATTCCTCCTCCACCTGAATAAGCTAGGGCTCAGCATGTCGCATCCCTCCCCTGGTCCCAGACGTGACACTCGGTGGAGGAAAACAACAGCTGTGGAGCAGAGAATGAGGCTGACGGGGCCTACTTCTCGTTTGCAGTCCGTCTGGAATACTGGGAGGATGGTACGCCCCCTACTGTCAAAAGCAATCCCTGCGTTTTTCCCGACACTGACGGCTTCCCTTCTCCAAAGCCTTTCATTTCCTGCTCTCCACACTGGTTTTTCGTTCTCGGAGTCGGTCTGGCAGCCAACACTCTTTGGAATGCGTGACATTTAAGAATTTCTAAACCCTAGGGAAGCTGAGAGGTGTTGTGGTAAGCTTGAGCTATTGGTCCATGTGCGAGCCAATCAGCAAGCAGCACGTGGCCACTGGAACTAGAGGGTCAAGACTCAGCCCTCACCTGTGGCGGGGGGGGGGAGGGGTTCCAGGAAAACCTGTGTAAGCACCTGTCCAATTTCCTAAATATCAGTCAACTGATGTCATGGTTAGTTCTGCTATTGGCTGATTGTGAAGATCAGGTAGAGCAGGTGGGGGGAACCGTAGGACATTGTGTGTATTTAAATATGACACAGGAGAGCCGTGACCATCTGTTTGCACCGTCAACATCACCCGCTGGTCCCGTATTGCTCTTGCCGGCCTTATCTGAGAGGTTCACGCACTTGCATGCACCCTCCAGCACCTGGGCGGAGGTGACAGGCCGAGAGTACGAAGAGAAGCATATAATGGACACCGCAATCTCCCCCCCCAAATCCACAAACATCCTCATTACCATCGCTCTCGCGACGTGTTTAAACTGCCACCGGCCTGTTTCCACAGTTCTGCATTAATGGTCCCAGGGGGCGGGGTGCTGTGACAGGGTGGCTCATGAGTTCCAGCCGCTCACGGCCTGCACGCCACACGTCCGTGTTTCATACAGGCGGCTGGCTGCCCTGTCAGTATTTTTATTATTATTATATCAATGCCAAGCTATTGGTTTCACTCACAGTGAGTCGGAATTTTACCCACTTATACAGCTGAGTGTTTTATCAGCTCCTACTAAGTACTTTAACATGGCCCATCTTGGGATTTGAACCGGAAACTCCAAATGGTCATGTTCTCAACGACCTTGCTGCCCCAGTTTGGAAAGTCAAGGGCTGTGGGGGGTGCGTGGAGAGGGGGCACCTTCAATAGCCCTGACCAGAACCGTCAGGGGGGCTTTTAGTACATTAGTGTCAAGCTGATTCACCCCCATCGAGGAGGTGACTCATGGCATCAAGCAGACGACCTTGGGGGAGCCAAAAAGCACTGAGAGAGGGGGCAGCCAACCCCTCGAAACAAGACAAACGTCCCGCTAAGACTGATGGTTGAACGGGCCACTGGAATGCGACGCTGACAAAGCGCTGCTCTCTGCACCCCTGCAGCCCATTTTTCTCACGCCAAAAGTACGAGCAAAAGACGACATCCCAGGCCTGCTGGCAAACCTGATCCATGGTTGCACAGCTTTCCTAGACCCCCAGGTCGCATGGCCAATGAGCTACTTAAACGGCAAGGCCGGAGCAGAAGAGCTCGCGGGCGGCAGAGGAGGTGCTGGGAGGTGCGCGAGGAAGCACCTCCTTTTGTTTAGAGAGTGTGAGCCCAAGCAGCGAAGTAACAGGGTCCTGTTTAATTATCTCATTGCTCTGCCGCTCCAAGCTACGTGCATGACTCATTCCCGCAAATAAATTATTTTTAATCGCCTCTCATTACTTCCTTCCTGTACACATTTACATAGTTGAATTAAAACAAAAAAAAAACATGTTGTCATCAGGACACTGAGGGCACCGACATGTCCCTCCCTGCCTCACAGGTCGCCAAAGAGTCCTCACTCCTGATAGGCAAACCCATTAGGCTTACTGAGTGATAATTAGGCATTAGGCCACTTGTATCTAGGTTTACGGTTCTTCGAATAATAAAACAATTTGCTGTATAGCACATTCAAATATGTTATCTTTTTTGTTAACACATGTAGGCTAAAAAGAAGGAGAGAAACCGGTGTGTGTGGCTGTATGTGTGCGTGTCTGCAAGCAGGGTGGGGGCAGCCGGACAGGAAGTAGGTTACCATCCCCCCCCACCAGTTGCTAAGCTGAGTAGGATATCCCCTGCTGAAGTGCTGAATGAAAAAAGCACAGGTGGAAACTGAATGCCCCCCAACTGAATCCTGCCCCATCTACAAAAATCCCAGAATGCATTGCTCCTGAACCTCAGACAATTGGTTCACTGCACTGGCTCCGGTGTGCCCCCCTCTCCCGCGACAGGGACTCTGAGGGGAATTTCTGGTGGAAATCTGCCAGCCACACTCTGCCTTGGCACATGGGTGCTGGCACGAGATGCGGGGGCAGTCTGCATTACATCCTACGGATATTTAAATCACTGGGTGCCTGGGAGAACCCCTGGAGGAAGTCACCTAAGCGTGTGAATTGCCACCTTTGATGGACAGTTTTGTCAGATCTGTCCAGTAAAATCCTGACCTTTCAGTGCAGGGCCCCTGCCTCACATATTTCAGGGATGATAAGAGCTACATTTCCGCATATGACGGGGTCACAAGGCGGCCATGGATCGGGGGCCACGACTGAAGACGTGCTAAAACTGAGTGCTTCCCATAACAGCAAATTGGACTGAGTATAAGAGGGCCGTAAGTCACAGGGACTCCCCTAGATAGTCAATCAATGGCAGAGGCATGGAGTAATCCCTCGGCAGGGGTCTTGGGCGCACTGGCCCTGGGGCCTCTGGGAAGAGAATGAGAAAGTGATTGCACCGTCAAGCCAGGCGGTAGAAGATGAGGATGAAAGAGTTGGCTTTTGATCGAGTAAGGTCTGGATAGTAACAGCAATTCCACAGTGGTTGACTGGGGGTTTGTCTCCGGGTACCTAAACCAACAAAGATTGTTGATGGCAAACTGCTAAAGCACCCCGAAGTTTTGTATCAGAGATGAAATTGGGTCAATGAGTAGAGGCAAGAAAAGGACTTTTTCAGTGGAATGTTTTCTGGGCTGCAAATACACATTGTGGAGATTTTACTCCAGTCTAAACTGCTTCAGCAAGACAAATCCACCCCCCCCCCCACACAGCCTTCTTCCAGAACCTGGGGCTTTGGCAGTCGAGAGTCCAGAACCCTGTGTTACCTACATCAAAGCAGGAGATGCAGGCATGGTACCATGTCATTGGTAACGTGTGCTGGGTACAGCTTCGGAAAGGCCGCGGGGGCAATGACTGGACCCAGCACAGGCTGACAAACCCCCCCGCTGCCCATTCATGCATGATGTAGGTCAGGCTTGTGCCCCAAGCGGGCCGTATTGCCGCCGCCTGAACTCCCCATAGAAGAAACTCCTCCAGCACACTGCCCGTTAAACCACTAATTAGCAGCAAGGCGTCACGCTGCAATGGCCGCCCAGACGGCAGGCACCGTGCCCGCGTGGGAGGGAAGCCGGATACCCCATCCGCACCTCGGGCTGCCCTCAGCTCGCCCTGAGACAGCAGCGCATGCCGCCGGGGCGTCTCTCATTCCGAGCAGATCGGGTTCCGCTTAAAACACCCGACCGCTTCTTAGATGAAAAGTTGTCGGCGCCCGTCTTTCCCATGATGCATTTGCATTGTCGGCGCCCGTCTTTCCCATGATGCATTTGCATTGTCGG
>JAODKN010000001.1:18113745-18129935 GCA_026774425.1 Petrocephalus zakoni | reverse complement strand
CCTCGGTTCTCCCTTTCTGCCCCATTAT
Source organism: Petrocephalus zakoni (assembly GCA_026774425.1). NCBI lineage: Eukaryota > Metazoa > Chordata > Actinopteri > Osteoglossiformes > Mormyridae > Petrocephalus > Petrocephalus zakoni. Next base: position 18,129,907 of record JAODKN010000001.1, on the reverse strand, counting down.
TTGTTTTTACGCTTGTCTAACCTCCCCTACTTGCAACCCCGTGGGTTGTGGGTGTGTGGGCCGGCTTTCGGGGCCGGGGGTGGGGGGGTGTCGGGGCGGACGGGGGCGTCGATCCTGCCGGTCTGCAGAGGATGCCGCCCAGGACAGCCAGCAAGAAAGGAACGTCCTTGCATTGTTCTCCTGTCTGAGGTTCATGCGTAGCCGGAGCCGGGCTCTCCGCCTTATTGAGGCCACATCCCCTCCGATGCCAAAGGGGGGGGGGGGCTTGGTCACACGTGGAGGAAGTGGCATGTGCTCCCACTACACCTGGGCCCGGCATGAATTACACAAGCAATCCAAGGGGAACAGACATGAGAGAAGCACAAGGAATAACAGGCAGCCACAGATGATAGGGCCATAGCACATGTGCCACGCCACAGCCAATCCCATTCAAGCTGGTTTTTATTTACCCATATATGGGCGTGCTTTCCTAGGAAGAACCTGAGGCTCGGCCCAGACTTCTTAATAACGTGATTCTGTTTCTCCACTGAGAAATATTTATATTTCTGAAATTGTTGCAGAAAATGATGGGATGAGATTTTTTTTACAAGATCAAGGCACATCAAAGGTTATGAAATATGTTATACTACAAAGCCCAGTTCTAGAAGATTCACAATGGGAAAAATGACAGAAACTGCAGTCTGTGTACTTTCCTGTCTAAAATATCGATGAGGTCAGCTCTCACCAGGGGCGGCCTGAGGATCTGATGTCACCACGTCCTGAGTTTCATTTCGCTTTTTTCGGTTACGACACTCCATTCTAAAATTTCCTGAATGGTCTTCTCTGATTCAGTGATCGGGAGGGGGGAGGAGACCAGAAACCTGACCACCACTGAGAGTCACTGTCAGCTTAGCTTCCCCCAAGTACTTCTCAATGAAACCAGACCGATGCTCCAAGATCTCCAAGTGAAAGCTGAACCTTCACCTACTGGGTCAAACCGGTCATGTTCAAATACATTATTTAATGATTACAGAGATGGCACCACTCCCTGAAGCGAGAGACATTCCTGTGCTTACAACCAGGGCAAGAACTTGTGCCCCCCACTGTTGTCTCTGGTTTTTATGGGGAGGTCTTTAAAGGTGGTATGGGGGCTGGTAACACCGTTTTTCATATCTCCTCTTTAGGGCCCAAAATCTGCTCCGGACTAGATCAGATTGGCTGTGTGAAGTCATAAAACCACATGGCTGTGACAAGTGGGGTGGCAGCGACCAGGTTGGCTGCCTTTCTCATTGTTCTAACTGGGGGGGGGGCACCCTCAGACAAACAGAGATGTCCACTACTGTCCTCCTGCTCACAGGCTCCTGCTCATCGATAGGGATATGCTCTGCTTCTCCTATGAGACTAAACCCAGGAGGCTTCAAATCAACCCCCCCCCACCACATAGCGAAAGTTGGGTGGGGCTGGGGTTTAACCCCGTTGACTTGTTTCTGAAGTGAGGGCTTCCCCTGAGTTCTTCCCGCCCTCCAGGCTCAGCAGCTCGCTGCCATTGCATGCAAATCAGCCTGATGCCGCTTGCTCGGTTAATCTCTCGGGCACGATCGCCTTGTGATGGACAGACACCCACGCAATCTGCGGCTGAGGTTTACACATAGATGCCTTAAGAAATGTTTCAGCACATTGTGGAGTGGATGCGTTTTTTTCTTGCTATTGCTGACGGGAACGGGCTAAAAGTTCAGGGGCCGAGTTCTGTCATGGAACAGAAGAGACGAGAGCAGCCAACTTCCAAATCAGCTGAGGCTTCCGAGCGTTCCCGACCGGTATGTCAAACCGTCCTGCAGATCACGGTGATCAGACGCGTGGATAGCATCTCGGAGGGTGAAACGGTTCGAAGGGCCCGGCCTGACAGCCCCCCTCAGCGTGAGGAGGGGAGGCAGGCTGCCTTGTCAGGGACTGAGGGACTGTCCTTCCACAGTTTGGGGGACCGTGACAATTCAGAGCGAAATAAAAAAATCCCCAGCGGGCCCCCCCGGGGGGGGGGGGGTAGGGGGAGCTGTCAGGCCTGTCAGGTGGAGAAGCAGCGAGGAGATGATGTACGTAGTGGATAGAAGCACCAAGTTTATCCAGGGATGACTGCAAGGACGACTCTGGCCACGACTGCAAGGACGACTCGGGGCAAGACTGCGAGGACGACTCGGGGCACGACTGCGAGGACGACTTGGGGCACGACTAAAAGGACTACGTGACATTTTTTCAGTTTTTTCTCGACTTCGAGGCGCAAGGCGGGGCAGGGGGGGTATTGCATGCGGACGGGGCGAGAGCAGTCGTGGAGGTGGCGTGGGTGCCCAGTGTGAAGGAGACGGCTGGGTCAGTCGCTGCAAGGAGTGACACGTGCGGGGGGGAGGAGGGGGTGCTCAGATGGGAAGTTGGAGATTATGAGTCACCCTGCTGTACTGGTGTGCTCATTTGCATGGGGTGAAATCCCGGCGAGGCTCGCATACGGGGCCGAACAGTCGCACCTCCTCCGCAGCACCTGGGAACCCCGGTGGCGAGCGAGGTGACGGCCCCCCGGCCCCCAAAGCGTTGACGTCTCAGACGTCTCCTCCATGCTGAGGGAAATCGAAAGAGGCCTCACCTTTCTGTCGCTTCCTGACAGCCACATCAACTGTTTCTAACGAGCCACGCTAAAACGATGTCAATTCCAACCCTCTTTCTCACGCTCCCTCTCTCTTTGCCTCTTCTCCTCCTCTTCCTCCTCCTCCTCTACATGGTCTTCCAAGGGGAGCAGCTCACAGAGACAGCCAGCCAATCAGAGGGAAAGTGAGTACTGATGCCATATGAAGTCTGAGCTTTGAACATGACCCCCCAAAAAGCCCCCAAACACACCCTCACTGTCATCTGGATCAGCCTCCATCATGTTGGGTTCCTACTTGTAATCAGACACATCACTGTCACCCCCTACAGATGGTGACCTACACCTCAGCCACGTCTACCTCATCATGACCCATCCAAAGCCAAAATGAATCTGAGGGTCTTTGCTTCCCTCTCTTGTTTAAAGGGGGCCCAGACAAGCTGTTAAATTTTATCTTGCCCCATTCCTCCTTCCTGATCTGTCCACCCCAAGTGCAGCCTGCAGCCCCCCACCCCACATGCTAGCGACACTCAAAGGGTTCAAAGCACTCACTGGGGGTCCCAGTGCCATTCAGGTGAGCCGACGAAGCAAGGAAGTCTGGGAAATCTGAGCTGCCCACGAGGAACCTTCTGACCTAAGATCACAGAGGAAACCGGTGGTCCCAAGCCAAAAGTCCTTTGAAATCCTTGGATGAAAAGCATTTTTAGAAACTGTATTCTGTTTTTCTATTATTAAAGTATGCCTGGTATTATTAGTACGTCTCTACTGGGGTTATTTGTGTTATATATTCTGCTATACATAAGCCAAGTGTAGATAGATCAATGGCAGAGAGTCGGGTTAAACCGATCAATCGGGTCTCCATGGCGATTAACTGCCAGCCTCAGGCAGCGAAGCTCAGCTGGTGCTGATTGGGCTGCAGCCCTGTTGGGGCGTAAACAGTGTCAGATGGGTAGGTTCTGCTTCTTCAGTGGAGGCTGAGGCTTGCTCCTGGTGTGCGGTGCACTGTACACAGGGGGCTTTGGGTTTGCAGTTATTAGGTTCAAACAGAGTCTGTATTTGAAGGCCTAGCCTCTTCCTTTGTCAGACTAATCCGCTCTCCAGTCTGTGCAGCTCCCAGACTACAAACTTTAATATTTACTATATTGAACATGAAGACATGTGCGCATTTCGATCAGTCCTGAAGCAGATGATCCTTGGCCCTCGATCTGGAATCTGGGATAGAGCCTGGGATTAGTCATCTCAGGCCATAACAATCACCTCATGGCAGTCGTTCGACACATATCACCATTCTGGATCACCCTCCAGTTTTGGAAACTTTCACCAGAACCATACAACCCCACCTTTCCACAAGCCTCCATTACCCTCAAATGCTGTAACTACTCTTTCTGAAGCATTCCAAAGATATTTAATTACCCCAGCAGAGCATACCTACTGCAGTCATGCTGCTCTGCTTTGATTATTCACCCCGTTTGACTTTCGCTGGGTTTATTATGGACACGTGGAGACAGTGGCCCCCGAAACATCCATCCAGGGCCGTCTGAGGTATTTTTTTTATCAAAGGACATAGAAAACACCCCCATCTCAACCATATAAATGGGCTGCTTTTATGACCGGACTCTGTGATTGAATTATTTAATATCCTGCTTTGGGTATTGATTTCTCTCTCTCCCGGCTTCCGTCATCCCATTGCAAACAAAAAGAGGTTTATTAACTGGCAAGGCCCAGGGGAGGGCAGTGCAGAAGGGGGGGGAGCAGCCGTGCCTTGCAGAGCCTTCTGTGAGGTCCACCCCGCCCCCCTCTGCCTTGCGAAGAGTCCGGTCCACGCAGCCTTTGATGACAAATTACCCATTGGGGCTTTTCAGGATCATACGGCTGTCACACCTAATGTCCCACAACAATACAAGGGGGGTGTTGGTTTTTTAATCTACTTCAAGGGGACAGTAGCAGACCAAAGTCTGGGAACAGCATGATCCTGGAAAGAGAAGGGACAACGAGGATTCTGGGAACCTGGGATTGTGGCTGTCAGGACACTTCTTGATAGCTTAAACCACTGACAGAAATCCTCCCCCCTCCACTACCGTAGGTTTGACAGCACAAGACAGAGAGTCCAAAACTGAGCCAAAAAAAAGTTGTGTAAAAAATAAAAATCTGGGAAGAACAAGAGCTGCACAGTTTGGAGGAATCATTCATGAGCATTCACCCTTCTGAAGCCTTGTCCCCCTTAGCTACACTATATTGCTAAAAGTATATCGGAATTCAGTCATGCATACTGCTTCTACAAACATTTGTGAAACAATGTGTCACTCTCAGGAGCTCAGTAAATTCAAACGTGATTGGATACTACCTGTGCAATAAGTCCATTCATGAAATTTCCTCACTACTAAATATTCCACAGTCAGCTGTTAGTGGTATTATAACAAAGTGGCAAGAAGCAACTGGGAACAACAACAGCTCAGCCACAAAGTGGGAGGCCACGTAAAATCACAGAGCAGGGACAGCACATGCTGAGCCACACAGTGTGCAGAAGTGGCCAACTTTCTGCAGAGTCAATAGCTACAGACCTTCATACTTCGTGTGGCCTTCAGATTAGCTCAAGAACAATGCGTAGAGAGTTTCATGGAATGGGTTTGCATAGCCGAGCAGCTGCATCCAAGCCTTACATCGCCAAGTACAATGTAAAGCATCGGATGCAGTGGTGTAAAGCTCACCACCACTGAACTCTGAAGCAGTGGAAACGTGTCCTCTGGGGTGATGAATCATGCTTCTCTGTCAGGCAATCTGATAGACTGGTCTGGGTTTGGCGGTTGCCAGGAGAATGGTACTTGCTTGACTGCATTGTGCCAAGTGTAAAGTTTGGTTTTATGGTTTGGGGTTGTTTTTCAGGGGTTGGGCTTGGTTCCTTAGTTTCAGTGAAAGGAACTCTTAATGCTTCTGCATACAAAACCATTTTGGACAATTTCATGCTCCCAGCTTTTTGGGAACAGATTGGGGATGGCCCCTTCCTGTTCCAACATGACTGTGCACCAGTGCACAAAGCAAGGTCTATAAAGACATGGATGAGTTTGGTGTGGGGGAACTTGACTGGCCTGCACAGGATCCCCTGACCTCAACTCGATAGAAACCTTTGGGATGAGTTAGAGAGGAGACTGCGAGCCAGGCCTTCCTGTCCAACATCAGTGCCTGACCTCATACATGCTCTCCTGGAAAATTCCCATAAACACACTCCTAATCCTTGTGGAAAGCCTTCCCATAAGAGTTGAAGCTGTTATAGAATGGGATGTCATTAAAGTGCATGTGTGTGTAAAAGCAGGGGTCCCAATACTTTTGGCAATATAGTGTATCAATCCACAGGCCTGTAGTGACTACCTGTTACCTGATGTTCTCCATAATTCAGCAGCTACAAGGGAATGAAATATTCATTCAACATGCAGTTAAGAAGGTGCTGCTCACGATATACCTGAAATGGTCTGGAGGTGTCGTCTTCTACTTAAGGGGCACCAGGGGCACATCTTACTGTCCAGGGGTCAAGCAACCGAATGCACAGACTAGCTACGGGAGTCTAGAGTCATAAGTCATTCATCTGGTGATTTTCCCTGCACAGCTTTCAGACCTCTGAACTTGGAACCTGTCCGCCACACATACCCCTCTCCAGATCATCCACATCCTCCTGACACACAAGTGTGGAAAAGGTCAGCAGCAAATTTTATTCTGTTCTGTGACCCACCCACCACTGCCACTCCCCCCAGTGGCCTTGGGATAGCAACCCTTTTGCTATTAATAAAAGCAGGCCATTTGTATCTCGGGCTGGGGGGTGTCCTTTAAAGGCCAGGCGTGCGATCGAGCCGGTATCCAGCCAAAGAGAGGGAACAAGCATTTCCGCCCACGGTGCGCCTTGCTTTTCCAAACGGTTCACAGAGCAGCTTCTGGCTTGAGCCCCAGGCCTGCACCGGCGTCTGTGTCGTCGCTCTCGAGTAAGGTTGGGGGGGGATCAGTTGCAGATAAGGCTGTTGATCCGAGGGTCAGGAGGAGTTCAGGGAGCTGATAAAGCCATTCACTGTTTCCTGCGTCATATGAGGACTGTCCCCTGATTGGCAGTCCTTTCTATATCAGTCAGCTAGGTAATAGGGGGGGGGTACCCGGTATTTCCCGCAGTAGGCCTGACCTTGAAAAGCAGCCACAAAATCTCAGCGGTGTGTGCTTCCAGGAAACCGACGGTGAGCAAGATCGCGTAAGCCGAGATCGTGTGAGAACACCCTGCACCAAAGCAGACAGAAGGCTTGCTAAGGCCCACACCGGCGATCCCATAGCCAAGGTAGCATGATAAGAGCCAGGACTTCAGCCCATGAATGAAAAAGCCTTGGAAAAGACCCACGACTGTGGACCATTAGGTGAGAAAGCCTGGTAAGACCGACAACAGCGGCCAGTTACCTGGGACACAGTCGAGTCAAGATTGCCACAGAATGGCAGCACTGACATTTACGATCGGTTTAGCAATGACTCACCAGCCTGATTAATCATATCACAAATTTGCATCACTCCCGGTGACTCAATGTCAGAAATGCCAAAAGTATCGATCTTGGGCCTGGCAAGAATTTATATCCGTAATGCGTGCTGTGAGCTCCCGCGGCATCATCAGGCTTCACAAGGCCGCCGGGCCGCATTGTGAGCTCTGCTGTGAAAACGACCGTCTCAGCAGGAAAATGGCGGTGCAGAGTCCTGAGGGGTTTCGACACACCTAGTGAAGCCCCCCCCCCACCATCCCTCCACCCCAATATGTGACATCGCGGTTGCCATGGCAATACAGCAGGGGTGCCGCATTCTTCAGCTTCCCTGCATGATGGCAGCGCTTCTCCATCTGGAGACTCGGGTCTCCTCCCCGATTTGACCTCCCTGGCTCACTGACAGGAAGGTGACCGACATGCTGCGGCCTTTCATGTTAAAGAATTACTGGACGGTGTACCTACTCATCTGAAAATGGTCATTCGATCCGTCGGCCAGTGTAGCGCCGCTAACCAAGGACTTCATCATGTTACCACGGCTGCAGCTTTAATGATTTTCAACTACATACTTAGTCTGTCCAAAATCCACGTAAGAAAGGGAGAAAAATAATAAACATCTGCAAAGAAAAGACATCGAAACACGACACAAATGTCCAAAACAAACATGGCTCCTTCCCCCGCCACGCTTACCATGAGCCTTTGTGTTATTATAACCACACTCATCAGGCTGCCACCGGAGGAACGTCAGAATTTTATTGGCACAGCCAATATTGGGTCAGACGGGTCTGCAAGCCCAGTCCTTCAGGAACAATGATGACACAAATAGCGCTGGTGTAGCCTCTCAGCCTCCTTGTTTGCCCGCCTTCCCATGAGCCTCCTTGTTTGCCCGCCTTCCCATGAGCCTCCTTGTTTGCCCACCTTCCCATGAGCCTCCCAGTCCACGCGCCGAAGGAAAGATGGCTGCCATCATAGTCACTTACACCATCACTTCCTATTTCCAGTCTAGTGCAGGGTGGGACTGGGCGGGAGGTGGGCTTTGAATTTTTGTATATCTCCTTGAGTTTTCCATTCAAGAAACATTTTGCTGAGGCTCTCAGGCTGGGCCTGGGCAGAGTGCAGGCCCCGGTGTGGGCTGGGGCAGGGTGGCACAGGACCTGCCGTAGCTGCAGACCACCCCGTTTGTTTTCCCTTAGCGCGCCGCAGCCCTGGAAAAGGGAGGCGGGCCCGAGACTCTCTGCGGTGCTGGCATTTGGGTCTGGATTCACTTACCGCAAAGCGAGTGGATCTACATGCGTCCAGGGGTCTGCACGGTGCCTTTCTGCTAGAAACGAGAAGCCGATAGGAACGACCGCGCTGCCTGATTCTTCTGACTGATAAAAAGTAACAGTGATCATAAGAAGAAGTCGGCTTAAATCTACTTAAGAACCTTAACACCCTTTATTAAGATTTTGCATCACAAAATAAAGTTTGAAATCCAGCAATGTGGAAGTATTGTAATATATGAAATTGGAGACCTTCCTTATGATGACGATGGTTACATTCGCCCACCTGCCAACCTCCCCCCTCCTCCACCCACACACCCACATCCTTGTCATTAGGGCTGGCGAGGCCCGGCCATCACCCTAGCCATGCATGGCGCCCCCTGCAGGAGGCTGCGCACCCTGGCTGCTGCTTCAACCATCAGGGTCACAGGTACTTTAACTGAAACTGACCTCAGCAAAAACAGGGGGGGGGGCATGCTGAAAATAAACTGCTCACCAAATAAAGAGAAGCAGAGGATAAAAACTGCATAAAATAAACCAGTGTTTCTCAGTCTGGTCCTCTGGGACCTCCAGACAGTCCACACTTTTGCTCCCACTGAAATACACAACAGGAATGGAAATGTGTTCAGATCTGGGCAGCAGCCCATCTGTGAGCATCAGCTGTCATCACAGGAGTGAGATTTATTAGCATATTCAAATGAGATTAATAATTAAAAAATAATAATGATCATTGCAACAAGTAAGCTAGTTAATAAATCAAAGTTTTTTTCTTCCTGAATTATTAGCCACTGTTTAGAGATGCTCTGTTTGGAGAAAATGTCTGATGACAGGATCACATGTCACCCTAGAGCTCCAGGTGCCTATCTAAGGAAACAGATCAAAATCCTGCTTCAGCATCATCGCATCCTGCCCTTGTTCCTACCCTATGCTGCTCCTCTCAGAATCTGCCACCACAAAATGCACCACATTACACAGTGACTTGACGAAGGCCAGCTCCAGGGGTGGTTCTGTGGAACATGGGAGGGGCTGTAATTCATACAGAGAGGGCCAACTTAATCATTAGCCAATGATATGTTTTGAATGATAAGTGACAGGGGAGAAGCACACCAAGGGTCAATCAGATTTGGACTGGGGTCAGTGCCCCTGCAGCCCCACCCCGCTATATGCCCCCTAGCTGACTCCTTAAAGGGTTCGGAGAGTAGCTGGAGGGACAGTGTTTCACGTGGGCCCCGGAGGCCCTCTAGTGGAGCCTGCTGGCATGTGCCACTGCAACACTATAAACAAACATCTAGTAGGCTTGACAAAAAAGGAAAGTAAGGCGACCTAAGGAAGCAGAAAGCCACACACACCCACGGACACACACACTCAGGCTTTTGCTCGCATACACCAGCTTGGGGATGTTTTTCGAGAAATGTCTTCATTCAGTTCACTTTAAAAACCACAACTGTTGAGATCTTGCGGACTTTCATTTAAGGGCGCATTAACTTGCGCGTCGGTGCAAGGATGAAACAGCTCAGGAATGCGCTGGAATAGGAGACAACAGACACAGACAACCTCAGGAACCTTCTAAACCCCTTCCATCTGAATACGGACTGGATTCCCCTCCTTAACGTCTCGCCGAAAAGCCAAAAATGACAAAAAATGCACGCGAAAAAAAAACCTCTACGGGGGAACGCGAGAAGGCGAGCAGGCCTCACCGCATCGGCGCGTTTCCACGGCTCCCAGAAGCAAGCACGTCAGCTCGCTGGGCTCCTCGCCGGAGCGGGGGCACGGATGTGGCGCGGCGGCCGGTCCCATCCCGCGCCGTGTCTCTGCGTCTTTTTTTATCTTCTTAAATGTCAGAGTTCTTTTATTTTTTGGAAACCTCAGCCCATTTCTTAGAATGTAAGTATTCACCACAACCGGTATTCTTAGAGTCAGGGATCCTTGATTAGCCCCTGGCTAAATATAGCAACATTTTTCAAAGCTTGTTCGAGGCCTCGTGTACACGCTCATACTGTTCTCGTTCACATGCTGTCATGACGGGGGGCTGAGGCGTTAATTGCGGGGGTTAAGGGGTGCCCGAATGGGCACGTGGAACCCCTCGAGGAAAACCACCCCTCCCGCCTCTTTTTCCACAGTCAAAATCAACTGTCAGACAAATCCATTCTGACAGTCCGCCTGACTTGATGGTTGAGTCACCGGTGACTCTGGAGACCAAGCCACTACTGCGGACATATTATGGGTCAGTACACATACCGTTTCTGAGGGTAACGGACGTGGCGAGGAGTCCCGTTGCATCTCACGGTGCAAATCTGGCACCTTTGCTGGTGCACACAAGCCAAGGACGTGGTTGTCGTGTCGTAATGCTTTCAAAAAGTACCGCCCCCCCCCCACTCCCCATACCCCCATCCCTTACGCTACATCCTCTCTCTCCTCGAGATCCGGCTTGTGGTGTGTGTGAGGTGCAGCTGCTATACCTGCAGCAAGGGAGGATTATGGGTGCAGAAGGGTAGATGCCTGTCCTCGGCGGCACTCAGCTTTTTTGCATCCGGACACCGTGATGTACATTCCAGTTGGCCATGACCGGGGAGAGTGGCAGACCATCCGGACACTGTGATGTACATTCCAGTCCTCCAGCATCAAACCCACAACCGACTGCATCTGCCTTATGTGCACCGCGACTCTGAAAGGTCCCGAAGCCTGTCCGCGACCTGACCGGACAAGCAAGGGCTTGGCTTCCCGGAGACACGGTAACGTGAGAGGCCATTCCCGAGCTGTCCTGGCAGAGGTCACATATCTCACATGGCGTCCCAGACACAGGTATGGATGCATGATTCGGGGTGAGAATGTCTGACCACCGTGAAGCAGAGATGACCAGAATCGACACTGACAAAAAAAAAAAAAACAGCACTTTCGAAGAAATACACTTTCGGATTAAAGGCAGTCTGGCCAAGGGGAATTTGGACTTTTGAACAGAATTCAGCGTCTAAATTCATACTTTAAACATAAATAATGCATTTCATCCCCATCCACTCCTGACTAGAAGCACCACGAGAGGATGAAAATAGAGGCTTGTAGTCGGTCAGTGCCTTTTTTTATCCCTAACCGCACGTTTGTGAATCGATTGCACAAAAATAGACACTCTATGCCCCCCCACCCTATGCCCTTCAGTGTATATGTGACAGTGAAGGGAGCCTGAGATGACAGGGTGGTAACTCGACTCTGCACACTCACTTTCTTTTCAGGTGTCTGCTGCAGAGCGTGCGCGGGTGTATGTGCGTGCCTTTTATCAATCTTAAAGTCAATGACACCAATGCATGGCGCAATTTCTTCCGAAATGGCACTAAAGACTTGTGAATCGCTTCTGTTCCCCCCGCCCAGACCACGTGACGCGCTCCGCGAGACCCACAGGCTGCTCTGATTAGCTGGCGAGCCCAGCTGGGCCAGCCCTTACTTGGAAGGCCGTTCCTGGTAATGCTAAAGCGAGCACAATTCTAATTAAGTGCCTGATAAACGATGCTAGACCACAAAACCCAAAAAAAGAATGCGATAAAAAAAACTGGCTGTAGTTTCCCCCATATTACAGCCACCTTGTAATGATCTGAAGCATCTCATTGCTTATAATATAAGGACAGTACCTAAGCCCCAGGTCTGATAAACAAACAGCGCGAACTGCTGGCAACTTTGGCACAGAAAGGACAGAGCAGAGAAGCCTTGAAAGACTGGCACCAATGAAATGCACAGAGACATGGAGATCACTCCAGGAATTTGTCACAAGCCAGACAATATGACCAAATTAAATCTCGAAATAAATGCAAATTGCTTTCATGCATAAAGAAGCCTAATGCTGAACCAACCCCAAGACTGAAAGGGTCCGGACACGGCGGGAGGGGGGTTTCGGCGAAAAAACAGACTGGGAAGCCATGTGAGGCTGCAGGTAAGAACTGGCACCCGATGTGGGGAATTCTCCCTCCCTCACGTGCGTGACAGACAGGTGCAGCCAAGGTGACCTTCCCCCTCCCTTCCGATCGACGGCCCCCGCAGGCCCCTGGTGTGGCAGCCTGTCCGTGTTTCTGCTCGACCTAAGCTTTGCGGTTTGATGGCGTCACTTCCGATGTCCAGCTGCAGGTCTCGCGTGGGGTGGCAGCGGTGGGTGGCATCCAGGTGACGGCACGCCGCTGGGGCACTGCAATCTCGCTCGACTTTCACCGCTGTCCTGCGATGCCGAGATGGCTTCACGCCTCGGCGGGTGGCTTCCCCTTTCTTTATAAAAAAATGACAATTAAAGCCCTAAAACAGCAACTAAACCCTCCTCCCTCTAGTGCTGATGCAAATAAGGGGAACATCCCTTCAGAGTGTAGGGGCATTTGGGGTGGGGGGGGTGAGGTTGCAGTGTTTATTTCGACACTGCAAGCCAATCACGAGGTGATGATGCATTGCAAGACTTTTAACTCCTCAGTTGACTCTGCACCGATTGAATCACCACTGGGTGGCGAGTGACATCACGGGGCTGCCTGTTCAGACTGGCCTTTTGATGCATGGGGGGTCGGGGCCCTCGCACCTTCTGGGTGGGGGAGGGTACAGCCAAAAGGAAGAGATGCAGGAGATGAGAGTGCCACGTTTGTATGAAACTTCTCCTCTTTAACATGCATCCTAACGCATCACGACGCAGCAGGAATGAGGAGCTGGCGGAGAAGAATGAAGGCCGTTAGCTTAGCCCCAGTGCCTGGCGGTCACCCCGCGCTCCTGGGATCACAGCCCAGCAGGGGAACTGCATTCCTTCTGAGTTATGGCATACCATCTCATAAATCCACTTTCTTCCCCCCGGATCTCAGGTAGGAAGGCTAAAGAGTGCACAGTGAAGAGTCCCCCCCCCCGGAGGCCCCCTCTCCTTCCACCCCTGGCCTCCCAGGCCTGCACAGCGTGGGTGGCAGCCCGGGCGGCGCATTCTTCCGCTATGAGGTCATGCCCGGTGGAACCGGGTGTCTGTAAAACACATCGATACCGGATCCTCCTCGCTGGGGCACCACCCCTCGTCGCCTGCCAGCTCCTATACGCCCACGCCCCTTGCCCCCCTTACCACCTCCTCTTCCCTCCCCATGCCTGAGAAAGGAAACTGGGAAGAGCGGAAAAAAAATGTCAAGGATATCTCCTTGATATCAGCTGATCCTGCCAAGGCCTGCGTGAAGCGGAGCAGGAATGCATTGATGTGGGCAGAAACACCCCCCCCCTTTGTTCCCCGGCATGGCGCTGGGGAGGGGCCAGCTGGCGGCCTGCACAATTTAAAGCGCCTTTTCCCGGGCTGTGAGCGTCGCTCTGCTACACCGAGAGGCCCGAGCGTGCTGTCTGTCTGCTGGATTTGGGACCCGTCATTCTGGTATCGGCTGCATTCCAGCACCTTCCGTCAAAGGGTCAGTTCCATACTACAAGATCATACCTGTTCTGTTTCTTCCTCGGGTGAAGCTCTGCATGGAAAAATGCGCCACACAAGGCGGTGAATAGTATTGGCGCTGTGGACCTGGCGTATACGGCTGAAAACACCGCAGCGTTTGACTCAAAGTGCCGGTGTTCTGTGTCCGGCGTGAGCATATGGACCTCACGGGACAGCCAAGGCTCTTTTGTCCCCCTTATAACTGGTCTGTTTTGCCATTTTCGGCTTCCCAGCTTCGCCAGATTAGGATTTCCCACGGTCCCGTTGCGCTGAGGGGTGAGAATGCGCTATTGGTTTGCGGGATTCGAGGCCACGGCCCTGCATCAACAGTGACGCATTTTAGTGCTGCGTGTTTTTCCTGCAACCAGGGCTGACATCCAAAAGGACTTAACGGCTTAAAAGACTGTATGATGCTAAATACTGAGGAAGGCCGATGACAGTGAGATCAGGGCTACAAACTGACTAATTAACTAATAAATTAAGTGGCAGAAAGTGGCATGCAGAAGAAGATGGAGAGCGAGCACGTCTTCCTCGTACCGCCATCCGTGATCAGATCTTGCTTGGTCTGTCACTGGTTAACGTGAGCGTGGTCTAAAAGTCCAACTCCATTGGTGGGCAGAGCCCTGCCTTAATAAAACAGCCCCGAACAGACGCAGGTGCCTGTGACCTCATGGGCAGGAAGCACAACCGTGTCTCATGCTACAGGGGGGCCCATGGGGAGGGCCCATTTGGGGGGGGGCCCATGGGGAGGGCCCATGGGGAGGGCCCATTTGGGGGGGCGGGCACCCACCCAACCAACAATGGGCACAGCCCTCACGAATAAGGAAATTCATTATCTAAAAAAAATACTATTTGCAGTTATTAACTTATTGCCTAATCCTCAGGTAACTCTGACAGTGCTAAGAAAACGTGTCAGCTACAGACTTGCTCAAAAGGGAACGTTTTCTGCGGGGGATGAAATCTGGAATGAGATGGGATCAACTTGCAAAAATAAGGTTTGGGATATAAAACCAATGCGACAGATATTCATACAGCCAGACAAATTTGTATATCAATTTGTGTGATTTGTGTATCAAAGCAGCAATCTTTACCCCTCCCCTCAGGATAAAATACTAACTCATCCCCAAATTAAGATATTTCACAGTCATTTTTTGCATAAACAACTCTAGCCGCAGCCGATATTGACCATAGACTATATGTAGACTATCAGCTACAGAATTGACTACAATTCTTACGGTCTTGTTTGGGTGTCATATCACTTAATTTGTTCACAGGTGAATATGACTGTTTTCATCCTTTTTTACATACATAAATGTAGCTGGCATTAATATATATCAGCCTTTCCTCAAGTTAAATGCAATTAAAATGTAATATTTTATGTTAGGGCTTGGGCTACTTCACAGAATAATTTCACGTACTTTCCAGAGCGGCATACTTATTCGTCATGAAAACCCCAACACATGATTTAATTCATATTCGCATATCACAACATTTGAGATCAGATAAGCTAACAGAAAAATATAAAATGCTGATTTTTTTCTTTCTCTCTAAAAAAGCCAGATTTTCAAGTGTATGTTCACCACAATTTGAGTGCTTTGAACTACAACTGTTTAAAATTGATTTCCTCTTTGATTAAACTTTCAAAATATTAATATATATTCCATCAATAATTTTCTTTCAGATTAATTTTGGCACTGCTGAACACTTCACGTCACTGAGAATAGTAGGACATAGACGTTTTTATATTAGTGACTAATATGACGTTAAATTACATCTAGAAGGTTTCTGGAAATGATACAGAATATGTCACTTTTTCGTTCCTGGTAAATTTATTTTCTATTTTGCTAATTTATTTTAAAAGTCATCGACTGTCCTTCAATTTTGTAAATTTGTCAGTGCAAAATAAATATTATTCATTAATAACCTTTTTTTTCGCTAAGGCGTGCACTCCTTGAGGTTTTTTTATTATTATTATTATGATCATTTTAGTTGGGGGAATACCAAGGGGACTTTCAACTTCTGTTTGACACACGAAGATAAACAAAGTACAGGTACCATTTTTACAAATGGGACTTTTCGACTTTCTTATTTGCATTAGCGTCAAAACAGTTTGTTTCTTAATTCGAAATCTAGTTTTGAGTCTTTAAATAACCCAAAGGACATTTTAAGCACAGTTTTGCTTTCAAAACTGACCCATCTAATTCCCCTGAGTTCCCCTGAGAACTTCGGAAAACATTTAAAAGTCATTTGTCGCACAAACAATTTAGTATGCATATCATTAGTGTCTTTATCTAGAATTTTGAGCTACGTTGTGGGGGCGGGGGGGGGGGCTTCAAGTTGACCCTCCAACTCTATATATGTGTAGCAGTAGTTTAGCTAC
>JAODKN010000001.1:18088347-18107162 GCA_026774425.1 Petrocephalus zakoni | reverse complement strand
CCCCCCCCCCCCTCCCCCCCCCCCCCCCGCTTGTGTGCACCCCCCCCCCCTCCTCCCCCCCCCCCCCCCCCGGGCGGGGGGGGGGGGGGGGGGGGGGGGGGGGGGGGGGGGGCTCGCGTTCCATAGAGCTACGGCCGCCAAAGTCGCCGCGACTGTTTTCACTCAACTTGTTGCTCCACTAAGATGTGCGCAGGAAGAAGGACAGGCGGCTAGGGGAGGTTGTTATGTGCGTTTAAAAGGGCACTGTATAACACTCATAGCTTACAATCCCACAAAGTGGGGGTTTGACTACGGAAACACTCTAATCCAGGTAATAAAAAAGCACAGAGCTACAGAGACCCTTTCTGTGCATCCAGATGTTAAGAGGGGCTGTGTTCTTCTTTAATTAAAAATGAAAGAAAGGGGGATTTCCAGCTCCCATTGCACACAAATGTGAAATAAAAAGCCCCTTCGGGTCACCTGTGTCTGAGGGCGAAGGTAGTGGTTCCCACCGGTGACGCGGCACCCAGGTCGCGTAAACGGAGCTCGGCGCTCAGGACGGGCTCGCAACCATTGTGGTACCAGTAAGAAGCTCGAGGCAAAGCGACACACAGACGCAGAATTGTTGGTGAGCAGAGCTGGATAGGGGCAGCTGACGCTCTGTATGCTGAAACTCATCCAAACACCACCACCCCCCACCCCGTTTGTCTCTCGCCTCCATCCATGTCTCTGTTTCCCACCCAGGCCTGTAAATCACGTCCATGTCCTCCTGTCTCTTTTGTGTGTGTTTCAGGTTTTACTTTTCCTGGGGGAGGGGTGGCTTGAATTTACCGTAAATTGCAGTTATCTTCCAGGGATTACAGCTCAGATTGCGGCTAAATCAGCCTCATTCAAAAACTTTCTGGGGGGCGTGTTCTTGACCTTTCCTCTCTCTCACACAAATCCAGTTACATGTCTGTAATGAGAAGAGACATTTTACCGCCTCTGGGAGGCTTATAAGTTTAGTTATAAGTTAGTTAGCCATGGCCTGCCGTTTATGTGGTTAAACCGAGGAAGATTCACAGGTAACCCTTTATGCACAAGTCTTACGACAGTCAGTGTCAGAGAAACAAACACCCCATTAGGAAGCAGCTGCCCGTGAGGGTGGAGACTTATACAGCTGAGGTACTAAGGAGTCATAGTACCATGGAACCTCTGACCATTGACCCCAAGGGCCTGGTATTGATCTGCCTATTTGGCACAGTGTGAACCCGACAGCCGATGTGTCTGTGGTTCCCACCTACTTGACTGTGATGTGTTCTGATTACAAACAGGTGCTCTGGGTGCGTGGGTGTGCATGTGTGCGGGTGGAGTTGGGGTGGGTGTGTGGGTGTGGGTGGTGTTTGCCCACACATGGTTGTTGTAAAAAAAAAGCCTCTCCTCCCAAACTTCACTCCCACCCCCCGTTTCATGTTACACAGCATGCTGTACATAATGGTGGATCCTGACCATACAGAGGTGATGGGTTCGAATTACACAAGTGGCTCACCTATGAGTCAAGCCAGGCCTCACGGGCCGCGTTATCTGGGATCTGCCATCGGGGACAAACACGCCACCCCAAATCTAATGACCGCAATGTCAAAAAAAGAAGCGCCACAGTGATTCAATCATCATTATCCTTGAGCAGATTCACCCGCAGGTGTGGATGCACAGGTCAGTTACATAAGGGAGGAGGACGGGCTGTTTACATTTACCGTCCATGGCCACGATAATCAGAGAGAGAGAGAAAAACACCCCAAGACTGGGGAATTACACGCAGACGTGTGGGGAGGACACACCATACAGCGGCACCGAAGGGATTTTCACCCCAGAAAAACAGATCACTTTCATGTTTTGATGAGTAAAATCTTCTCTCTGAAAACAAAAGGTGGCAGCCCTCCGCCGCTGCTCCCTGATTGGCTGCGGCAGGCGGCTCGCGAAGGCGGTGATTTATCATCTCCCGCCGCCGAGGGCCCCGGAGTGGCGGGGTGGGGGGGGTGTCTCACTGTGCGGTGGGGCCCCTTTCCAGGCCGGCCGCCCCCACAGCCGTGGTCACACGTCAGTATGGCCTGGGCGCCCCCCCCCCATTTTCCAGGTGCGCTCCCCCAGCCCCCGTAACCGCCCCCCTACTCCACGGGCACACAAAAACAAACAAACACACACTGTCAAACGAAAGGGCACTTACAGCCAAAAGGAAACGGGGTCTGCTTGAAACCTGCATCTCCTCTGGGGGGGGTCACACCCACTCACCCAGTGCACACCCCCGGCACACGGGTCACACGCTCCATCCCGTGAGTGTGTGTGTGTGTGTGTGTGTGTGCGTGTGCCCGTACGCATATGGCTCTGGCTTTACATGCTGGGGACAGTGGTTCCAGTCTCCCTACTCCACTCTAGACAAAGCAAGCCTTCACACACAAAAAAATTATATATATTACAAAAGGCTCTGGATTTATTTAGTCACCAGAGTATGGGGAATCTTGCAATCCTTGTCTCCTCTAAAAGTCTTTTTGGTCACAAAGCTCAATAATAATAATAATTATTATTATTATAACCAATAATAACAGCTCCTGCTCTCTCCACGGTGAGACGCTGACCCTCGTCCTGCAGATAAAGATGTTATGAAAAGAACAAATAAAATGCGGCAGTTCACTGAAAGGCTCACACCCCAAAACCCTTGTTATCTTCCATACGGCCCCCATGGTTATTCCGCCCCGCTCCTGTTCATGTAACATCCAGATTTTTCATCACACAGAACCATACAACTGTCAATAACCACAATTATACTGCAGTTTTCATGGACAAATCTTTACTGTCGAACTTTGGGTGCACTAATTTAACTTCCCGGGCCTTGAACCATGTCTCTCTCTCTCTCTCTCCCTCTGTTTCTCTCACCCTTTCCCTCTCCTTGTCAACTCTTCCTCTGTACATCTCCCTACGGTGGTGAGCACATCTCACAGACAAAAATTCAGGTAGGGGGCACAGGAGTGTGCAGTCTACATCAAATGCTCTCCCTTTAAACAAACACATGTGCACACACCCAAACACACACACACCCCACCAGCCTATGTGCAGGTATAAAACACACATTGGGTGTCCTTTACTGAAACAGAGGTGTACAGATTACTGCACCAGATTCATCTTACACTCAGGCACTGTGCCTCTATGCTGCTATGGGGCACAAGTGAAACTGCAACTAAGCTGTGATCAATGCAAAGACCATTGGTCATGAATGAGACAGGTGACCTGGAAGACCCCAGGATTACGGGAACAGGGGCTGTAAAAAGCTACCTGTTTCACTGACAGCAAGGACCCCTAAACCCCTAGGATTACAGAATATAAGTCAATCATTCACCTTTCTAGATATCATGTTATTGTAATAATAAATTGATTTTTTTCAACATTGTTCACTAAACACAATTAACACATTCAGCTTTGATGTAATTAACACTAACAAAAACCTTAATATCTTTTAAACAAAGAAAAAAAGAGTTCAGCTAGTATGTAGCAGTCAGAGCCTATCCCACTGAAGAAATATATGACCCCGCCCACAAGCAATGGCCTATCAGAGGCATGGAAATGCAAAACCCTGACTGAGCACGAGCGCAGGAGCCTGTGCACGGCAACAAAGCGGCCGCTCTTGGCTCTGCCTCCGCATGCCAGCCAGGGAGGTCCTTCGAGATGTCTTCTGCGTATCAGATCTGCCGTTGGTTTTCCTAGTGGGAAAATGAAAGCCTCTGTGTTCAAGATGCACATATGGTAAAGGACAGGAGAACAGTTGTGCAGTTCAGCTCTCGTTTGAAGTCCCAGGCATCTCTTCTGCAGTGCCAGTGTTCAGTGTTACTGTCTACACCTCCGTTAGCTAGACTTCACATCATTTCAGGGTTCAACGGCGACGAGTCACTTGTGGGTGAGTGAGAGCGGGGAGGATCTCAAACGCGTCGCCCGCCCGCTATTGCTGCCCGCGGTGCACCAAAAGTACTGCTCTCGGTTTCCATAACACAAGGCTGCACCATCAACGCTGTGCTCACAAGGGGGGCCCACAACTGTTAGCCAACTCAGATATAGATTAACATGAGTGTTTACCCACCCTGGGGTGGATGAATGCTGGTGTGGAAGATTCCATTGAGACCACGTTTTAGAGCAGAGGTGGGCAATCTTATGCAGGTTTTCAGAATAACCCTTAGATCAGCTGTTCAAACCCAGTTATAAGGACTCTTCAGCCAATCTGTCCTCTAATTAGTAACCTAATTAAGGAGTTGCAGAGAAAACCCGTATACACAATGGCCCTTTCTGCCCAGCCCTGGATTAGAGGGAGAGGGGGTGTGGCTGTGCCAGTTATGACAGTGGCATGTGTTTGAGTAGATGGTTCTTGTGTCTCCCCACTGACTGTCTTCCTTAGTCATTAGCCAATCCTATTCTCCAGCAACGTCAGGTGATCTTCTTTCAGTGCTTAAGACTATCACCTGGTTATAGTTCCCAGGACGACTTGGCCTCGTTACATCCATACACCACAACTCGGACAAAGCCTCCGCCGATTGCAATCACTGGTGGAAGAGGACTCAGTGAATACCATATTGTCATTTTCAAGATCTTCTTGGATTCTATAATGACCATGGTCAATATCAGATGATGCTTTGAAATGCAGCACCCTTAACATAAAAGTATGGAGCAGCAATGGACTAAAAAAATTAAAACTATAAATCATATCTATTTGGGAATAAGACAATTGGTAAGTGGGTCAAAATAATTGTGTCTCACTATGGTGCTATAGTCATGCCTTCTGCACAAAGATAATTAGATGTTAGAGCTTCCAGACAAGGTTTAACAAACATCAGTGAATGTGAGGTGGAAACAAGTACGAATTACTGGTGAGGTGGAACGTTTTTGCCAGAGGTGGAATCCACCCAAACATGTTTCACTCATGCATGCTGTTTTTACATCTCTCGCTCGAACCCGCTACTCAGCTTCACGCCCAAACGTATGAGCACGTCTTCTAGCCGACGTTGAAGAGTCAACAATCGTCCCGATTTCTCTAAGATGAGCATGGAAAAAAAACATTTTCGACATCTCGAATCATAATCTCAGAAACATTTCAGGGGGTATTTTCAAACTGTCACCATCGCACGCCTATTCCGCCTAACTTGGTTACAGGGGATTAACTTCGTTTACATGCGTATGTGGCGCTAAGCAGATTACCTCACCTTAGACAAAACGAGACATTTCCAGACATTGAATTAGAGGGAGAGGTTTACTGCCATTTCTTAACGCAGCATGGAGTCTGGTATCCTTGCAGAAAAACCAGAGCAGAGCGTCGGCTTTGCCAGACGCACGCTGAAACAGACTCCCATACCTTCATCCCAAGCCGCCAATCAGATTAGAAGAAAAAACACCAGCAACTTCCAAAAAAGATGCTTAGAGCTGATCTCCCGCTGCCTCAGTGATGCTCCGCCTCTGACAGCCTGAATCGCCTAATGGGATCAGAGACGGAACACCCCACAAAGTGAGACGAGGAGCACAAACGCGCATTCCCGTGAAAAGCCGGATAGCAGCCGCGCCAGTTATCACAGTGATGCGGGTTCCTCTAGAAACGGGCAGCCAATCACAGGCGCCGCTCTCACCCAACCATTCGCATCAGCAACCTTTACACCCTGCTCCCCAAAGCCGACTCAGCTGACTCGTATGACGGCTAACATACCTTAAACGAAAATAAGAGGCATAAATTAACAGCTGATTGCCCCTCACCCCAGACAAAGCACCGGGGAATAGTAATTAATGCAGATGCATATTAAAATCCCCTCAAACCAACTCTGTGCTAATTATGACCCAATTGCCATGCAGCTCGTTACCTGAGGGGATGAAGGAGGGGGAAAAAGGCGAACGTGAGCAGTTCACAAGGACGCCGACTGACCCCCCCTCCCCACGCCCTTCCTGGGGTTTATTTTACAGGACGCAGCTCAGGTGATGCCAGGACTGAGAGGGGTTTCCGCGAGCTGTCGCCAGTTGTCACCCATTCGAGCTGGTGTCACGTCAACACCTCAGTGTCCGATACGAAACAAGGCTCGCCTCCCGCTATCCCAGCCGCCCGGCTCCGACCATTACAGTTTGGACCCTGACGGACCGTCGGTCCAGCTTTATTTTTAAATCTATATATACACCAGACAGAGGTTCTGGGACTTCGATCCTGTAAGCTTTTGGCCAGACCTTTGAATAAGTTTTTTTTTTAAGATATAACCCACTCCATCAATAATGGTAGAAAATGACAGCGTAATGGGTCTGAGTACGTGTATCCGGTGCTTCGGCGGCACGCGGAATCTCTTTCACGCATTTACGCGATCGCGTGCTTTGATCAGCGCTCCTCAGCGGCAGTGAAAGCCGTAAGCACGGAGGAGCCCCGAAAAAATCCCCAGCCAGCCGGGGACGCCACGGAGGCGCTTTGCATACAGCCGCTGCGCAGTTCCTTACGCTCGGCGTAACGCAATTATAGGGCGGACTTCAAACCCACAACAAGAGAAACAGCCTAGATACGGAATCGGAGCGGAGCCCGGTATCTCCCCAAGCTGCGAGGTGTCATTCCCATTCAGACGGTGCCATTTAACGCAAAAGACAAATTCTGTGCTCATGATACTAGGACATCTATTCGAGTTTTATTAGTGTTGCATGGGAAGCTGCACGCATACGCACAATTTGCACTTGATTTGGCGCAAAATCAAATAATGCATAGGCTTTTATGATGCATATATTGTGTGGTTGGGGGGATATTTACCCTGAGTGGGAACTGGAGAAAAACAACGAGGCAGGTATTTCAGATACAGCACTGATTGCAATGGCCATGTTTGGATTATACACGGCACAGCGGCTCACTTACACCCGGACACGTACAGCAAGGATTTGGCTTTTGTTTTTTTTTGAGAAGGGCGTGAGAAAAGTTAAGCGTATAATTTAGTTTAATTATACACATACCCAGCCACCATTTTCCTGGATCCAGTTATGGAGCGGTCCGTTCAGGTACTCCGTCATCCAGTGTGCAATGTTATCCACCTGGGACGTCATCTCCCGGTTGACACTCTCCACGCACATGGTGCTGCCGAACTCGAAAAACGCCACGATGCGGCCCCAGTTCACGCCATCGCTGAACAGCTCCTCGATCACGGCCGTGAAGCGGCGCTGTGCCGTGCTAGGCGTGAAGTGCAGCTGCTCGGGCATTTCGGAGAAGTCCCGCTGGAACATCCTCTCGATTTCGTCCCCCGCTTCGCGCAGGACCCTGTGCAGCCGGGCGTGTGGATCAGAACGGGGCGTCCGGCTGCGGACAGGCGACGCGTCCTCTCCGCCGGGGGCAGCTGCTTGGGACCGGCGTGCCAAAACTTGAGAGCCGCGAGGGGAGGAATCCACTGATCCATTATTGGGAGAATCGGTGTCTCCGGCCGCCTGGAATTCCCACACATAGCCCGTTTTCAACAGTTTGTGGTATATATAGATTTCTACAATATTTCGGCTGTCGTATGGGACGTCGTTTGCCATCACGGCTTCAAACTGGTCCGAGAAAACCAACTTTTCCTTTTTATCTTATCACACAAAATTCATTTCCCCCTATTAATTGCGACCAGTTACGTTTTTATTTTTATAATCCGCTGTTGGGATCACCGGAGGATATTCTTTGTAAGGTACTGGTTTTGTAAATCTTCAGACATTTGGTGGTGTGCCTTATTCTTCCTGTTCATCAAGAATAAGCATTCAAATGATTAAATACAAGTTAGGTACTAACATGTATCTCCGCCGCCAATGTAATAAATATGCAAACATGGTGAAATGTCGAGGATGGAGCGTGCGCGCATACGCGTCCTCGCCGGATCGCGGCAACTTTCAGCAGCAAAATAACTTACTTTATGGAGCAAATTTAATCCAGCGCAGTAAAAGCGAAATCCGCAAGGAATGCCCGACGTCGGCTAATGATACGCCCCTTCCAGAAACCAGAAAGATCCTTGGAAAAGTAGTTTCCTGATATCGTTTGAAATGTATCCTCCTTATCCTCACGCTGTTGGGAAAGTACAGTGCCCGCTCGGACACACCGGTCGAGATTCTGCAATGTGTAATTTTTTTTTTTTTTTACGCGAAACAGTTGCTTCCCTTTCTGGGTTAAATTAATCCTCTGACATTTGCCGTGTCTGAGAAAAAAACGGAAGAGAGCGCATTAGCTAGCAGGCAAGCTGTCGACATGCACTTATATCCCATCGACATGAGGAGGAGGAAAAAAAAGCAGATGCAAGGAGGGTCCGATCTGAAAGCCCGTTTCAGGCTATGAGAAGATCCCGAGTCCCGAGTCACCGTACAGTCATTCGGCTCACGACCTCGGCGAGAGGGAGGGTGGGAGAGAAGGAGGGAGAGAAAGAGAGAAGTGCGCCGATGATCGTCTGGAAGTGCTCGCCCGGGCTCCGGGCTTGTGTTACGGGTTTATGCTGTGAGGTATTTCCTCTGCGTCACGCCATTCATTTTTTTTCCGTCCCCCTATCGGGGGACCTGTCTCTCCGGCTCCGCCGGTGACCAGTCGCCGCGGATCCCGCAGCGGAGCTGCGGCTCGCCCCTTTATTACAGCGGATTATCATTTACTGCATTTAACCGCTGCATTCAGCATGTAACCGTTGCGCTGAATGGAAAATTTGTTATTTTGGGTTTTTTTTTGTGCTCGGTGTAGGCTAGTGGTGGATCGGCGCCGTTTGCATGAGGTTGTAGCCGAGAATGATATGCGGGGCAGCCACGTTTTTCATGATGGCGTGTAGCTGAGCAAGTTTCCCGAGTATCGGCTGGGATGTGCGGACGGGGAGCCGCAGCCTCGGAGCCCCGGCCGCCCGTGCTTTTACTGCACGGAGATCCAGCGATAGGGCTTCATGCGGCAGCCGAATTTCTCCCCTCTTCTTAATACCATGTGATTTTTTACCTACTTCTCTTAGCTCCTTTACGATGGGTCTCTGCGCGCTGCTTTTCTGAGTATATCTCTCCACATCAAAGGCTCCCTCTCTGAATTCCTAATCAGAAACGGAATTTCTAAATCTCTCAACACCCTTGCATGCTGTATGCCCTCCAGCCTGCTTGTAAGGCTTACCTACTTTATCCACCATACAGAATGGAGGATTTCTTGCTTAAAAATTAGTTTTTTTTTTCTTATGGCCAGAAACTGAGATCAGACTCTCAAGTCCGGGCACGTAGAGTAGCCCCATGAAATCTAACCCAGGCACAAGCTGGATCTGGCATGTGCGTTGCCTGAAATCGTGTAGAGTCGAAGAGGGGATAACAGCGTGTTTGCCTGCAGTAATCTGGGTAAGAGGGCTTTTTCTTGTGAGCATGCAGAGATGATTTTTTAGGGGGTTGGGGGGCGCAAGGCCACTCCCCGAGACGATCTCATAACAATGGAGGGGAGCAAGTCACCCATACCCCGATTTCGGTTATTTTAATGGGATACCGACAAAAACGCTTTCGGGAGACGTTAATAGGGGATGTGTGGGACCGGGACAATGACAGCCGTGTCATGAATGAACGGCATGCTGTGGTTAACTGCTGGGAGACAAAGCGTGCTTATAACAGCGCGCGAGCGGCTCCGTGAAGCATTATTTATTTATTTTTTATTTTTTTGCATTCTTGCATTACTTGTTAGGAGTTCATTGCTGATGGCAAAACATTTATGAAAGCATTTTACTAAAAAGTACGTGTTCAGTTTTTTATGTTACATCTTAAAAGAAATTATTCGCAAATGTGAACAGACTGGACTTTCTGTTTCATTAATTATCCGAACAGTATAGGGAAATCGAATCCAATTACCGTTTAATCTTCCAATCAGTTATACAGCACTGTAAGAAACTAATACTTAATATTTTAAAAGCTAGAAGCGTTCTCCTTACTCAGCACAACCTGATTATGGTCTTATCTGGAGAATATTAAATGATTAATTACACAAGGTGCTTTGAAGGATTACCCTGCTGCCTGTAATGATTTACAAGCGGCGAAGTGTCTGGCACAGTTTTTCTTTATAGCTGTTACATGACGTCATCTTTTGTCACCTCGTAAAGAATTACAATTATTTACATTAATAAATGACGCAACCTTTCTATGATTTTTAAGTGGCCAGAACCTTTGGGAAATACAGGTCTGTCAATATGTGTATGAAAAATTGGTTATTTATATCAGAGCCACTATTTCACTGTAGTGAAGTGTGTAAAGTCAGTGTGTCGCAACTTCAAATACACAAAGTTGTCTCCGCCCTTGGTATAACATAGGTATTTTAAAAAGAAAAAATCTTCCTATATATTTCTAGAACAATTCTCTTGATAGGCTTTTGTACTAAATATCAATGAGATTTAGATATATATTTATATTTATTCTCCTCCTTGTGTGTTTGTTATGCGTTTTGCATTCCTTTAACACGCGCACAGGCTACATGCATGTATAATCAAATATGTATAATGCGATGGGAGCGGGTGGGGGATTTGTGTTAATCTCTTAAACACAACTTACTGGAGTGGCCGATGACACACAAAGAAGCTGCATGTAAAGCTCTTTTTTGCTTTTGGAAATTTTCGGGGGGGGGGGGAGTTCTTGATGAAATTATGTCTTTCAGAGAAATAATCGCTTAAAACAAGCTAAGAGACTAATAGAACGTTTTAATGAAACAGTAATTGGACAGAAATTCAAAACAGAACTTCAGTGATGATGTGTTACAGGTAAATTCATTATACAGACAGTATGCAAATAATGTTTTTAAAGCACGGATTTTATATCTGCTGAAACAATAAAATTCCTTCTCTTTCTAACCGCCGCCTTGTGCCTTATGCGGCCTGGACTCGGCACTAGGCTCTGTCATGCGAAATTTCTTCCGGAAAGAATAAATATAGTTGGGAAAATACCTGGCACTTAAAGACGTCATCTTGCAACCAAATGCAGGAACAAAGTTAATTTTGTTGAATTTGTTCAGTATGTTTAGAAAAAAAATGACAAATCGATAAATATATCGTTTATTTCACTTTGGTAAGTAAGTGGTGCAAGTTGGAATTCTACGGGGAATCCCAATATTTAGAAAATGAGAGAGCAAGACTTTAACTGCCCGCTACTGCCCTCTACAGTATACTTTTTCTATGCTGAATTACAGTATAAACTTTTAATGTTGAAATAATTTGTGCTACGCGCAGTATTTTGGCCCAGACAGAGCATGAAATAATTAATAAGATATACTTTATTTGCCAGATGGATATAATTCATCACCAGGTAATTGCTGTTTCTAGTTTCATTTACGAAGACCACCCTTTGGCTATGGGTTTACTGTCATATTTGTTATACATGAAAAACATGTACATCTTAGTATCATCGATAACACAAATCAATTAATTTGGTACTTCACCCACCTAACACTAAAGTATTTTAGGAACTTGCAGGGGTATTTTAGCAAAATATTTGGCATACACACAGAGCCACTCAGTTATTTGTGTTAGGATGCTATGACTGATCAGAAGGTCACGGGGTCACAACTCAAAGTCAACAGACTGATTATACACATCTAGGAATGAAACAAATTCATAGAATAATAAGAATTCCCTGATTGGCAGACCCAGGACATTTGGTCCAGTTTTCTTCGACACTACAGGATAGTGCTTTATGGTTCTTGAAAGAAAGTTAAGTCTTAAACATAATAACACCAGCCCATTAACTACCCTTAGTAGTATGCATCATAGCGCAGGAAAAAAAAAACACACATTTCGCCAAATGAGGCGCCAAGACTATATTTTTGTAGATTTTACACGATGGACGCTATAGTTTTCCAGTCCTTAGCCTAAAAACTAAAAAGGAGGCGTCAGGCTTGTGTCCCCAACCGTCAAGTGTAACTTAATTAAAAGGATATCTATGATGAACCAAGGAACAGGTGTATGAAGGAAATGCTTGGGAATTAGGAAAACCCCGGGAGAGGCTTGGGGAGTCCCCAGCACGACAGAAAACTGAACTTCCCTGAATTGGTGATTTACAACGCCCTGGGGGCAGCAGTTACCAGTAAACTAACTTCAGCAGTTACAAACAGGAGCTTTTCCGCTTTGACTTACCTAGGGTGACCAGATAATCCATGTCATCCCAGACGCTTTGAGCTACTTCAGGTTTTACAAACTACTTTGGCGGAGAGGGAAGGAGCGTAATGATGGAAAATGAGAGAATGGAGCGCAACCGCAAAGGAATGGAAAGACGCATGTTAGTTGTAGCACGGCGCAGCCTGCTTTGCATCACTTCGCCGCTTGGCGCTCCAGGCTCCCGCGCTAATGTACAGTCGTTAGGAGCGGCGTGGGGAAGCTGCAATACCGCCCTCATCCTGAAGGGGCATCGGAGGGACAGATTGAGCTGTTAGTTGCTCCTCAAAAGCGCCGGCCGTTCTATGATTGTTTTTAAATTGGGAGGGTTTAAGATGGGCCATAATTCATACCGATTGGCCAGCATTATTATTACCTAATGATATATTTTGAATCAGCACGTGACAGGAGAGAGAGGCACTCTGGGGACCAATCAGCTTTCAGCTGGGGTACACATCCCAATCCAGATAGCAGGTGGGTCTTCTCCCCGCAATGAAACTTACCCCAGAGTCCACAAATGACACCTGCAGCACCTGAGATGCCTTCAAAATGGCCACCTGGGGCATATGGGGCTATAACAGCAGCCTGAGCAGAGAGGCACACCCAAAGTTTCATCAACTTTTTATTTACACGTGCAGGATGAGGCAGGTACAGTGTTCAGGTAGAAGGTAGTGTTCTCTACACATAGGTACCACACAGACAAGCCCCTGCTCCTTGGGCAGAATTTACACCTTTTGTACCTTATCAATGAGTTCAAAAAAGATTGTATAATAATATCAATAATACAAGCTGAGGGCTTAATGTACAAGAAAAGAACAATCTGTGTTCATATTATTCAGTGAGATGATGTCCAGGCATTCACATCACACCTGTTTCCTTGGCTCTTGGGAGAGGGTCACCGTGTGGAAAATTAGGGAGGAAACCTGCTTTTAGACATAATCCAGTTTGCAGAAAAAGTGACCCAGACACTTTGTGTTTCATCTTATTTTGAGATTTTTTTTCACAATGAATATAAAAAGACCTTAAAGTCACACACGGTAGCCTGTTAAAAAAGGAAAGAATTATTTAACTAGGACATAGTTTGCTCTGCCACACATTCTGTTCAGACCCCACAAATGCATCACTGAAGGAGCATTCCAGAAAGATCTTTGCATACAAGCCGCTGTCTGTTCTGCTAAAGACTTTCCTAACAGAGTTTTTTTTACGGGGCCAAAGCTCTATTGAAAATGATTACAAAACTCCAAAATGGAACCACGTGCATGGAGGGCAGGAAAAGCGGAAATGGACAGCAAGAGGGCGTCCATCCGTTTGGGCACACCACCGCCGCGTGTCAGCCCTCCTGGCCTAAGTCCTCTGTGAACTTTGTAAGCTCATGTAAGGTCTTGCTCGTTTGCCGTGGGCTTGGTGCTTGACAGGGACCTCAACATGTCCATCTGCACGGGGGCGATAAGTCACTCAACAGGAAACATCACGTTTCCTGAGAATATAAGCTGCTGCAGTTGTTCTTGGTGCTTTAGGTTAGTAGAGATAGCATCATCTGGCGCCCTCTAGTGTTAGAATACATAATAACATGTCATTTGAATTCTACAAACATGGCAGTTTGAGGTTTACTCACTATGCAGACCACGGGCTCCAGCAGCTTCTTCCCAGGGACCTCCATCCGTGTCACTGCACAGTCGTCACTGTGATTTATTAACAAATATATGCAGCAGTATAATTTACAGTAGGGAATTCAGGTTAATGTTCAAAGGTACACCTGCATGCTCCTTCCTGAGACTTCAACCTTAACTCAACTTATTGTCCTATAACCCAAAGGTAGCTACATACCTAAAAGGACATCTAGACAAAATGAACTGGAACATGTTGCCTTGGACAACCTGTTGGATACTTCATGACGCCGCCACTTTGTTCATGGTGCATCATGCCACAGTCATAGAGGGGGCAGAATATTTTCGATGTAGCAGACCCAGACTTAAATAAACATATTGTGGCAAGTATGTGGGTCATTTTAATCTTAATTTTAAAATGAATCTTTATTAACAGCCACTATTGGTTTATTGCTAGCAGCAGAAAAGAGGAACCATTCAAAACAGAGTCACAGTTATACGCTAATGAAACACATGCATTCCATGGCAAACATTACTCAGTTACGACATTTGCTATCAATATAAATATACAGACACATATTAATTTACACTTTTTTGTAGTGCAATGCAAAGCATGACAGTTACTGCATAAGTTGACCAACCCTGGGGCATCACATTTTGTCAGCCAATCGCGGAGAGTGGGTGGGATCATAACAAACGAAAATGTTCACCTCCAGGGCCCTACAGGGAGTGTCAAGACAGCAATCATTGTTCCTACGATGTCATACTGCCAAAATGATGCCGATTTCATTTGAAGTATGCAGCCACCATTAAAAGTTATCTGAATATTAATTGCATCTGATCCTTTTTATCCAAAGTGATTTACAACAGAAGGCTTACATTTTACCTGGGTCTGATTCAGGGGCTGCATCTTTCTAAGGCCGCATTCTAGAAATGCGTCCTCCTTTGATGAGTTGCAAAAGGATCCAGCGGATTGATCCTTCACAGCACGACATATCCCAAAATTAATTGCGCATACTTCAAAAGGACGCAGCCTACAAAAGCTACGGAGACCACGTCCTTCAAAGGATGCAACCTCAGAATTCAGAAACAGCCTTTCTGCATCCCCCTGAGATTCAAGCACACAACCTTTACATCGCTAGCAAAAAGTTCCGCTTGTGGAGCTATGTGAGTAACAGTTAGCTGTTATAGGACAAGAGGGTTGTGAGAAGCATGAACAGGAAATTGCTCCCCGAGTGCTGAATTAGCTGCCCACTGCTATGTAATGCAGGGGATGACAATAAATCACTTCACTAAAGGTGATCTTAAATCCTGCCCTAATCAGAAGTTCACTGAAGCAGGTATGAGCTGAAGGAAAGTTGGAAGATTACAAGACACACTCCAGCTCAACACCACAGTGGAGACACCTGCAAAGCACTGCGTCATGACCGTAAACAGAAGGGTCATCTTAAAAACACATCTTCTTGGTTGTTTAAGGCTGTTCATTCATATCAGATTGATCTCATGCTGAACCACACCATCATGTGTGCATATGTTTCAACAGAATATCAGTCCCAAGTATCTCCTGCTGCTAAGCAAATGGAAAGTTGGGTGACAAGCCTCAGAATCAGATCCAGATAATTCTGAGTTAACAGTGGACATTACGGTCTTCTGGTGGTGGAGTCCATCACCCAGGAAATGTTTGTGGCTCCCAGGACAAGAATTCCCTCATTGTTGCTCCCAACACTGAATCAGATCATAACTACCACCATAAGCCATTGTTTGCACACCGAGAATAACATATTTTATTTGCCGTTTTAACATGTTTTAATTAAACTCTGAAACATCCCTCAGAGAGCACTTTGGGTTAAAAAGAATTTTGCCAACTTGACTCCAGATGGTGCCGTTGAGATCTAGGGGGTTCCCGCGCATGAACGTGGTGTGTGTTGGGCATGAATCCACATCACTGTCAGGATGAATCCAACCCCTGTACACGGTGATGGCCCAGTCTGTGCTTTCAGTCTCTCTAGGTTTCTTACCCTGCATCTGGACCAGGAACTTGGTCTTGATGTGCCAAGCCATCTTGCGCACGGTCTCGCTGCATGAGCCACAAGGTTAGTCGATCACATCAGTGAAGATGATGGACGCCTTGTGCTCCCACGCCAAGCTGAAAGAGGTTCTTTACCAGCCAGGGAGAGAAACGGAGAGAGAGCGCTGAAGGAGGGCCAAAAGACCGGATATGGACTCCAGGGGGAACCGAATCATCAGGAGATGCTGACTGTTAGCATCTATAAAACAGAGTCTGACTTATTTTAGTACAGTACCCAGAAGGGCATAAGAGGGACCATAATTCATACTGAGGGGACAACTTATAATTAGCCAATGATATGCTTGAATCAGTGAGTGACAGGGGAGGGGACCATTCAGCTTTCAGTGCCCCATGGCCCCACCCCTGCAAATGCCCCTAGCACAAATCACCTATTCAAACAGCAGATACTGCTTTCTTCCTTAGAAGACACCTGGTCCAACGATGAGATGTAGAAGACGGTGGAGGTGCTGGCCTCTGTGGCCACAGCTTTGGCGGTAACAGTTTACTTGAGGGGCCACAAATAATGCAGTAATACCTGTTTAGTAAATGCATTAATTAACCATGAAGTATGCATTACTTCATCATTAATTAATGATGACGATTCATGTATTTTTTGCAGGAACTTCATTAGTTAGTTCATTAGTTAATCATTAACTAATCATGAACATGATTAGTACTTCAGTCAATGAGGTACTACTATGATTTGTGGCCCCTCAAGTAAAGTGTTACCACTTTGGCCAGGTATGACTTCCCGGTCCCTGGGGGCCCAAAGAGCTGGATTCCACGCCGAAGCGTTTGCTTCCCTGGGTACCACAGAAACACATCTGCACACGGGCACCATCTGAGGTCAGTGAAGACACCAGAAGCTGGCTAGACATTAGCTGAGAAGCACGTAGGGCCTGCTGTCCTGTCAGTGATATCCGTGTGCCAAGCATACAGTTTGCCGTACATAATTACAGCTCGGTCGGAAGACCTGGGATCATTTTTGTAGAATGTCAGTTGTAGGAAGGCATACAGTAATCTTCCTGCATAATTTGGATTCCCCCTGATAAGTACCACTTTACCAACTGTGTTTTTTAAATGCATTTTATAAAAATGAAACTGAAAAAATCAACAATTGTCCTCACCATAATACATAAGGCACTGTTTCCACTGGTAACATTTCTGCATGGCTTTGTCCTCATCTGCCGCCTTGTTTGCCAGGTCTATAGCTTTCTGTAAAACGACAGCACATTGAAGTACGTCAAGCGACGTATGAAAGTGTAGGCAGGAAGACCACAAAGACCCACACATACAGACTAATTCCTCACCCACAGATATTTTCAGTTTCAACAACAGCATGCTAATAATGTGTAGTAAATGTCCTGGGGGTTGGATAGACAAATTGACTATGATTAGTTGATTTATGATTAGTGTGCGGGAAATTGAAGCCTTTTGAAATTCTGACTGAAACATCTATGTCATGGAGCAACAGAACAAGGCTTTTTTTGCATACACATTACAGGGAAACAGATGTGGATTTTTCCTCGTAACTTACTTGCAGTAGCCATGGGTGTCGATAATGTATTGCCGGAGCACAGTACATAAAGACACGCACAAACGCGACGTCTTCTCTCGGAGCTATGGAAGATTTTATTGGACTTTTTTTATCCAACCCACAAATCCAATAAGGACTTCCATACCTGATCAGGGGCGCAGTTCGAGATGAATTGATGGGGGCTGAGTTTTTACTAGGGGGATGACACACTTCCCTGGGAAAATGTCTTTAAAGCTGATAAATGTCTGCTCATGACTTTTTAGCACAGCAGATATGCGTATTTAGAAAGGTATAAAGCCCTCCATTCACTGGCGGAAATTAGTAAATGTATCCTTTCAGTCTTATACAGATATAATGATTGTTATTATGCTTATAATGATTTGGGGTATTTCGGTAAAAATATTTTTGAAAATATACCTAGACATCCTGAGGTAATATTTTGCCAAATGTGTTTAGTATTAATGCATACGTTACTGTATTGGCTGCTTAAAATATAGTTATCTTTTCACATTATAAAGTTGTGTAGAAGTTCATAACAGTGGTGAAGTCAGTTTTAAGTTGGATATTCGGCAGATATTCTGCTCCACACTCCCCAGATCTAGCGGTGTTTCACTCGCGCTAACCAGACTAAGTGGTCAATAGACTGACAGGACAATTTCACAGCCTGGCAGACGACGGCATACCCCTGATTTGGGGACCGTCAAGGAGCCCGTGACCCAAATCCAGGTGCAAATTGTAGTGCTACCTTAGACACACAGAACACAGCAACTTTCATTCATTTTTAACCCTTTATGCTTTTTATATGTTTTTTTATGTAAAAAAAATGTGTTTTTCAATAGCTTCTAGGCTGTGGGAGCCAGTGACCCAAAGCAATTTAAATAACTGCCACACAGGACACAGCAACTCTTTAACCCTTTACGCATTTTATATTTATTTTTAAGTAATTTTTTTTCTGTGGCTTCAAGACTATGGGAGCCAGTGATATTAAAATATAAATGGTTTTACTTTATTGCTCAGTTATGACTTTTGTTGATCGGACCATAATGGGCACCTGGTACAAAATGTTTGTTACGAAGTTTCATACCAGTCACATGCTGTTTGGAGACCTCCTCCATATAAGATCTGGGCCTGTGGGACCATACCACTAAACAGGAATGCCTTTCCACAGACGGCTGTGAACAGCTTGCCTAGGAATGCTCCCAGGGGCAGCGTGTCGGGGAATAGCACTATATACCTTCGTTCTCCTCTTGTGCTTCCTTTCAGTCCCGCTGCAGACTAATACTAAACTGCGACACTTTTGGTAGCCAATCAAATACTGGTTTAG
Organism: Petrocephalus zakoni; assembly: GCA_026774425.1. Classification (NCBI taxonomy): domain Eukaryota; kingdom Metazoa; phylum Chordata; class Actinopteri; order Osteoglossiformes; family Mormyridae; genus Petrocephalus; species Petrocephalus zakoni. The sequence continues at coordinate 18,088,534 of JAODKN010000001.1, read as the reverse complement.
CGCGACCTCTTCCCCTGGGTCCTAAACACAATGTAATGCAATTTTTTTTATATATAGTGCATTTTCACAGCATTACATTGTCTCAATGTGTTTTACATGATCTCTGCCACATAAACCCCCAGTGAGCAAGCCAGAGGCAACAGTGGCAAGGAAGAACTCCCTAGAAGGAAGAAACCTTGGGAGGAAC
>JAODKN010000001.1:18035561-18047969 GCA_026774425.1 Petrocephalus zakoni | reverse complement strand
TCTCATTAGGGTATTAACTTGATTTTGCACTTTGTGTTATTTTTACATTTAATATTGCCCATAAAAGTGTAGCCCGATTAAATAAAATAGAGAAGTCAAATTACTTACAGGTTGTCAAAGCTTAGACAACACAGAATGCTTAGACAGGTAGTTCACTTGACATTAAACGTTATTTAAATGTATTGTAAAATAGGCAGGGGTTTTGTGTGTGACTCAGTGGGTTCAGATGCTGTCCCTGTGATCATAAGGTCACTGGTTTGAATCCTGTGGTTGGCAGAGTGATTTCACCATGGGACTCTTGAGCAAGGCCCCTAACCCCCATTGCTCCATGTACTGCTTGACTTCCATTGGCTTCCTCAATTATTTACTTTTTCAAAGCGATGTATATGTGTGACCGATCTATTCAAAATTCAGGAGGGAGATTGCCTTTACCCCCTTACCCTCCAGATGACAGCATAGCCATTCACACTTTAAGGAACAGGGCCACGTGCACATTCCCGTCTAATTACAAGCTTTTATTTAGCAGCATTAGAAATTATAGTCTGACATTTAATATACACAGATTTCAAGACCAAATAAAACTACACGTCAAGAGCTCAAAAGCTCATCTACAGTCAGTACGACAAACTTTAAGTCTCCCGGAGAGCTGACTATAAGTGATCAGATGAGTGTCTGTTCACCAGGAGGAGGGGACTGTTATCAGAGGCTGGACCACAGACACACCTTTAACCTCAACAGTCCTCTTCCTGCTTTGCATAGGTGACATTTTGAAAATATTGTTTCATGATGCAAGGAAGAAGGGTGCAGAGTCCAGCCCCATTTGCAGATCCTTACTAAATTCCATTTCATCCATGAGACAGACGGTGCCGTTCCACATAAACGACACAGCTGTCAGCAGCAAATGGGACTCTCACAGTCTGTTTTTATTCCGATGGACAGTCTTGCCACAACCACACGGTTTAGTAACAGGAACATTCCGGAAATACTGAGATGTCTCCATGTCGGAAACCAGCTGAGGGGGGATGGGTTCAAGTCCTATCGACAGTTTGTCCTGAGAAGGTCACAGAGAAGAAAGCAAGCCAAACCCTGCAGCAGGGTTTGGTAGAGTATAACCTTTCAGTCTGAAGTTCAGCAGCCGGAAATGAACTTGAATTGACTCCCTCAATTAATATGGATAACAAGCATCTCTAACCCACTGCACACACAGGTGCATGGACTTTCAGTGCTCCTTTAACAGACTTTACACTGCTGATATGGTAACATAAGAACATTCATTAAACAACAAAAAAAAAGCTGTACGATTCATGACACAGGCATGACAAAAAAAAGTAACCTAAACAGCACCACCTGCAGCCAGGCAACTCGTGCACAGGGAGAGAAGACACCACAACAGATTCATTCAACTCAAGACACGGCATCTTAAAAAATAAAATCAAAGAGTACATGGTATTAGTGCAAAGAGATTAATTAAATCTTCACTGAGATTTGAAATCTGAGCAACTCATCCTAGGTCTGGGATAATATGACAGACTTCATTTAAATGTGCCATACTGGAAAAGTAATTTGTGTGGTTAAATGCTAAAATATAAAATAAAAATACACATCTACACGGGAAATACTTTAAATACATGTTTTAAATTAAACAAGTGTTAAAGGCCAATTATAGAAGGGGAAAAAAAATCTTAAAAAAAGAAAAGAGAAAAAAAAAACAGCCCAGAAAAAGGGTCACAACAACATGAACAACAAAGAACAGCACCACCCACAGGACAGGAATTAAACTGCAGAAGCTGACAATGTGAGAAATGTCAAGCATCCTCACTTCAGCAAAGGGCACACTAATAAATATCAGGAAGCCCTGAGTAGTTTCTGTCCCAGTAACCGCCAGAGAAGATCCAATCCTGGGCACCATTGTGAGGGTTGGGTGCCTGGTGGAACCACCTTTAAAAAAAAAAAAAAAAGCAGAGAACACTGATTGGTCAGAATGCCCACCCACCCAGATTGGCACTGCCCCCTACTACAACCACAACACAGACACACCCCGTATAAACATATGGGCTTTAACAAGAGCTTTTCTTTACGATTCAAATGGTTTTTAAATTAGCATAGTATGAACAGCCCAGAAAATGCATCTAAAAGAAAATATATCTTCAATTTTCACTTAAAAGTAAACGTTTTTCAAAAACTGCTATGCTACAGTATAGTAAAAACTGAACACAATCGTGCACAACCCAAAAATAACCTGAGAGACCTCTGAATACCGCTATTGTGAAAGCCCAGGAAACCTATAACTCTAGAGCGAGGCACTTGCTTATTGTGGGGGGGGGAGTTTCTAGAAGGTGCTGCCTTCAGCTCAATTACAGACAGAAAATCCACAGCCCACCCAAGCAAAAATAACTGAAAGACATTCAGAGTTAAAAATATAAAAGCATAAAAAATAAATAAGCCCCTGTATGATGGGAATATTTAAATACTGTTATGGCCCTGCTGATTGTTTCCAATTGATTAGACGGCACTGAACTACCCCCAGGCTTCAATGAAGACGTTAACAGATGAATGGAAGGGTAAGCCTGCGGATTCCAAGCATTTTCGAGGTCAAAGTGTCCAGCCAAATCGTATGATCATGTAAAAGATCACATCACACCAACACCACAAAGCCCTGACATAAAATTCACACTAAACACCCAGTATTGTCTTGTGTGCAGATTAATCCATCCGCTTCTGTTAATTAATTTGTTTCTGCTATGTTATTTAAGTGTTGGTAGTTTGCGGTCTAATTCTGCGCAATTAAGGCAGTGTTTGCAATTCTCAGGTGATCCTGTTGGTGGCGGTGTTTGAGAAAACACAAGCCAAAAGCACTCCAGACAGCGGGAAGCAACTCAAACCTGGGGCCGAGCGGGGTGCTTCTTCAAATAAAAACAGACAGAGGAGGGGATATCAGAGAGAAGGGGGGGGCGACATGTTAGCAAACGTGCAGCAAATGTGGACTACAAGCCAGTGGCAACGGCAAAGCGCGACATCACATCCTGATGAATCATGTGACAGTCTGCTGACAAATTGGCCATGTCGTCATTGGCTAGGTGAATGTGGGGCCCCGCCCCTGGCCACACCCACCTAGTCTTCCCGTCGTCGTCGGATTTTGAGCGCACTTTCCGGGCGGCTCGCTGCTTCTCTTCCAGCCGCTTCTTTTCCTCACTTGCCAGGTCTGATTCCAACGAAAGAACAGAAACAGCTTGAACGAAAATGGCTCAAACGACCGGAGTTATTTTGCGAGAGAGAGTGGACTAGGCCGGCTGTGAAGGTCAAGGAAATTAGATCTCATGATTAACATATATACCTAAAAATATAAGAGCAAAATTTAAGCATTTAAAGGTCACTCCCAAAGCTACATAACACATTCACAAAAACGGCTCAGATGACCAGAGCTCTTCATTAGGAGACTGAACTAGGCAGGGCGTGAAGATCAAGCAAATTAGACCTGAAGATTAAAATAGGCACCTACATAAAATACATACAAAAATAACCTGTAATTTTATCTATTTACAGGTCACCTCAAAAGCTAGACAGACCATTCTGAGGTCTGTCCCAGGCATACCTATATCCCCATTCTCCATGGCCCGGATGTCTGGCCGCAGCCGGCAGTCTGTCTTAGGTATTACCGCCTCCATCTCCTTATCAAACTCATTCAGCTGCATGGCGAACAGGGTGAAGCTGTACATCTGTGATTGGACGGAAGAGATGTCAGTCAGAGATGGGGCGGGGCAGTCAGTGGTTGAAGGGGCCAGGTGGTATGCCTTCGAACCTCGGTGGAGTTGGGTGGCCTCGGTGCTATTCTCCACAACAGCTGGCTGCCAGGGATCACCTCCACTGTCTCAACATCAGGAAGGGGCATATCCTCCACCTCCTCAGCACCGGAGCCCTGCGGAGGAAGGGACGTATTGCTCAGCAACCGACTAAACACCATCATCATCATCCGGAAAAAGTAAAGTGCCAGAAATATGATACATGTTCTCTGGTCAGCGGAGAGGTGCTGGAGCAGCCCATCGACTGTTCCGCGACACCGCCGTGATAGCTGGCACGTCAGGGATTCCCCTTAATGGAGCTCACTGTCCCGTGCACCACCAAGCGCATCGCTCACAGGCACCCCAGATGTTTACATACGCGTTTTCCCTTCTTCTCCTCCGCATTCTTTCTGTCGTTCTTCTTGTGGGTGTCGTAGGCCGCCGGCTCCAGCGTGTACAGGCACTCGGTCCACTTCCCGTAGAGGGCACACAGCTTCTTCTTGCTGCAGCCCGGACAGCGTCATTAAGAGGGCACCGTTGCACGGGTGGCATGAGGTCATGTCTGCCACTGCAGCCGTCACGGCGGTTACCTCTTATCCAGGATGTAGCCCTCCACTTTGTGAAGCTCTTTTCCGAACAGGCCGCAAGGTTTGAAGCTCAAGCAGCATTTTTCCCCAGTTCTGAGAAGACAAATTAAACTCTTTCCAGATGTTCTTGCTTTCACTACACTCCAATTCCTCTTAAAATTGCACCCATCATATGTAAATCTGTGTCCTGTACTTTGCTGCTGGAATGGGCTAACAGTAAATAAGACGACCAGGGCCATGTAGCATAGCAAGGGTGCCTCCACAGCGCCCTCTGCAGGCACACTGGGATCCTGCCTCTCTTACTTGTGGTTGATCACCTCCACGTTGCCATATTGCTCAATCCACAGCTGGCCCACGATGATGTTGTGAACACAGCAGGTGGGGTTGGTCCATGTGTACGCTTCACCATGCCTTGTGACACAAAAAGAAAAAGAAAAAAGTGACCACAGTGACTTACAAAGTCACACTAGATAAGCTACTGTATCATTAAGGAAGCAACCATAAAAAGTATATCGTCGGTGAAGCCAATAAAATTAGCCAACAAGGCTACATCTTTTCAAGCACCAGCTCAGTGCTGCCCCCAAGGAGCTCCAAAAAAGACTGGCTTACTTGGGCAGTTCTAGGGTGATGATCCCTTTAGGCTCTGCCTCCACACTCTTGCCCCAGAACTTGAGCTTGGGGTATATGGACCCATGGAAAACGAAATCATTCTTCACCCCCTCGGCGTAGAAGGCGCTGACGGGGGGGTGGTGACTGACCTGCTCCGAGATCAGCCGGAACCCCAGGTCCTCCCTGGGGAACAGGAAAACAATCAAATAAAAACTCAGTATCAATGCCTGATAAAGTGCCATAAAGGGTAATGTTTAATTATTCACATTTACGCCTTGACAGACACTCTCGAAATGTCACGTTCGGTAAGGTTCCTTAGAAGGTTCTGGAATAGCTCCGCCTGCTCATACCAAAACACCTACGCCCGCCGGGCATGTGCGAGTGGGCCATGACGGTGGGCCCTGCCCCCAGGGCTGATGGGACGTGGGCCTCTGGCTCCTTGCCGCTCTTATGGCAGCAGGAGGAATTAGATCCCGAGTGTAAGCAGAGACATCGCACCAGCACTCGGGGGCAACCTGAGGCAGGCTGGGGGGTGCCCCTACCTCACCAACTCGTAGGTCTCCCCAAGCAGCGGGTTGAAAGGTTTGCCCGTCCTTTCCCACTGCGAGGCGACAGCTGACACTGCAAAGGCGGCCACACACTGTGAGCACAGGGTGGCATTTCATAGTGTTAGAGTCAGGGGTTCAAGAGAGCAGCATAAATGGGCGGGAGACACTGGCTTACCCTATAGAAGATAACACTGGTTCTACTTTAATACAATATACTTGGTTATACTCAGCCACTATAGCCCGTTTACCCTCACGGACTAGACATAAAATAAACATTAGATGTTGAGGCTGTGTCTGCCCAGAGGGCTCTGCACACAAACCGTCCCGTCAGAAGATCCCGGGACTCTGGGGTACCTTCATCCTCTCGATGGAGTCGGAAGAGGAGTTGGCCTTGTGGATGAGGTATGTGTGCTCCATGTACTCCGTGAGGCGCTGCAGGAAGCTCAGCGGTTCGTTGAAGATGACCGGCATGGTGATCTTGGACAACTCCTGCAAGAGAGGGAGTGAGAGATGGAGAAAGAGTAGATGGGAGAAGAACCAGCGGACAATAGACTTCTAGCACATTGAACTACTGAACTCATGGCCTAGCGCCTGACATCAACAAGGCTACATCTGAGGCCTGGCAGCCGACGATCAGGCCTCACCGGCCCCTGAGGATTTGCGAGTGGCACCTAAGAGTCAGGGAGGTTTCTCACCATGCCAATGCACTTCCTCAGGATGCTCCAGATGCTGAAATCGTTCCTGGAGAACATGGGAGCTGGAAGGCTTGTCCTGAAGGACACAACATAGCCGACACCGATGAGTACAAATCCGAGCAGGTTGGGGCATCGTTACCAGGGGGTTATCAGTGGGCGAGAAGCTGGTACCCACAGGCAGCGCAGATATGTAAATAGTGAGGAGCAGAACCCAAACATCTGCATCTTGATGAAGACCAACAAGGAAATGATGACAAACTGTGAATAAACAGGCACGCTTTTTGATTGCATTCAAAGACCAAAAAACGACCTCACTAGTCACATTTTTTGGAGAATTTGCTATACTTATTAAGTCCTTTGGTCTAGTATAGCAAAACCTGTACACACACACACACGCGCATCTTGTGTTTCCGAAACGTACACCCGAGACGCGGACATTCAAGCTGGCTCGCATGCCTCTCCTTCCCATTGACAGTGTCCAGGACCCATGTTTTGGCAGGACAGCTCTATTGAGGACCCTACTTGTCCTCAGGCTGGATGCCAAGGCTTTCTGGCCACAAAACTGGAGGGCTCTGAGGGGGGGCACATTCCATTATGTAACTGTCTGGGTGCTCACAAAGAAGGAGCAGTTCAGGACCAGAAGGTTAACAATCCCCTGTCAACCAGCAGCAGCCTAAACGCTCAGTAGAAAATTCCCAGTTAGTTTAAACCAGAAATAAATAGCCAAAGGCGAGGTTTTTGATGTTCCAGCAGCCCGTGACATTACAGGCAGAGCATCGCTCAGCCGAGGACGCTTCTTAATTACAAGAATTACTACGTTACAGTGGAACTTCATCAAAGTTTCATGTCTTCAATGGAGAAAGGTTTCTGTTTGTGGGCTCCTCTCATTGTAACCTCGGGCAGCGCCGAGCTGTAAATTATTCAGTCTCTGTGGAAAGACTGGCAAATGCATGAAAAAAGAAGGTCAGCTTCTCTAATGCGACTGCGAAGAGTTCCCATGAACTCAAAGGCCAGCCGAACGAGGGGTAATCAAGGGAGGAAAGAGAAAGCTAGAGAAACTTCTCTAAAGGGAACGAGATGTGCCGGTTCACAGAGCCAATGCACCACGCCAAACCTGGGGATGTTCCGATAAGTCATGTGGCGTATCAGCCTACGTTCCATCGTGAAAACAACCCTTTGGCTTTAGATGATTCATCTCGGCCATTCAAAAAAAGCAGCGAGCCACTCGCCCATAAATCGGGATCCATAATAGACATGATTCATTAGCAGGTGCAACGACACAACCAAAAGTCTCCCCCAGCATGAATTTTTCTCCCAAGTTATCGCGCACTCTTTTTCTAGGATGTGTGTGAGTGTGGCGTCTGCGGGACAGAACTCCAAGCAGGTTGGAGCATGACTTACCTGTGCTTGCCAACGCCATTGGCCTGGAGCTCCAAGGGGACCTCCTCGTCTTCCCGCGACATGCTGGCGGGAAATCTGCGGCCGCACGTTGGCCGGACACTCCTCTCCTTCTCCCGTTCCTCCTCCTCGTCCTCCTCGAAGGAGCGGCTGGCGACTGTCTCGAACCCGCTCAGGGAGTGCTCCGAGTCGGACTCTGTGGCAGGAGGGAAGGAGGCGGCATGTCAGCAAAGGGCGTCTGCACTGACTGCCAACGCGTCCCCACAAAAAGCAGCTGCCCAATGCACCCCACCCCTCACCCCTACCCCCATGGGCCGCCGCTGCCCAGAGAAATCCGATCTGCAGATTGAGTTGCACACACAGGCTACTGTGTGGACCAGCTACCACGGGCAACGCTTGCATGGATGGATTCATCAGACGCCAAGAGCATCATCGCCAGCAGCCGGGCGACGCATCAGTTCAATGCTCACGCCCACAGGTCGCCGATTTGTCTTCCCGCCGGGATATGGCGCCAGACTATGGGACCAAACCCGGTGTTTCCTACATTGCAAACCACGGGCAAGATCGACATTGGCCAGTGGGAAAGAGGAAGAAAAACACTGCCCCATCTGGCAGAAAATTAGTGAATAAGCCTATGGAGGGCCAAACTCGGGATCTAAGACCTATTGGGAGGCCAGTTAACCATTCCGACTAGAAAACTAAACTAAACTGGATGCCTCCAGCTGGATCATCACTCCAGGATCCAAACTCCACTTCCTCGACTCCCAAAAAGTTGGATTTCAGCTTTCAGTCTCAGAGGACCTGGGAGGTAAATAACTGAGGCAAGTGGCATTTAGTTGCAATTCATTTGCCATTTCTAAGGCAGAGCTGTTATGGCTGGCAGCCATTAGGTAACCAAATTAAAATCAGGAATCAAAAACATGCTGCTCACTCCTTTGTGTGCAGTGGCATTGCTATGATCTTAAGACCCCTGGGGCTTTGCCCAGAGACCCAATCTGTCTGAAGGTTCTCAAAATGGTTGTTAAAACATCAGCGCTAAAAAAAACATTTTGGGGCTTGTTTGGATAATTCAGGGGAACAGAGACCAACCAAATCCAGGAAAGAAATCTGGCATCTTTAGGAAAAAGGCCCGGTTAGTGTCCATTAGTAGCAGATGCTACCCAAAACATGATAACCATGTGAGCCATTCTGCCCAGTGAGACTGAGCATGGACAGGGACAGAACCCAAACAGACACACACGTGATTAAAGATGCAACAGCAAAAACATCACTGGTACAGAATGGAGGGTGAAGTGTTTTTTTCCTGTTAGACGTTTTAGACACTCAGAGAGATCCTTCCGGAAGATAACTGAGAACTTGAGAGCGTGTGAGAGCATGTGTCTGGGGCTAGTCCTTCGAAAGGCCACTGGCCTGGTCAGTCAGCAAGCAAGGTCTCTGGGTAAAACTCTTTATATAAAACTGTAAATTACTCACTGTCAAAAACGTTTTCTGCACGTCTAGTCTCAGGCACTAGAGATCTCCTGCTAACACTAATGTCAGATTCTAAGCACTATAGGGTAATCATCTCAGGTAAGGTGCTATATATCAAATGGCACCGAACTAAACTAGACTGGCACGTGAAGCAGTGCTGGGGGAAGGGTTTACAGCCATGAAGTGTAGAAAAGCAGGCGGCACTCACCAGAGACTGCGTCGTAGAACTCATCCTCGCTGAGGGCGCTCCTCGGCGACGAACCCTTGACGACAGACTGCTCCAACTCGTGGTGCTCGGTGGCCAGCGTCTGCAGCGCTTCCGAAAGGATCTTGTTCTTCTCCACCTCGTGCTCCAGCTTCTGGCTACGCACCTGGGGGTGGAGGAGGGGAGGATGGTACAGCTATAGCGCCCCTCACAGGTTCGGCCTAGGAGAGGGCCCTGCAGTCACATGTGCCGATGCCGGTTATCGCCTGGCAACGTGGAAAACATTTACCGGTGAGCAGGAGGTGCGTTCGGCGCGGGGCTGGGCACATGCAGAGCATGGGGACAGCCTGTGCTTTGCACGCAGCTGTTCCAGGTGTACGACAGGTCCGCCCCCCCCCCAATCGCATCTCAGGAGCAACAACATAGCCGGCGCCCCCTGGAGTCTCTGGTTTCCTCCCGGTGGAACTCAATCTCCTGTCACAGACGGGATCATGTGGCCGGAGGGACGGATCACATTCTCGGGGGCTGTTTCTGTTCGTTCTTCAACGCCAACAGGAGGTAAACATGCGACAAAGGGGGCGAGTTTGAATCCCAAAAAGGGAACGGCAGCCCTGTCCTGATTCAACCTGTTTTAATGTTAGTGTACGCCAAGAGAGGGACGACAAAGCCAAAGCCATACCCAAACGATCGATTCCGGTCTTTGTAAGCTATCCAAAACAGCACAACAGCTCCCAGACATACAGACAATGGGGGGGACCAATATGACGCATTTATAACCGCCTGGCCGCCGTCTCCTTTTATAGAGTGCCACTTTAACGAAGACTGACTGCTCGGGTTACGCGCCACTTTGCACTCTCGGTCAGCACTGGCCGACCAGCGAACACCGAAGTGTTTGCATAAACAACAACGGCCTCGAAGAAAGAGCCGGAAAAACGAGGGTATGAGCAAAGCCCTGGCAGCTTCCTCATAAGGACATAGCGGGAAACGCCACGGCCAATAAGTGCTGATGACCACGGAGGGCTTGGGATGGGGGATGTTTCTATGAAAGGATCTGCCGTGATACTGTAACCATGACAGGAGAGCCAAGCAGAGAGCAAAGCAAGCAGACCAGGGTTTTGATTGGCTAGGCTTCTGGGGGGGGCGGGGGGGCGAGCGGGACGGCTGTAAGGTCCCCTTGAGGGCTCGAAGAAAAACAAGCTTACCTGTCCCCCCCTCCCCCAGGACACAGGACAAGACTGATGAGTACAGTGGTGCAAACAAAGAACCCAAAAAGGAAACAACCAAATGGGGAAGTGAAGGAAGCAGACAGGGCAGAGTGAGGGGGTGAGTCACCAAGGCAGAGCTCTGCTCCACCATGAAGCCACGCCCTCTGCTGGCCACAATGTGGCCAGGCCCTATTTACCTAATTGTTTTTCCAGTTCTCTCCTTCGGGAGGCGCCAAAGGCTGCGAATGCCTGCCACTCTGTCCCCAAAGAGCCCCGCACGCTTGCTTTTTTCCCCTGTCCACCGAACGGCATCACCCCACTGGTTCTCTCGCTCTTTTCGCAGAGCAGCGTTTGGCTGCAAGGGGGAGAACCACTTCTGTGGATCTAGGTGGCCAGTTTCGGCTGCTGGCAGGACGTGCTGCACGCTATATACCGGCCTGGTGGACTAGGCCACTCCCAACAACGGCTTGCAGCCTCCTGTGCCGGGTCAGGTTCCGTCCCAGTATTTACAGTGTTCTCTGAAGTCCTGATCCATGTCCTCCACAAAGAGCATCTTTCCAAAAGTCTCTAGCCTCAACTTAAGCCCATTTTACGCCTGGCAACCCCCCAGGCCCCCTCTTAGATGGGCATCCCCCATGGTGATGCCCATCTAAGGAAAAACTACAACCCGTTACAATATTATTATAAATCACCATTAGAAGCAACAATTACATTATTATAACACAAAACCCCAGATGTAAAAAGTTTAGCTGTAAAGTATGTCATGATACCACAGAGCTCTCTCTCTCAAATCCTGAACGGCGAGCACCATAGCAGAATGGGCAACCAGGCACGAGGCCCCCTGCAGATGGAGTTGAGCTCCAGCTGAATGTCCTGGAATCCCCCTGGCAACCCCTCTCCACAACCCGCCCCATATGAAGCCCTGGAGTCACAGCACCCTTGTCTCTAACTGCAGGGTCATACCTACGTCCACGGGGGTTAAACGCAGAATCTTTACTGAACTGTGGCTCTGACTCTGATGCCACATTCCCAGAGTCAGTGCTGCCATTTGCACCCACCTCTCCTAGGCCTGGCCACCAAATACTAAAACTACGAGGAATCACAAGACCATTTTGCATGTGGATTGTCGGGAGCCACGTGACAGCTACACACCATTAAACACACCAGTACACAGTCTATAAAAACACACAGATCCACACACTTACAGGCAGTCTTTACTGAACGGCATCAGCGTACAGAAACGGAAAAACAAACCAAGGTAGATGTCCCAGCACCATCCTCCAAGCCCAGCAGCCTGCAAAGTCCAGCTCCCACGGGATAAGCTCTCTGCAGAGCTCAGGAAAGCCAACGGTGGCACATCTCTTTTGTCTCGTTCTCCCTCGCTGTCATGTATCTATATCCCCCATCCCTCCCTCTCTCTCTCTCACCATCATCTCCATCATCCAGACATACACCTCAATATACATCTCCGCTGCCCTCTTTGCAGAGCAGTTACCACCGAGAGTCCAGAGGAGAGCTGCCCCCATCCTCAGAGACCCCACACACCCCCAACACGGACTGTTCACACAGGACGGAGGTTACAGAAGTGCGAAGTCTACAACCTCCTGACTTAACAACTCCTTCTTCCCCACTGCCATCAGACTCCTTAACAGCCGAGAGGAGTATGAATGATGGACATCATACTACCATACCATGCCATACTACCTCATACTGTAATTTTTTTGCGCATTAAGCTATTTTGCACATTACATTTAAAAGTATTTATTTTTCTATTTTTCTTTCTCTATTTCATCGTACCTCGGTATTTTTGTGTGGACCACAAAGTAAGAATTTCATTGCACAGAGAAATGCACTTTTCTACTGTACATATGACAATAAACGCTTTGAATCTTGAATCTCGAACACACACACA
>JAODKN010000001.1:18019061-18029938 GCA_026774425.1 Petrocephalus zakoni | reverse complement strand
ATCTCTATGTACTTTTCAGCATTAATGGTGCCATCACAGAAGTGCAAGTTACCTTTGCCAAGGGCACTGACACAACCTCATACCATGACAGACCCTGGCTTTTGGACTTGTTGCTGGTAACAGTTTGGATGATCCTTTCCTTCTTTGGTCCAGAGCACACGGTGTCCATTTCTCCCAAAAAATACCTGAAATATTGATTCACCTGATCACAGTACACGTTTCCACTGTGTGATGGTCCATCCCAGATGCCTCCAAGCCCAGAGAAGTCAACGGCGCTTTTGGACACAGCTCCCTTTTGGCACAGTACAGTTTTAACTGCCATTTGCTGATGTAAATACGTATTTTGGTACTTGACAAAGGTTTGCCAAAGTAGTCCTGAGCCCATGTGTGTCATGACCTGTGCCGGGTGTGGAGCAGGGAAGCATAGTCGGGAGTCCAAAAGGTGAGGTTAACGAAGATTTATTCTTGACAGGAGCAGGGAACAGCACAGGAGAGCGTAACAACGTCAGTGACCGGACTGGGGAAACGGACTTGAATGCGGACTAAATACACAGGATCACTAATACAGAAGAAGAAACAGCTGGTAAACGCAGGAATTCACACGAGGGTAATGAGGGGGCATGGCACACAGGAGGATCGAACGGGCAGGACGTGACAATGTGGTGATATCGATAGATGAATGACGGTTGTTGATGCAGTGCCGCCTGAGGGATTGGAGATCACGGTTGTCCAGCTTAGGCTTGCACCCTTGTCCTTTACGCACTGAAATCCTCCAGATTCCTTGAATCTTTTAATTATGTTATGCACTGTTAAAGGTGAAATATCTAAATCTTTTCCTATCTTTCTTTGAGGAACATTGTTTTTAAACATTTCAATAATTTTCTCACGTATATGTTGGCAAACTGGCGATCCTTGGCCCATCTCTGCACGTAAAGGACTAGACCTTTCTTGGATGCTGCTTTTGTACCAAATCATATTTATAATCACCTGTTGACATCACCTGTTTCAAATCACATCATTATTTTTCCAATTTACCTCATTACACATTCCTAAATTGCTCCTGTCCCAACTTTTTTTTAAATGTGTTGCAAGGACCAAAATTGGAATACATGTTGATTTAGTAAAAAACAATAAAATTCACGAGGAACACATTAAATAATGTGCTGTTGTATTGTTTTCAATGTAATACAAGCCAAAGTAAATTTAGAAATCACTACTTTTTTATTTGCGTTTTCCATACTGTCCCAACTTTTTCTGATTTGGGGTTGTACTTTAGTTCACCAAAAATTCCTATACACTGATTTAACTTTCTGTTTTGTCAGATTAGTCGAACATTTCCCCATGAATCATTGAAAGGTCTTGACTAGTTAATGGTAGTCTGCTGATGTCCATAAACCGTAGTTAAATGCTGGATGTGGGCTCTGACGTGATCTGGAATCCAGTGAAGACATTGCCTCATACGAGCACTACAGACGGTCCCAAAAACAGTTAAACGAATTTGCTTTGTTTTGCCGAAGGTTAATGAAATCAGCATTCTTCAGATTTAGCTGCTCTGCGTTCCACTTTGCCAGTGAGTAGGTGGGTAAATCCTCCAGCTGACTGGCAGCTACCTGAGCAGGAGGATTACTTGTCAGTTACCTTTGGCATTCTGTGATACAGACACAGTGACAGAAAGCATTACGACCATGTGAAGCAAATTACATTGATTCTCTAGTGAAAATAGTACACGTAAAGGGTGAGCTAAGATTTGGTCCTTTAGTTGACATGTTAAATGCAGAATAAATGGGCAAGGATAAAGATCTGAGTGACTTTGACAAGGGCTACATCATTATAGCCAGGAGCCTGGGTCAGAGCATCTCTGAAACAGCATGGCTTTTGGGGTGGTGACAGTCAACCCTGGTGAGTACCCACTGAGTGTGGTCTGACAAGGGAAAAGCCAAGACCCGTTAACTGAATGTTGGGCGATGTGGGATGTTAACAAAGGACTTCCCATCTGGTACAAACAATAGAAGGGCTCCTGTGGCACAAATAGGATAATTTGGATGATGATCACAGGAGTAATGTGTCACGACACACTGTGCATAGAGCCCTGTTGCATATGGGACCACGTAGTTGTAGATGAGATTTGTCGGTCCAAAGCATACCACAGATGCTCGACACATTGCTGGCCTTGCACATGATCTTTATCCATGCCCATTCCTTCCAATTGCATCTGACAGTGAGTCTTCAGCAATATATATCTTTTTACCTAGAAATGTCACTTGAATCCCAGTGGAGGAAATGACTCTACTAACTCTCTCAGAACCAAGGAGAGAACCCTCACCCCATGACCAAAAACTAACACTTCTTTCTGTCCTTCTATTAAAATTCCGCATCTCTGTTGAGCATCATCACCCATGGTCCACATCAGAACAATCTGAAAATGCTACCGTTAAGCCCCAGTTTCCTGTGAGTGAACTAATACATATTATTCATTAAATACTTGGCAATCCCATCCCGTTCTATCCATAGATTTTCGGTCCCCCGTACGCTGATCTAAATGAGTGGCAAGATGGATAGATAGATGGATTTATAATTTCGGATTCATAGAAGGAAAATGAATTATGAGCTCCTTGTGGTTAACATACTTATTTTCTGTTCCTCAAAATAGTACCTCAAGTATTGTTTGATAGTCATTTCCTGCTTCAGCAGAGAGGTATCCTCATGTTGATTTCCGTACCTCTTGTGCCACAGCTAGTCATTCTTCTGTTTTTTTGTGCCTCGCGTAACAAATGGTGTACAAGTGAGTGCTAGTCCCCACGATGATGTGATATAAATGGGGGCTTGAGATTAGCAGTCATAGTTGCTGCGAGTGGTCTGTCAATGTGTAATAAAACTTCCCCAGACTCCGTCTGCATTTGCTGCTCAGGTCTCTAGGGCTGAGGGTGTGCAGAATGGCTAACTGCTCCAAGGCCGAGACAGTAATAACAAACACAAGACCACAACCAGGGCACGACCTCTGACCATTCGCCTTTCCACACTGACATTAATCCCTGCAATGCTGGGCAGGGCTGGGCTGGGCAAGCAGGTCATTCAGGCTTTTTTAGAGCAGCATATAAAGTCCAGAACAAGAGGCTCACTGGTTCTTATCTGTTATTTGAGACTCTTGTCGAGTCGCTGCCCATGTTCAGTTTTCCTCCTGAGGTCTTTGGGAGTTCTTTTTTGGCTGAAAATCAGTGCTGGGTTGTCAGATTCACATCTACTGAAATTTTCATGAATAAAAACAGTTCTTCCAGAATATTTAACACCTTTTTAACGTTATTATTCTCAGTTACACAAATATCCGATCGTAAAAAAATGAATGTAGATGGATGAGTAAGTATAAAAAGAAGGCCATGGAACATGAGTCTTTGATAACAAAGAGAAATAGTTACTAGATAAAGTGACACAAAGACAGAAGATGAATTTTTGGAAATAGGTATCCAACCTTGTGCATATTATATGTTGGTAAAATGCCATATACTGAACATTTTAATTGGCCTATGTGGTAAAATAGTCACTGTGATATTTATGAGTTTTAAAGCTACTCGTAGGCTTGTCTCTTAACAGACAGATGTGAAAAAAGATGCCAAAATTTTCTGACCCATATCAGAGACGATCATATTTAAATACATTAAATTTAAATGTGAAAAACTTGTGTGCACCAAACCATGTTTGAAACTGCACATTGTATGCTCAGTGGGAGTTTTTTCTGCAGCTGTATGTCTTTATTAGTTGCTGGTTGTTTTTTTATATTCTTCATGTGCTGGTATGTCTTGTGCATTTTACAAATGACTGTCCTATTGCCTTCTCATTGTCACGCATGTGAGGGTGCATGTGTGTCTCCGTCCGTGTTATTGTTTATATATTCCTTCTCTCAGTAAACCCTGCAACTCAGGCCTAGCTCGCCCTATTTGTTTTCCTTGTCTCCGGGACTAAGGTGGACTTTGTTCTCATTCAGTCGCCTCTCACGACACGAAAATCACAGGCATCAGCACCTACGACAATGAAACGGCAACATAAAAACACATGATATTTTTCTGGTATTGTATTTTGGGTTTTTTTCCCCCAAAGTCTTTCTTTTACAAAAAATTCTATATTAGACCTGGCTAATGTAGAACTAACTAACTAACACACAAATCATCAGCTGAGGTTTTATTTGGAGATCGGAACCTAAATGGATAATATAGATACTTATATGTGTGAACAATAATTGCCAGACTGTGAATTAGAAGGTAAACAACATGATACCTGTTTTTGCATTTATGAATGCAGCAATTAGAGTAGCATGAATCACTTTATTGTTTTTGTTATTATCATTACACCTTGTATTGTTTCTGGGTCTGTGTGTGTCTGTATTAGATGCTTTAAATGAGTGGCAAGCTGCCTAAGGTGTATCCTACCTTACAGTCCATGCTTTCTTCGAAGGACTACTGTTAACTACATGAACCAGATTTCAGTAGATGATTATAAAAATATATAGAATTATTCATTTATAGTACACACCTGGATTATATTTTTGATTTTCTAATGTGTTACTGTAACGAAACACATCTTGATTATTTGCCACTAAAATGAATTAATATAGTCCTAATTACTATATTATTATTAACTATTTAATCTATTCTGCCTCGCTTGAACTGTCCATTGCTTTGGGCAAAAACACCCCCCAAATACACTAAGGTTGATGTATCCCTTACCTACAGGCCAAAACGGACATATCCACCAGAAAACATGGTTAGACTCTATTTGATTTTGATTTGAATATTTAATACAATATAAAAGCAATTTTTAAGAATAGAGATTTTTCACATAAAGCGCATAAGACTTTAACAAATTCAAAGATATAAAACTAACATAAAAACACATACAAAATTAATTAAACAAGAGAGCTTGCCAGCCAGCGCTGATTTTACCTTTAGTAGAGATGGTCAAATGTAATAGATACATGTATATTATTGTCCTCTTAAGCAAGAGCCAATAAAATTACTCTTCAACGTAGGTTTCATTTCGGTGTTCTGTGCATGTTATTATTTGTAAGCCTGAGTAGAGCCCACAAGGGATAACACATACATTCGTTAATGAGCTGTTTACAGACAATTTCAAATGTCAAATACTGAGGCGGTATGACATTGCGCAGAGTGCTGCAGTGTACGGGCGGCTGCGTTTTCCCGCTTTCTGCGTCTCTCAGGTCAGGCGGATTTAATTTCAGGTGAAATATCTTCCGGAGAGGGGGTGGCAGTATCGATGAAGAGACAAGCTTGCCTTAAAAAGAGAAGCCTGAACTTCGAAATTCTTAACTGTCCTTCAGCTATTTGGATCATCACAATCTCTTTACATGTTTCGCTTCATGTGCTCACAATGCGCCAACGCAGGTTAAATAATTACACTCAAATTTCTTCTCATTGTTGTTGTTATTCTTATATGTATATAATTTATAATTACGTTGATTTCTGGTATGTACTGTTCGTTTACTGTTATATGTGGTTTTAATAAATTTCAATAAATTAAGTATTATGACTAAATCAATTGGATGTTTTCTATATATTAAATGTGAAGTTTGTCATTTTAACAAGCATTTATCACAATCTAAATTAAGCGCAAGAGGTCAGCATATCGCTCAACGTTTGTGATAGAGTGCACATTTGAATTTAGCTTGAACTCTGAAAACGAATATAATAAACGAAATTGTATAAGGATTATCTGGGTTAATGAAATTTGATACAGGAAAAGGAATAAAATATATTTGTCCGATTTGTTTTATTTGTCTTTATTCAGGCGCAGAGATACCAGGATATAGTTCCGTGATCCAACATACAATTATACAATTTCGTCTTGCTTTAACATATTATTATTAATGCAGTGTTTTCCAGATGTTACCCAACTTTGTAAACCTCCGTAAAAACGATAGTGAACAGAGCATCGCGTAATTTAATCGTAACAGTGAGAAATAAAAAACGACAAATACGACGGCGCATGACATATTAAAAAAAAAAAAACTGTCGTTATAATTTGAGTTTCTGGTCTATTTAAATTCCTTTAACAAAAGCAAACTAATTTTAATCAAGTCGACGTGCGACTTTTAAATAATATATAAATACAACGTGCTTTACCATTTCCTGGTGAGAAATATCCACTCGTTTTGCTACGTTTTGTTATTGGTTGCAGAGCTAATGCGTTGCGAATAACATTAGGAATTGCCACATACAGAACACTGGGGGGAAAAAAACATCTGCTATATAAAATTTGAATGATAACGTTCCAGTTATTTTAAAATCAAACAATAAAAATAGTCCGGGTGGTGTCGGTATTAAGTAAGTTAGGGAAGCTGGGAACAAACCAATTTCCCAGCTCGAAACCGCGATGACGGGGCTCTTTGTAGGCAGCAACAGTAATATCTGAGTAGTGGTGTAATTAAATGGCGCGAGTCACGACCTGCGCGTGGCAGCAATTTACAAAGTGTCGAAGGTGCACAAGGAGAACAAAAAATAATCCTTAACGGCGTGTTGTTACATCCTTTCAAATAAACTATTCCGGGCACTTGTTATAATATGTTACACATAACAATTATTAAAACATTTCATTTAAGTATATAATTTTTTTTATTTTTACTTTTTATTTGACTTTTTCCTCATGGCATTTCATTCCATGATGACTAGCTTTAACTGATAATAGTCATTATTGTTTGCCTATATTAGTTTTTTTCCCTTATACACCAGTGTGAATACTGATATTTTTGTTTTTGAATTTCAAATAGGGCCAGTTTAAAGGCCAAAGGCTTCCGTTTTTCAGTTACAAATGGCCTACTGATGTTTTGCTTTTACATTAGGCTATTATTTGTGCATAAACATATCTAGATATAGTAATAAACACACAGTTTGTTTGAAAACATTTTTTGTCATCCTTACTGCAAACTCATATGAGCGATAATATCATTAAATGTGGAGGGGGGCCTTATAAAATTTTCCGGGGGAAAAGGGGGTCTCAGGCAAAAAAAGGTTGGGAACCACTGGCCTACACCACTGCCTGACAAGTGGAGGCAGGGGCCCAGGTGGAAATTAAATGAAGACCATTGTAGTTCATAGTTATTCTGGGGTGCACCACATACAACATACCGTACAGCGGGCCTGAGTCAGTGCTTTACAGCCCTGCCGACGGATACTGGCAGCTGCATCTGACCTACAAAAAGGATGACGATTTGTTTTAGGGTCCCAAGAGATGCATAGCAGGAAAATTAAGAGGTGAACAGCACCCTCCAGTGGCCGGGAGGACTTACTGTTTAGGGAACCAGGAGAGAACCCCATCTTGGAGGACCACCCAGTAAAGTCGCCATCCTATGAAGCGGGAACTCTGCGCATCGGATAGGGGATGGTTGGGGAGATACGCCGAAAGGGACCGAGAGAACATAGTCAGGAGATGGCATGCATGGCTACGGTTTGAGTAACACCAGCCTCCGGTGTTCATTCCTGAGACCAGACAAACCCAGGCAAGGAAAGGGGGGACTGTTCCAAGTATACAGTCTTGGGAATCTCACACTTGTTTTATGAGCACAGCAAATGTCCCAAACATTTTAAGTCACCTTCCAAAGTAGTCCTTGATACACCTGCACATTGCGAGCCATGCCCTGTTGGAGCACAAAATTAATGATGAGGATCTGGGGAAAAAGCTGAAATTGCAGTGCTTTAAATTACTATCACATTAATGACATGCACTCACAGAGAACCACAGAATAATGCATCTGAAACAGCAGGGGGGCAGATGGGGTTCCCATTCAATTAGTAAGAAATATGTAAGTCCCAGCCCGGAAAGTGACAGGCCATACGCTCGACTGGACATTTTATTCAAGCCTGGCATATTAAAGTCATTTCAATTATTGATAATCGTACTTAATTCTGTTGGAAAGTACCTATCCATATTCATTGCGAATGAACAGAAGTCTTTTAACTGCTAGATGGTTTTGCATATTACGCGGCATGTAATGTGCAAAGCAGCAAGTTAGGGTGACTCTGCCATACTAATGACTATGATCTTCATCACCAATAATATCCCAAAGAAATCTGGCCAAATGGTAACCGTTTATTCACAAAGACTGTGAAACGAGTGACTCGAGCACAGGACTGTGTCGATAATTAAACGGGAAATAAATATATACAGATAAATGCGATAAAGCTGTGATAAACGTGAATGAAGTGCTTACTCTCTGCCCACTGCCCTGCAGAATCTGCTTTATCTCCGTGTCGACCGCCAGCTCCAGTGGGGTCTGACCTGTCATTGACATTCGGTCAGAGAGCCACAGTGAGACCCCGGCATGCGGAGCGGCAGGCGCGGGGCTCTTTGGCGGTTACCCTTCTTGTTCATGGCCGCGGTGCTGGCGCCGCTCTTCAGCAGCTTGAGGGCGCAGTGCTTCTGGCCCCGGTAGGCGGCGCAGTGCAGCGCCGTGTTCCCCAGCAGGTCCATGCAGTTGATGTTGGGTGGCTTCTTCCTGTTCAGCTAATGGCATGAGTGCACAGTGTCAACAGGTGGGGAGGCTCAACTAGCAGGGTTGCCAACTTTGGTCAGCTGGCTGGAGTGAGATTTACACACAAATTTGCATGTATGTAACGGTTTTATTATTACCCTGTAAATAGTCTGAGGTTGTGCAAATTTCCACACTGCTACTTTTAGATTTATAACTAATTTTTTGAGTGAGCGTGAGAGTCTGAAAGTGTGAGTGTCATGCCAGATGCATGGGAGTTTGCAGCCCTGGACCAGCCAAGTTAAGCTAAACTAAGCCAAAGTCAAGTCAAGCTATGCTAAGCTAAGCTTAGCTAAACTATGGGCACTCAGGCTTCAGTTGTTCACTGAAGCATCTAGACTATAACACTAGTCTTTCAGTCAGACATGCATCAGGGCTTTGTAAACATGCATTAACTGGCAAAAGCACTGCTTGGGGCTATCAATGTGTGACAAGTGCATACCAAGAAGAGAGCTTAAATGTATGATCGCAATTCAGCTGCACTGGACGCCATAGGCATGTATTCTGATGAAGGACTCGATCCTCCTCCTGGGACATGCAGCCCAGGCAGGGTGATCACTGATCCCGATTTCCCCCAGACAGTCCGGTTCCGGTTCCCAGCCCTCAGTCCAGACTGCTGTTGTATGTCCTTCCTTTAGTCCTCCTTCTTCCCTTCCCCTTACCTAGCCCCCTGGTCACCAACTAGCGCCACTCTTACTCACCCCGAGTCGCACAAAAAAAACGTAAAACCTCTGCACACACATACTCCGGAAGCCAAAAAGGGGCATGCTTTTTAAATGTTGTTATCTCAAGATAATTATTGCAACAGATATACCATTCTCAGCTTCTGTAGTATGTGTAGATTATAAAAACCCCACCTCCAAAACACAAAAAAAACTTTCATGAATGTATCCTTTTTGACACTGTGTCCTCCTGTTTAGTCATGCCAGTAGTCACCCTAGGCCCAGAGAATCGTGGATTCTTCTCTGTTTAAACATGGCAGTCTTCTAGCCTTAGAAAATGATCCCTCTCAGTGATTTTTGAGTTCTGCAGCTGCCTGCATCAGACCTGTCCTTGCTTGTGCTGCCAACTGGAAATGTCTATTTTAGGGTCTATTAAGCTCAAAAGGAACATAGCTCCATATGCACTACTCCACAGCATGTTGCTGTAGCATAACAGAGTACAAATAAAGGTCTTCAATCAACACTCTCACAATAACAACCAGTCATCCAGTGATGGGACACTCTTCTGTTCATTAAATGCTAATTAGCCAAATTCACTGAGGACTTATTTTGCAAACATAAAAGCCGCCTTCCTCCAATTTTCTGAAGCACCTGCAATTTTGTGCTTCACACTGAGTGTGAGACAATCACCCTGCAGCTGATTCCTGAACAAGATGCTATAAACGCACATCGGCCATGTCTGACATGGTGCCTCATTACCCGGTTATTACAAGCATTGACCAGCAGGGGGTGCGAATCAAAATTCCCTGAGTTCAGAACCAGGCTATGGAGCAGCTCACCAGCTGGATCAGCATGGCCAAGTCCCCTTCCCGGGCGGCTTCTAAGAACTGCTCTTCCAGCTTCCTCTCCTCAGTCCTTTCTGCAGCTAGCAGGGCCATTAAAACCAGGAAATCATGTTACTCATTATGAGGCACGGTGGCCTCTGTCATAGGAGAACATTACTGTTGTTCATAGGCAGACCATTTTGGGAAACGCAACATAATGCATTTTGATGCCTCCTTAAATGATCAATATCACAGCAAAATAGAAGCTTTTATGGATAAAAATACCCCCCCACTGTCACCACAGCAATGTTAAATCAATAAAATAAGTTAAAAACATATGGAAAAAATTGCCAGAAAACTTACAAATGAATGTTAATGACAAATTAACATTGTTCCTAATTCACAATACATTCTTGTTTCAACTTACCTTCCAGCATAGTTTTTATTTCCTCATTATTTGTGACGTCTTTCGGAATCTGAGCGGTCCCATTAAGCACGGTAGCACAGGCGTTATACTGTAAGAGTAACATCACCACTTCCTGCTGAGAGAGGGACAGACGTGAAGCAACCCATCCATTCCCCTCTGTCAGAGCCTGACTGGTCGGAAAAATTAGACCAGGCAGATATGAAAAAAATTGGATTCTTTAATTATCTGACCTTAAAAACTGTGAAATTAAAAAAAAAACATTTCATACACAGTTACCAAAAAACTATTCTCTCTGCATCAGAAAATGAAGTCAGTCAGGAAATAAAGGTACTTGACTACAGATACTGATCAGCTGCCTGCGGAACCAGACACCCATCCGGAACACGGAGTACCACAGCACCTTTCTGCCGGTGAAGGCGGCCTTGTGCAAC
>JAODKN010000001.1:17997571-18018961 GCA_026774425.1 Petrocephalus zakoni | reverse complement strand
TGTACGCCTGTGATAAACTTCCCTTACAGTTTATACAAATCCGCTTGATTCAAACTATACGAAACCTGATCATTCCTCACATAAACAAGCTGCTAGCGAATTAAGCTACAATATTTGGTTGAAAGGCAAACAATGGGATGACTGTTCATTTTTTGGACTAAGGCTTTAAGCTGTTTTGACAGTTGCATGCTATTCCTGTCCTTGTATCCAGAGGGCACTATACTCTGCACACCCACCTTTGCAGTTTATGTTAAGATTGAATTCCTCTTTCATGGTGGACAGCAGCAGCTTCTGAATCCCTAGAAGGTTCCCATTCCTGGCGGCATGGAGAAGCTGCTCCTCGGGGCACGGGTCCTCCATCTCTGCTCAACTCCGTGGGAATCGAGAGAAGACGCTGACGAGGAGATGATCACCCAAGGATAAAGCAGCAGCTGTTGGAGCTTGGAAGGATTCTACATTCCCAAACACTAAAGGCACTGGCCAAGCATGTGCGGGACATCGACACAAACGCTGCCATCAAAACCAGCAAGAGAGAACAATCGGTACGTACTGAAGGCAGCAGAGCTTGTCGTGTCCCAGTTAAACCGCAAGACAAGATCTGTAATTAAGAAATATGCCCAGTCTGAAGGCCTTTGGTCACATTTGACATTAGGAATGTTCAGCTGATCTGGTCAGCAAAGACTGAAGCACAAAGACTGACTCACAGAACCATGTGAAATGTACCAATCAGGTGGGGGCTCTCAATCAATCCATACCAAGTAAGCAGGGGCTATCAAACAAGACTGCTCCTTCTCACTCTGCCCAGAATGGCTGCTTAGTTTAAGTTTGTTTCCAACTACCAGAGCAAGAGAATCTGAAAAAAGCCACTGCTTTCTGAAGTCTCATTCTACAAAAGGTTAATCAGGACAGTCTGAAACGATACTATATTTTAACATCAGTTTGAGAGTTTATGAGCATGTTATATTTAGACTAATAACAAAAAGGACACTTACCCTTGAAGAGAGTTACCAATCCCACAAACAGCACCCACACTACGTGTTAGAGACTTCAGCAATGTGTATGCAATAGTAATCTGCCTGGAAGAGCTGGCTATGTACATGAAAACAGGAAAGAGTTTGGAAATTCTGCTGCAGGCCAAGTATGAAAAGAGTGAGTCAGACTTGCATTCCTGAAAACAGGTAACACAGAGCTGTCTGTGATATACCAAGCTGTGAGCTGCAGTCATCTGACCTGATGGAGTCTCACAAACGGGAAACTCACCAGGAAATACCTACAAACTCATCACATAAAAAGATGAATGCTGCACAGTTAAGATAACAACCCTTGAAATCGTTTGTTTGACTATGATTTCCCCTACTTAAACAACATTTATGCACCATACAGCTTGGTTAAGCCTCTCTAGGTTGTTTCACAATTATCAGGTTTGGAGATAGGCCTGAACTTATCAAACTGCATTACTCTGCCCCCAAGTGGTAAAACTGAAAAAATGCAAGTTACTACCTTCAAAAACATTCAAGTAGGCGTCTTCCCTTTTACGATGAGGCACTCTATACATGAGCAATATTTGGGACTATTCATTCATTCAGAAATTTGAATTAGAATAACAGCAGAGCTGTTAAGGACTCACACTTGTGCACATTCTGTGCAAGTTCCAGAAGAGTCCGTACTCTGAGTAAGGTGCTTGACAGGAAAGACGCATTAAAATTGCTAGTTACTGTGGATAACAGCTGCAAGTCAAGCGAGTGAATATGCCTATTGTAAGGATTACCAGTCGTTCAGAACCGCACCACTACTCTACTGTAGTTATGCATGACACACATCTCATTACACGTAGCTTAAAACTACAATGACAACCCTTTTTCTATAAACTTCAAAGTAACGCCTCTTTTGAACAACGTATCTGCATATGCGTGTAACTATTTTACAATTTCCAGGCAGACAACTTTAAGTGGACCAGAAAGTGGGCCAAGAGAAAGATCTCAGTTCTTTGGATTCACATTGTCCATTCCCTTCCAAAAATACTCGGTTCATTTTCTGGTGCACTTCTGCTTTTACTGTATGAGGTCTCAGTCCATTCACATTTGGTACAGAGGGTATTAAGAAAACAGGATATTATGAATAGGGATTTTATTATTATTTTTTAATCACAAACCTTAAGGATTATAATGATATATACGACATGTACATATAATCGCATGTAATCAACAAGCGGATCGAAACACCATTTAACCCCGACCGCGTGACCGATCTACAATCTTAAATCTATTTGGTAAATGGCTCTAAAACCAGAAGCATGACAACCACTGAAAGTGCTCTTTACAACAAGAAGGATCTTAAGATTAAGTTATAAGCCTATGATAAAATAAAACGAATATTGCAAGTTACGAAGTGTATACTATGAACACCTCCATTACGTATTTTTTAAACCGAAATAATGAAGTAGCATCAGTTTCCCCGTGAGACGCTGTTTTGACTTGACTTCAATTCTGGGATATCTGTGTCATGTCACTACCTAAACTCTCACGTTATGACCAGGAAGGAAGATTACGCTTCCCCTGAATACGGCACGCGTTAACACGATACATTTCTCAGCTTTATGAATTAGCGTAATTATCTTAAACTAATTCATAATTTTTGACAGTTGTTTTGACATCATTACTGTATGGTATCCAGATAGCCTGGAAGGTAAAAAAAAAAAAAAAGTGAGCTGAGCGCACTTTATGGTCACAAATCGTCATCAAGCGAACCTTCTGTGTGGACTCGAAACGAACCGTACAGAGTTCGGTTCGCCTTTTGAGAATGTATGCGAGTTCGTTAGCAGCATTCACATATGCATGCTTGTTTTGCTTGGGAAACGCACCGGGTCCACTTCAGTCTGCCGAATCGAGCGTGTGAAAACACCCTAAAAGGACCCGCTTCCTTTTCAGTGCCGGATAAGTTTGTGACATCTTCAGTTTAGAGTGATTAAATTAATGCACAGGAACAGTGGGTTTTGCTTTCTCTAAATAGCTGAATTAGTGTTATAATGCACTACCTTGTGACTCCCTAGCTGTTGTCTGTCAAGTGATCGAATATGAAAGCAAAAACTATAAATGTCCTTTTTACAAAACATCTCCCACATGGTATGGTTTCACGCTGTGGACAGGCTCTGGAACACATTTTTCAGTGCCCAAAAATTACAAGGCTAATGTCTACCAATTCTAAATACATCACATTTGGTATAAAACAGTCGAGTTTTTGTCCGGCAGTTTACAGTTTACACGACAGCCATCCATTGTTTAATGCAATGCACGACCTGTGTTTTATATTGTTACGTGCTTCTCGAATGAAACGGGAATACCCTGCTCATTTTAAATGAATTATATAATTATAATTATATAATATTTTAATAATTCCCTGGGGCTGGCGCTATTCTGTTTAAACTACGTCATAGAAGATGTCCATAAGAGACGGATTCAGCGTGGAAATAAATTAAGGCAAGCAAATAATTAAAAGGCCAAGTTCCAAACCTTGCGTCTCAAATCAAAGAAAATCGATGTTTCTATGGGCACCTAAGGCGTTCACGTGCAGCGAAGTCAACGACCATAACCGCAATGCATTTTAAGGCACACTTTCTATATTGCATTTACAAAACAAAACTTCAGGAAAATCAAATATTTCACATATGCATCCTAAAAGAGTATTACTTGGCCCTCAGCTTTCTGTGTTATGTAGCCTAATGTTGGTTTGGTTAAAATGTTAACTAGAGCTTGCAAATAGTTTTAACTTTACTGGTTACATATCCTGATAGCAAGTGTATTGGGTAATATGTTTAGCACTCACGTGACAGCTAGTGTGTTTTGGTGAAATCCTAATCTTTTTACTGGACTTAAGAACAGTATTCTGATCAAAAGAATAAACACAAACAATATATGGGTATTCATTTCATTTTCAACATTATAGCTCTGCTCGTCTCAACTTACACCCACTTCCAATAACTTTATTGACTTAAATGTTTGTCGGTCTGTTTTACGGATTAATTAATTAAACTGAAACGCTCGAGTTTGCCAATCTGGTATAACAACCTACTCTTATAGTCCATTACACAGACAAGGCTGTCACTTTAATAAGCTGTAATTACTAATGGAGAAAGTAAAAAAAAACGACAGTGTCGCTTGGAAATGCACATTTACGCACCTTTTTAAAACGTATTTTATATCCGTGAAAGGCATGCGGAGCTCTTCAACGATATGCGCCGTTCAGCTCTTGTTTTCGACGTCTGGCAGTGGTGACACCGCTCAATGTTTGAAGTGATCGACAGATTTCAGTGAAGTTTTTTTGCATGACCTTAAGTAAACCGGCATGTGATTTCCTAACTAACTAATCCAGCGTTAGTAAAAAGCTTTGGACACGCCGTTACAACGTAGCGCTTTCGAGCATTTTCACTGCAGTTTACTAGTTAAAACTTGCACCTCACCCCTGCGGAAGACGAGCATCGCCTGCTGATAAAAAAAAAATAGAAACTGAGCAGATAAGCAGGCAGACTTTAGGTTAAAGGGGCGGCGGTGCCGCGTGAGCGCGAGCTGGACCGGCCGCTGTGCACGCGCACCTGTCACGCACAGGTAGACGTTTGTTACACAAGAGGGCTGCACGCGCGTACTTTTGTTTTCGTACATTACAATGTAGCTAGTATTAATGCCTGTATAACAGTATTAAAACGCATTCATTTGTAATGCTATTATTTATAAACTGCGTTACGAAAGTATTTTTGGGTGTGAGTTACCTACATTGTTGGTTTTGTCAGTCGACCATCTAGCTAGTTTTCATGCTAGAAAATGTTAGATCTAATTATTCTGTGGCCCGTTAATTGTTGTTTAGGAGGTCGTAAAATGAATGTGAATACTTTCGGCTCTATGAGTTTTCTATGAAATCCATTTGCAGTGTCAGGCGTAGACGGACACTTCCGAAAGATCGTGTTACCGCCAGCGAGCTAACGGCTAGCTAGCAGCGGCTACTGTAGCGCCCCTCTTTGCCCCGGAAGTAGAACCACGTCAGCTTGCCCCCTGCACGCGCAGGTCACCCGTGTAGCAGGGGCCGGACTAATGACCTGGTGGTACCAAGCGCAGTTATCTTTAAGTCGTTTACAGTGGGGTAACGGTGGTTACTACAGTGCTTTCTGGAAAGCGCATTATATCATATAATTACCAGCCGTGAAATCCAGCCGTTGTCACTTGACATTTCTTAATACTCCATTGCAGTCGGCAGTCAAAATAAAACGTGTCACTGTTGCGTGCTGTCCTCGTTAGTATGAATGGCCACTTCTGTCGAAAATGCAGGAGATCTTCAGGCTCAAGTAAGTTAGCTACGTGTTGTCTGTGGGTACAGGACATTATTTGATTATTCCCTCAGGGGGTGTACTGGTTAGGACTGAATGTCCACAAGGTTCTGTGATTGCGAGTTATTTCTGACTGAATACTACTAGCAACGACTTTAAATCCGTATTCGAGACTATGAAGTCGATCGTAGGGTTAATTACATGGCCCACAAGATATTTTTAAAAACAGAATAAATTCTTCACAAAGTATGCCCCGATAATATTCGGTCCATTACTTTTTACATTTGCTATAGTCGGATTACCCTATTTCACCTGTTGCTGGAATCGCATTGAGAAATTGAATCAGTATATGTTTGTAACAGTCGGTCATTAACAGGTGAGCAGTGTTCTTTCCTTTTTAAAACCTACATTAAAAAAAATAAGTTGCAGATCGTCCAAAATAACTTAAAACACGAAGAACTTCGGTGCTTAAGTAATATAATTTCTATATATGTCGTCGTCTCCCTCCTTTTTCTGCTGTCGTGAATCTGTTATCCAATTGTGTTAAATTCTTAGAGACAAGGGTATTGGATGTGAAAAGTAATTCAAGTACCATTTTGCATTTTCAGGGTTACTGGTTGTACTGTGTTGAGTACATGTAGTAAAATCAGAATGGGCTCTCTAGGGCCATTCTCTCCAAGCATGGATTCTGGTTTTTGGGATACAGCATAATAAAGACATACAATGAAACAAAAGTGCAGAGTCTTTTCCTTGATGATAAGCCTCCAGACCACAACCAAGGCACTATTTTGAGATGGAGAGTGCTCAACCCTGTCATTCTTTGTTGTCGCTTATGTACTTTATCGGATCTGAAATAAAATATTTGCCATCAGTTTTGCTTTTTGTTGGCTGTGGTCTTTTCTCCTGAAGCCCTTGCCACCTTTTCTGCTTTTTGTTAAAAGTGAGTTCTCTCTTCTCATAGCAAGCTCACCTTCTGCAGGGTGATTATTTTTCTGACATGTTCGGGTCCTCCTTTTTTAACGTCATATTCAATTCTCTCTGTTTTCATGTAGCAATCTTTGGCTGAGGTTTCCAAGCCTTTCAGATGAAGTGATTCCTGATGACAGAATAGTCATTTAAAATAGCGTACTGCCTTTAAACCTCACAATTTTTTGTCTCCATGGCTTTCAGAAGGATCAGTTGAGGTCGTTTTATTTTATCAGGGGAATTCTTGCACCAAGTTGCACGACTTTTTCCGCTACTAATGGAACAGAGAGAAACTTTGTGACGGAATCCTTGAAAATCCCTAGTCTCCTTGTTGTTTTTCATGAGCTGGAGGATTTTGAAACTGCTAGCCTCCAAGCCGCTGTTGATCTGAGCATTTTGACGGTCTCTAGTGGTCTGAGGTAGCTTCTTTCATGGTACTCCAGTGTTAATCACATTTTACAAATCAAAGCAAACGGGATAATTGGGATGAAGAGGCACTTGTCCCTGGCAAAACCCAGTATGTAAAACTAGATCTAATGATCTAATTGGATAGAAATTGCCAAAGAGATCCTATTGTATTGTGTACACAACATATGATATAAAGAAAAAAAAATGAAAGTGTTAGGCCTTTCAAATTATTTTACAACTGTTTTTATGACTAATAACACTGTGAATGACTTATGGATGGCACATCTACTAAAATGGAAAATGTAGTTTAAAAACTGCAGGTTAAAGGACGACATGATCTAAAATCCAGGGACGTGTACGTCTCCATTTCCCCCATTGTCTCTTTCAGGTTGATGAGATCGAAGCTCTTTCCTCTATATATGGCGACGAGTGGTGCGTGATTGATGAGGCATCTAGAATATTCTGTATCAAAATTTCAGCTGACTTGAGCCCTGCAAAATGGACTGTGTGTCTACAGGTAAGACTATCAATGCAGTTACGTTTAAAAGTGTTTGTACCCATATCACTAGAGGGCGGTGTGTGGCTCTGTGGGTTAGGATTCTGGTGACTGAAAGGTTGCTGGTTAAGATTTCATGGCCAGCGAAGTGATGTCGAGCAATGCTCTTAACCCTAATTATTCCAGGGACTCCATCTGACCCTTTGTGTTGCTTTGGAAAGCATCTGCTGAAAAGCATCTGCTAAATAAATGAAATGTTTCACATTAATCCTGCTTTTTTAAAATAGATAATCCTTCCACCTGATTACCCAAGTGCCTCACCACCTATTTATCAACTTAAGTAAGTGTTGCTGAGAGTTTGTGTCAGTTGTCTTGTTTTCAAATTTTACATATTAACTGTAGATTCATAAATGGATTATTAGTTATGGGATGAGGAAAGTGCTTTAGACAGATATGATGCCACTGTCTCTGCAGTCAGAATCTTCGGGCTGAAACTGTATGTATGCCACTTAAAGTAATTCTGACTTGCTGCACAATAAAATAAATGTGGCACACATTGAATTTTTCTCATGAAATGTAATGACGAAGGAGTAATTCTCCCCTGTTAATTTCAAGCCTTTTCAGTGGATGGCTACGCTGCATTAAATCTGTTACATTTTGTCGAGTGCCTATTACATATACGTGCCAATTAGAGATTGTATCATTCCGTAGTGCCGCGTGGCTGAGAGGACCTGAGAGAGCACAGCTCTCGAACATGCTGGAGGATCTTTATGTGTGAGTCACTTTAAATATGCATATAAATCACCCAGAGCAGTAATGGGAGAGTAATGGGAGTAGGTGAGCAGGATTAGCATGAACTGTCAGTGAATACCTATAGGCCAACATGGATGCGACTGACATTGTAACCCGAATTTCGACACGTTACATCTTATTAATACAATAAAGTTTGTTTTGCATGTCTGCTTCATGTATAATTGGCCAACATCATCACTATAAAGGCTGTGAGGTCCTGCTACCACTATGCCATGGTTTAAAATAACAACAGCAGTAGTGTTGTTATTATTATTATTATTATGCACAGCCATTTAGAACTATTTCTTGTTTCCCCACAGGGATAATACCGGAGAAAGCATCCTCTATTTATGGGTGGAGAAGATCAGAGAATTTCTTCTGGAAAGATCTCAAACCAGCAGCACAGGTAAAATAGAAGTATTGACACTTTGAATTTACAAAGTGGTTTTGATTATAAATGGTAGCTAGTGATCATCCACTGGATTTCCTTATTTTCTTTGATAAAGAGACAAATTACCCATGAGGCAGCAATGAAATAAACAGGAAGATATTTCAGTTGAAGCTCTCCAAAGAGATCTAACCTTTAATAATTAAAAGCCAAGATTCCTATTTGAGAAGCCTGTTGGTTTGTAAAGCTAAACCCGTCTCTGCCCCCGAAGAAGCCGCTAATTGCTGTTACTTGTTCATTATTAGTTGTGTGTTTTTGAACCTGGTTTTGAGAAGGTAATGCGTTAGGTAGAGAGTGAAACGTTCCCAAGCTCTCAGCTCAGTTGTTTTTTTCCATTTTTTTTTATCTACTCTGCTGTACTGGAAGGTATTGTGGCTGTGCTTCCCATCTGGATACACTGATATGCCCAGAACCCGTGCAGGACAACCAGTAGTATGTATGGTGGCTAAGTACACAAACTTGTTAATCATATAATAAAATTGCACATGCAATAGAGAATATATGGTACTATGTTCCATAATGTGTGTGTTCTCCTATCGTACACTAGATGTCACTATAAATTTATATATTTGTTTACATCATCAACCTCAGCAAGTATTAGAATGAATGCAGTTCTGAGTGCCACATGCATTTCAGTAGGTTTTCACTAATACTTTTTATCTATCCATCCATCCATTCATGCATGCCTCCATCCGTCATCCGTAACCACTTATCCAGTTTCGGGTTCCAGTAATCCTACAGGGCAGGGCAGGTGACATGGGAGGTCAGTCCATTGCAGGGCACACCATCACACACTATAAACAATCTAGAGACACCGATTTCTAATCTGCGTGGTTAATCTGGTAGAGGAGACGGGAGCTCCAGCTCCACACGGCTGGGGGGTGGGACTCAGACCCCCTAAGACTGAAAGCCTGTGAGGCTGTGCACTGTCACTGATGCATGACGTCGCACCATTGTGCCCTCAGCAAAACATACAGGTCTGACTTATGGTCTTATGTAATCAGAAATCACATTTCCTGCACTGCCGTTGCCAGGTTATACAATAAGTGCCTGTTCCTTACCTGGAGTCATATGAAATATTCTACAGAATATTTGTTGCTTTTATTTATAAAAGAAAGTTCTCCCCATTCCACATTCACTGATCTTCTCGTGCTTTGATGTAATCCTGAAAATAGTATTAATGTGATGGATAATGGTAGCTTATATTAGTTCCTGGTCTGGCTTTATTATGCCTCTTCCCTGATTCCCGTGAACTCTCTTAGATGAGGGCGACACACTGTTCGGGATGTGTAATTAGCATCTGCATTTTAGAGACTGCCACGTGTCTCGACCAGAACGCTTAGACCTAGCTGTCCTCCCCAGGCGGATTTCTATACGCATATAGAAATCTACGCTAAATTACATTTCTCTGGGCTCCTGCTGAGATGGAGGCTCGTCTCCTAGTGAGTGGAGCGTCACGCCAGTGGCTACCGTGATTCACACACACAATGGGAGTGGGTCTCTTTGGGGAGGAGGGGGTGCTTCTGGGTACTCGACTACTCACAAATAATTTAGCGCGTGCGTCTTTGTACCTGTGCTCCTGTGTCTGCGTAGAGGAGTTCACATCCGTGTGTAGGTGTGTGTGTGTGTGTGTGTGTGTGAGAGAGAGAGTGAGTGAGTGTGTGTTACAGGCAGTTCTTGACTGGTGTAATGTTCCACAAACTCTTAAATCAGATTTTATGTAAGTTAGTTTTACCTTCCCCTACCATTCAAAACACCTTTTAATGAAAACCACATAAGCCAAAAAATACTCACAGTATGTACAAAAGAACAGGTATTAATAAGCCGAATGAATGAATAAATAAATAAAAAGGTAAAGTGCCAGTTCACCTCCGGGCCGGGTGTTGCCTTTTCGCATTAGCACTTAAGCAGACGCTGTCTAGCTTCGATTTACTGTACTGCAGTCAGTTTTACGTAAATTTAGAGCTGCTTGTGTATGTATGACATGAAATTAATGCTTTTTTTTTTTACATTTGTACAAGTATGAGAACAGATGTGTCTCCTTCTTTAAGGTGCAGGTGACGCTTGGAGTCTGAGCACAGGGTCAGCCATTCGAGTGCCCATGCAGCATATTACAGTACATATTTACAGCGAGACCTCTGTAAAATGTGCCGCAGTAACACATACTTCACGGTAATTGCTGGAAAGCAATAGGTCATGTGTGTGTTGCTGATTGTGAGCCCCGACACCCCTACATTGTAAAGAGGTCTGTACGTTCAACTCACCTTTGAACCCTGCGTGACTCTCTGAAAGCTTTTAAGACACAAATTGCCAGATTACTGTTTTACTGGGTGAGTGGGGGGTAAACGGGAAGGCTTCTGACGGCCCACTCTGAGTGGGGCTAATGAGTGCCCTTTCTCCAGAGACCGAGGGAGAAAGAGAGTGAGATTCTCAAGGTACTCGGCAAGCACTGGAGGGTGTCTGTAGGAGACGTGGGGAGGCAGAGCGCTGAGGAGGTGTGTTAAAAGGGGTGTTCTCCAGGCCTCCCCGCTGGGTGCCCTTTTTTGTGTCGCCTGCTGCAAATTGCTCCCAGTGTGTCGCTGCGTGGGTGGGAGCATTTGAGGGAGAGCGCCCCCTCAGGGCATGCAGCGTGACACCGCTAACCCAGATACCCTGCTCTTATGCCTGTTTGCTGCCTCTGGGTGGCTCTGGGTCCTAATTTTGCTCTCGACTTCTGGGGTGGAAGGATGGATGGATGGATGGATGGATGGATGATGGATGAATGAGAACTTGTCAAGATGGATAGATCAATTGACATGGATGTTTTGGAAGGATGGGAGTGAATGAATGGAAGGGGAGATGGATAAATGGACACATTTTGAGGGGTGATGGATCAGTTTAAGGAGTGAAGGATGATGGATGCATGGATGTTTTCAGGGGGATTGGTTGGATAAATGAGTGGACAGTTATTTGGTTGGATGGAATGTTGTAAAGGAGAGCCACAATAATGCTATTGGTTTTTCAGCATTTTCTCTTTATCGCCTCCTGTAACTGGTGTCATGGTTGACAGTGTAAACTGTGTTTTTTTTTAAAGGCTCTGTCATTTTATTTGTTAGTTATTTGTCAATGGGATGCAGTGTTGCCTGCATTTCTATAGATCTCATTGTGTTCAGTTTAATAGTTTGACTGTGTGGATGTGGCCAGTAATTAGTGTTTATATCTGATTTTCTCCATTTAACCTTTGAAGGCTTCAGTAGTGGAGGGAAGTCTGTTCCCAGCATCCTCATACTATCGCAACACAGCTATACCAGAAATCTCTCTCCCCGGAGAACTCGACTACAAAGCCTCTCTCTTTAGGATTTCCAACTATGAAGTACTACAGCAACTACAAAACCTCCAGATCCTTATGGTTCCAAAGTGAGATCCATCTTCAAAAACAAACCTTTTGCTGGAGATGAACCATGCAGAACCTGAAGAGGATTTGCAAGCAACACACGTTTCATCCCTGTGCCACAACCAGGAATGAGCCCTAATTACAGTCATTACACACAACTCCCATGCTGCACAAATATAAAACTTAATATTGTTTACTGCATGTTTGGGGGGGCTTCAGTTCCCAGTGGTTATTGTTTATTTAAAAAGGGATATAATTTATGGCGGCATTTCCTACGCTAACTGATCTGCTAAGTTATTGTAGGCGTCATTCAGAAATGCCCATCCTGAATATTTCTTACTACAATGCTTTTGTTAGATTCCAATGAGCATAATTCTGAGGCTTCGGTCAATTATTTCCGCTTAGCGGCACAGATTGTGCTCACGCTAGCTGGCCGCGCGATTAAATGCATGGCCACCGGGCTACATCAAGTGTCACACTTATCCAGTGTGCAACTCGGTGACGAGATAATGGCTGGAGAGAGCGATCGCATTCCGAGGAGACTTAAGGACAATATAATAGCAGCCTTTTAAGCAGGGGAGCGGGAACAAAAAGTGGAGAATCGAGGCGAGCGGTGGGATGAATCGCGAAGCGGCGTAGGGCAGCAGCTGATGCTGACAGCTGATGTCATGCGTTGGTGTCTCTGTTTGATGGTTATCAATGTGTTGACCCATATCTCTAAGCAGAAATGATGCTAATGACGCTAACCGCACTATATGCTACTCGTGGTAAAAAGTGCGGAGTTGATAATGGGTAGTGAACCCAAGGAGATAACAAAGGCGTCCTCTGATACATCACAGCCTTTAAAGTGCCAGTATTACCCCCCCCCCCCACCATCACCACAATATGTTCGGCATGCAGAAGGTCCATCTGAATCCCCTGGTGCTGGGTGGGCGGTGTGGCAGATGCGTAACCTGTGCCTCATTCCCATCTGGACCCTGAAACATCCCTCATGAGCCCATCTTTAGCTGGCCTACCCCACCTGTGCCATACACACCCTACTGTTCTCCTGTCTGCACACTGACGCGCTGCACAGAGAAGAGTCACCAACACATCATATAATCCCTCGCCTGTACACACAGTTGACCCTTCAAAGCTCGACATACGGCAGCTAATCATTTGTCAGTGTCAAGCAAACACATACGAGATAATGCAGGTGTTGGGTGCCTCGTGTTAATAAAATTGGCTTTCCGCTCAGGCGGTTTATCTTTGGAGGGGTGTGTCCTCCTGCTTTGTTAAATGCCTGCTCTCAGCCAGCAGACTGCAATGGGTCACGCTGATTCCCCCCCCCCCCTTCCCAAGACTCCAGCCCTTAAATCAGCCATTCTCTCCTAAAGGGGGGGGGGGGTACGTCGCTTTTCGTGTTTTCTTGTCATCACAGGTTTCATCGTGACCGTCAGATGGAGGTGCGATTAAGAACACAAGCGAGGGTGATTTCAGCTGCGTGGGCGTGGGGGGGCGGAGTCACTGAGACCGAGTGGAAGAGAAACGGAGACGATGCGGGGGATAATGGCTTGTGGGCAAGTATGGGTGGAGGGATGAATGGACAAATGCAGAAGGGAGGCCGGGGGGGGGGGGAGGTGCACGCAGGGGCTGGAGCGGATTGGCTGGTAAATGGTGTTAGAGCACATATCACATACTACTGATGGATGCCACATGTCACAATGGGCAGATTTTCACATTTCTCTTTTTTTATTTATTGCCTAAATGTTTAAAAAGGAGTGCAAGAAATGGCTGCTTTGCATCCCACACACATCTGTTATGTGCCAGTGTCATCTGTCACTTCCGCTTTGCTTCTGCATTTTATGCGCGTCAATCCAAAATATGATGAAGACGTTTCTTAAGTGGGAAGATATGTTTCTTAAGATTGAGATAAACTTTATTGATCCCAAAAGGAAATTCTTGTGCATGCAGCAACAAATACAGCACAGACAAACATACAATATCAGTCTGGACACACCTACTGAAAATAATTTGATTAACTCTAAGCATACCTTGTAGTGAGTATTACCTTGTGAAGAAGGAAAGAGATGGAGTGCTGTGACAGGTGACCTAGCTGCCACAATCCCCCGACCTAAACTGTGTATGTGGAGGAGGTTTGGGATGAACCTAATCGATGAGTAAGAGCAAGGTAGCCAAATTGTGCCAGGGACCTGTGGAAACTCCTTCAGGTCTGGTAGAGAAGCATTCCAGATGGCTACATGAAAGCAGGTTGAAAGGATGCCAAGTTTCTGCAGTGCTGTCATAGAAGCAAATGGGGAAGAGTCTGAAATAAAAAAAAAAAAATCTTGGTCATTGCAGTATCTGATATGTATTACTGCATTGTCTTGAAGCATTTTACTATGAGGTGAATAATGGCAAAAAAGAGACCATTGCAGTAAAAGCAGGTGTGTCCAGACTTTTGACTGGTAATGTAGATAAAATGCAAAACTGATGAAGTGCAGTACACGTTGTGCAAAATGAAAAAGTACATTTCTTACAGAAATCTTTAACATATGATAACGTTGAAATGCATTTCATAGGCTTTGCTGAGAGCCGTCGTGGAAGCAGACCGACAGTCGATCCATCCAAGAGTTTTTCCGCTTGGTTCTTTAAATTTGCTCGTTTATTGTGCAGAATTCCTGACATGAGTGCACTGGCTGTCGCTCTATTTCCGGTGAATGCGAAGAGGGGAGGGGGAGTTCCCACCCTGCTCGCCTGAGCGTTCCTAAACACTCGACCAGAAACAGGCTGGATCTTTTGAAAGCTACTTCGTAATTATGTTAATGTGACACCAGATAAAGTTCACCTTACCTCCCTCAGAAGGGATTAAGTTCCTTTCAGCGCCCATGTATATAAATGAATATTTTACAGCAGCTTAAGAAATGAAAAGGAGGGACAAAAATGGAAATGTCACAGGAGGTCACACACTGAAGGATAATGATTATTTTGATGTGATTTGCCACTCGCTCGGAGCTGCCGCCCCGCTACATGCGACTCTGGAGCATCTCTTGTCCACATGCTGCCAGCTCCTCCTGCACCATTAAGCATCCCATGGCCAGCAGTAATGGAGGCCTTTAGGAAACTGTCCTATCCTTGGCACATCTGACCGCGTATCCGCTGCTCCATTCGTCTCTGTCAGGCTGGAAGCTTGCTGATCTTCACACTTGCTTTTTGGGGGGCCCGTGTGGAAAATGGGGTTATGAATGAAGGGAGCTCATTACGCATTACGTTATACTCCCCTCTTTCTGATGTCATTTACACTTTTTTACATTTTAGCAGATGCTTTTCTTCAAAGTGACATACACTTGAAGTCCCTGGATCACTTGGGAGGCTTTGATTAGGGGCCAAAGGGTCAAACATTCTGCCATTCCCAGGATTTAAGCCACCAACCCTCTGATCACAGACACAGGGTGCTAACCTGTTGAGCCACAAGCCAACTGAATCTTCAGCCTCCAGAGGCTCTTCCCAGTTTTCTTCCAAGTTCTTCCCCCTCTCAGGCCCTCAATACCAAGCCCAGAAGGTCAAAGATTAGTGGCCACCCGGCATGCCCTGTAAGGGTGCCCAGCTGACATCACTGTGTGCCCTTCTCACAGAGGAAGGCCTCGAGGCGAGGATGAGTACGGAGGAGCAGGATGACGTGGCATGGGGCATCCCGGACAGCACCGAGCTTGTGTCGGCCATGGAGCAGGTGCAGCTGTATTCTGAGCGGATAGGAGGTATGGGGGTCTGTCTCATTTTCAGGGCTGGTGGGGGGGGGTAGTCAGAGGACCACATGTGCGGCATCTGTTTCAACTATGGAGCTGTCCCCATGCATCTCCTGGGCGCTTCCAGGGCCCGATGCATCCACGTTTCAGGCACACGGAGCATCTTGCTCAAGAAGTCACTCAGAGGAACCAACCTCACCCCCCCTCCCTTCTCAGACACAGAAAAGGAGGGAAAATTTACGGTTGCTAAAAATGCCTCCATGATAACCAGCACTGTGCCCTTTGAAGGGCTTTAACCTGCCAGTCCCAGGGGTGCTCACCCTCCTGCCCACGCCCCACACCCATTCTGGAGATGGTCTCCATAGATGCACATTGCACTGGCTGAGTAGTCAAAGCTGTTATTAAGCTAGGATGACGAGCTGGTGCCTTCTGGTCTTTTCTGATTCTTCATAGATGAGGAAACCCCTCCCATCATGCACGGTCAGGTGGTCACAGACCGGCGCAGCACCTTCCAGCCCCATCTAGCCCCCGTGGTGACACCTAAACAGGTATTTTTCTACCGGCCCCCCCACTCTCCACCTGATGCATTTTTATTTCCTTCCACTATCTTTTTTGGGGTGGGGGGATTTCAATCTTGGGGCAGATGAGTGTTGACTATTGTTGAAGTATAGGTGATTTGGGGGGTGGGGTTTGGTTTTTGTCTTGTTTTTGATTAACTGTGGTTGTTTTAGCTGATGGGATTTCCCTTTGGGGGGGTGGTAATAAGGTTACAACTGAAGCAGAGTGACTGCCATCCGTGTTGAGCCTTCCTGATTGGTTGGACCTCATGTGACCTGCCTGGGCTATGGGGACGGTCACTTGAGGCATTTTGTGGCGACCACACAGCTCTCCATCCGCTCCCACTCAGCTTCACGGTGGCTCAGATTCAGGCAGCAGACTGTGTTCCTGGAGCTCCCTGCACACCCCCTCCCACCACCCCCAAATCACAGAATATTCATTTATTCATTTTCCCCAACAGACAAACAATTGAAAAAGAGGGAAGCGTGGAATTCGTGATTTGGCTGCTGTGGTTACCGCGGGCTGGTACAGGCCAGTCAGCACTGGAGGAAGCATCCTCAGAACTGCCACGTTGGGTCCAAACGTGCTTGAATCATTCGCGGACTGACCTGGGGGCTGTCCTCTGGATGAGCCACTGCATTAGCATGGGGTGGGGGTAGTTGCCAGAGAAACAAGAATTTTTTTATAGTCTTGAAAAAGAGATTCTCAGGCTGTAATGTGGCCATGGCATGCTTCTGTAGCCCGCTTCTCAGTCTCCTTCCTGAATCGGACCATTCCGGAGCAGCCACTTCAGCAAGGTTCTTTTTCTGCTTAGTTTTTAGTTCCCCTTCCCCGCTGATTTCCAGTATTTTTTTCTTTCCCTCTTTACCACGGTATACTTCCCTGTTTCACGCTTTTCTTTGTAAAATATTGTAAAATAGGTAAAATGTCAGGCCACTTTGAACCAGGCAGGTCTCCAGCCACTAAGACTTAGCTCATGCTTAAATCTCACTTAAATATTTCAGATAAACGCATGTTAGGTGCCGCATGTTAGGTGCCTTGACTGCGTGTGCCGCAGGATTGTTGTTGATTGATTTCCAAATATGGAAGCAGCATCTCGCAGACTCATTGCCTCTCCCAGAAATCCGCTGTTGTCCGAGAGCTGCTCACTTTCAAATAACATCCAAATTAGCGTTCGCCCCCCGTCCCTTATCTGGCACGTCCTGATTTAACGTCAGCCTAGCTCGGAGGCTGCTATCCACGCCGCCGCTACACGTGTCTAATAACTTGTCAGTATGTCTTTCTCTCTGATGTGTAAATGACTATAAAATCCTATCGGGGCTATTTATTAATCCCGCTTTGACATGACTCATCCGTCAGGGACCCCGTCACGTACTTTCCCGTTTGACGATGAATGTGCCTCGATCAGAGCTAAATAACGCTGGTGTCCAACCAGCCGTGCTGTTTCACCCGCGACTGGAAACGATCAGAGGCCGTTAATTGAAAATTGCCGGCATGCAGTAAAGCCGTGATTATTTTTTATGTAAATACGCCTTTGTCACCGCGGCTTACGCGGGATTTTCCTACGATGATCTTTCCACTCGAGATGATATCGGCTGTAATCCATCATGTAAAAACTTGAATAGGTAGCGTGGTGAAAAAATGATCCTTCTGTTCTTCTTAACTGCGAGTGAATGGGAACAGAATGTTGTCTTGTGATTGCGATAAAGCCAGGGCCCCTGTCTTTTGCTTTGAGTATCTCTTGCTCTTACATGGCATTTGGGGGGGCGTCTTGCTCAGCCACACGTACAAAGCTGCGCTATTTTGTGTTCATGGTGTTAACAGATACTCGCGGGTAGCCTGACCTCAAAGCTTTTCACGTAGCTTACATAAAGCAATGAGGGAGGGAGGGAGGACCTCTTACAGTTAGTCACGGCACCGTTTATTTACGCAACCCCCTAGCTAATTTTGTACTAGTTAGAGAAGCCAACAGTAAAGGCATTTTGATGTTTGAATCTGTTTGTTGTGTCAGAAACCCGCCCTGAGTTGGTCTGTCTGCTCCGGTTTTGGCATCACGGACGTTTCGCTCGTGTATTGTTACTCACTGACAATTTGCATTTGTTTTGGTTCGATGTCGTCGTCCCCCCCGCCAGCCCCCCAGCACAGAGGGTGCTGACGCGACCAGACTCGTTAGTGGGGTGGTGCTGATACGTGTGCACCATTATCTGTGGCTATATAAAACATGCTCTGTCTTCCCTACTGCTCCTGTTTTTTTAATTTATTTATTTTCGTGACAGCCAGTTTATAAGTGTATAGTGCAGGAATTCACTCTCTGACTTTAATCTTGGGGTTCGGACCTACAACCTTTTTGGCACTAAAGGTCAACCATCATTGCTGTTACATAGCAACAATTATTGGAAAAACTGGGTGCTGGTGTCTGCAGTGGGTGGGGTCATTTGCTGATTTACCCAATGGAAATGGGTACATCAGGGCAGTTTTTGATAATGATTGAGATTCTTCCATTACTATATACCAATTACCACCATTATTTAGCTAGAGATTGCTAATCTGTCAATGGTATTGGATCTTTGATGATCTCCTCTACATTAGAACTTTCAGTTATATTGGAATTCCGAAAGTAATACTTAATAAATGATTAATCGTGCTATAAATCTTTGTCATCATGCTGAGTCCTTTAAGCAGCAGGGCCAAACATATATGGAGCTTATTATGCATCTACAACCCCGTTTCTGCCGTGTTATATGTAAATTAAAACAGAATGCAGTGATGTGAACCCATATTTAGTTGAAAATAGAACAAAGACAACATATCAGATGTTGAAATGTTACTGTTATATGACAAATATATGATCAATTGGAATTTTATGCCAGCAACATGTTTTCAAAATAGTTGGGACTGTGGCAACAAAAGCTGGAAAAGTCAAAATGAACTTTATTGTCATCGCAACCATAAACAAGTATACAGTGAGAGGAAATGGGGAAGCCCAGGATCCACGGTTGAACAGTAGATAGAGTAGAGGCTATGTAAGACATTAAATACTAAAGACATTTTAGCAAGTAGAAAATCAAGTTACGTAGAATAACAAGTGCAAAGAAGCATTCAAGTGAACAGTAAACAGTGATAATAGTTCTATTTTCAAGTAAAGTTACTACCATAGTACTTCAGAGACATGCGATGATGTTGGGTCACGAAACATGTTCTGAGTACATGAGCAGTACTGTGCAAAGCATGAGTGTGCAAAATACAGTCACAGTCTGTGGAGGGTTACTTAGAAGAGTTAAGGGGTAGCTGAGGCATAATGAAGGATTCCAGAGGGCAGCATGGCGTTGAGGAGCCTCACAGCCTGAGGGTAAACTGTCTCGCAGCCTGGCAGTTCTGACTCTGATGCTGCATTATCTTCTCCTGGATGGCAGAAGTGTAAGAAGCCCGTGTGAGGGTGTGAGGGGTCCTGCACGATGCTGAAGGCCTTGCGAACAGTCCGTTTGCAGAATGTCTCCTGTAGTGAGCGGAGAGGTGCCCCGATAATGTTCTCTGCTGTCTTCACAATCCTCTGCAGGCGCTTGCGGTCAGACATGTTGCAGCTACCATACCAGACGGCAATGCAGCTGGTCAGAACACAATGGTGCTCTCTGTAGAATGTGGTGAGGATGGGCAGGGCTTGCTCGTTTCAGCTGCCTCAGAAAGTGTAGTCTCTGCTGGACTTTCTTGGTTAAGGAGGTGATGTCATTCGTCCATGTAAGTTCCTCAGTAATGTAATGCTAAAATAAAAGACCTGGTTGAATATCTCTCAAATAAATAGGCTAATTGGTTATAGGTTAGTAAGATGATTGGCTATAAAAAGAGCCTCCCAGAGTGCAACAGTTTCAAATTAATGTTTCTCAACATAATATTGCGAACACAAACAAACAAACATGGGTTTTCAGTTTCCCTCGCCCGGACACGGGTCACCAGGGCCCACCTCTGGAGCCAGGCTTGGGGGTGGGGCTCGATGGCGAGCGCCTGGTGGCCAGGAACGTGGGTCCCCCCTCCAATGGGCTCACCACCTGTAGGAGGGGCTGTGGGGGTCGGGTGCGATGTGAGCTGGGCGGTGGCCGAAGGCGGGGACCTTGGTGGTCCGATCCTCGGCTGCAGAAGCTAGCTCTAGGGACATGGAATGTCACCTCTCTGGTGGGGAAGGAGCCTGACCTGGTGCGTGAGGTTGTGAGGTTCTGACTAGATATAGTTGGACTCACCTTGACGCATGGCTTGGGCTCTGGAACCAGTCTCCTCAAAGAGGTGGTTAAAAAGCTCCTCGGTAGCTGGGCCCCGGGGGTGGATGAGATCCGCCAGGAGTTTCTTAAGAGTCTGGATGTTGTAGGGCTCTCCTGGCTGACAGGCATCTGCAGCATCACGTGGACATCGGGGGCAGTGCCTCTGGATTGGCAGACCGGGGGTGGTGGTCCCCCTCTTTAAGAAGGGCGACCGGAGGGTGTGTTCCAACTATAGGGGGATCACACTTCTCAGCCTCCCTGGTAAGGTCTATTCAGGGGTTCTGGAGAAGAGGGTCCGTCGGATTGTCGAACCTCGGATTTAGGAGTAACAGTGTGGTTTTCGCCCTGGCCGTGGAACAGTGGACCAGCTCTATACTCTCAGCGGGGTCCTGGAGGGTGCATGGGAGTTTGCCCAACCAGTCTTACATGTGCTTTGTGGACTTGGAGAAGGCATTCGACCGTGTCCCTTGGGGAGTCCTGTGGGGAGTGCTCCGGGAGTATGGAGTGCCAGGCCTCCTTGTAAGGGCTGTTCGTCCCTGTACAACCGGTGCCAGAGATTGGTCCGCATTATCGGCAGTAAGTAGGACTCGTTTCCGGTGAGGGTTGGACTCCGCCAGGGCTGCCCTTTGTCACCGATTCTTTTCATAACTTTTATAGACAGAATTTCTAGGCGTAGCCGGGGCGCTGATGGTGTCCGGTTTGGTAGCCTCAGGATCGGGTCTCTGCTTTTTGCAGATGATGTGGTTCTGTTGGCTTCATCGGACCGTGACCAGCTTTCACTGGAGCAGTTCACTG
Organism: Petrocephalus zakoni; assembly: GCA_026774425.1. Lineage (NCBI taxonomy): Eukaryota > Metazoa > Chordata > Actinopteri > Osteoglossiformes > Mormyridae > Petrocephalus > Petrocephalus zakoni. Next base: position 17,997,836 of record JAODKN010000001.1, on the reverse strand, counting down.
CCGAGTGTGAAGCGGCTGGGATGAGAATCAGCACCTCCAAATCCGAGACCAGGGATCTCAGCCTGAAAAGGGTGGAGTGCACTCTCTGGGTCGGGGAGGTGGTCCTTCCCCAAGTGGAGGAGTTTAAGTATCTCGAGGTCTTGTTCACGAGTGAGGGAAGGATGGAGTGGGAGATTGACAGGCGGATCGGTGCGGCATCAGCAGTGATGCGGGCGCTGCATCGGTCTGTCATGGTGAAGAAGGAGCTGAGCCAAAAGGCAAAGCT
>JAODKN010000001.1:17929052-17975253 GCA_026774425.1 Petrocephalus zakoni | reverse complement strand
CGGCAGCTTGAGCTTAATAAAAGCCCCCGCTTCTGGATGTGGTTCGGACACCAGGTCAGTGTGCCCGCTACATCAAGTCACACGAGAAAAGCCATGAGTACGAAAATATTTAGGGGCGCAGTTCATATTAACAATCCATATTTTGCATGTTTAGATTTCGTATCCCAAGCCTGCTGGCTTTAACAATGGAGGGATCTTAATGGCATACGTGGTGGGCAGGGGAGTTTGCTTTGCATAAAAATAGTTCATCTGAATTTCATGCGCCCTGCATTAGCTTGTCGCGCATTGGTTCACAAAGATATCAATGGCTAATTACAGCGTGGAACCAAAATCGGTAGGTTCACCACGGCTGTCACTGGCTCTTCAGGGAATAGCAACGAATGTGGGGATGAAAATGCATCCGTTATTTATCTCTGGGACTAAACTGCCAGGGAGACTAAATGGGTTTCACAGATCAAACCTAACTGAGAAAAACGTGAAGCTACTTCTCTTGTTCGTGAGCGAAATCGTCCCATTTGATCAGCTAGGCTTTTCCGCTAACTCATCGCTATCAATATAATTTACACGTGTCATCATTCTTGGTGCTACAAAATGTATATTATGTTCGAGTCAATGACAGTTTAGCTAAACTTGATGCAACCATATGACACAAAATACACAAAAATGACACAAACATATGACAAATTGTAACATATGACATTCAGCTGAAAACTGTACGCCTCCAAACATGCGTAAAGCATGAAGTCCCCATCCAGTACTTCAGGCTGACATGTGTGATGCATTGAACATGACCAATGTACGCCTATAGACTGCAGTTCTGTCATGTTTTGTCACATGTCCCAGGTGGAGCTTTTGGCTGCTCAAGCGTCTCTGCAGCCAGGAGGCTTCTAAGAAATGTTGGAGGAGAGATAAGGAAACTTGGAAGAAAGCCTGTACCAAGTCATTCTCTATTAAATTAGAATGTAATACCTTTTTGGCTCTTACTAATGGAATTTGTCTTTATTAAAGGGATCTTGTCCCCATTTTCTGATTGGTTAATGAAGTCTCATTCTTCGTTTGGAACTTGCTCCCCTGCACCCTTGTCCACCTTATAGCGAAGCTGTGGCTTCCAACCTGCCTCACCTTGCAAAATAAAACATGTAATAATGTCAGTTCAAAGTGCATTGATGCCAACTGTTCTGGGGAATGCGTTTGTATACCTGCATTTTGCCTCTGCGGAGCACAGTGTACAATAGCCATACATTAGCCATGTGGTGGCTTGCCAGCAAGATCCAGGTAACAGGCAGAAGCGAGGATCTCGCACCATTCAGTGTTGTGAGGCACAAACAGGGAAAAGTCTGGACTTTGTTGAGCCTTTGTGTTAGCACAGTGGCTGATCACTAGGCCCTGTGGGCCTAGACATCCCTTAGCGCATAACCCTGGCACCACAATCTGCCCCGACATCACTACAGAAAAACCCAGTGAACGAGAGCCAGCTATTGATTCTTCTGCAGCCCTCTGTCCTCCTCTCCCCCGTTTAGCTCTCTCCTCACATGCCTGACATTCTGTTAATCGCTTGAGCCGCGGGGACCTTCTGACAAACTGAGAAGACTCGAGCCCTTCTTCAGGGTTTTCCCCGCTCTGCCGTACATCTCATGTGCTCCTGTGCAAAAGGGGAGAACCAGGGATTAAAGGGTCCTTTACCCCGTCGAATATTACATGCTACAGAAGAATCCTCCGACTCTCAAACCCATCATCTTGACATTTAATACAGCAGCACTTGAAACGGGGGGCCATTTGCAAAGGTCCCTATTCATCTGTTTTTCTGTGATAGACACCAATTAAGCTCACCGGCAGTCGTGAAATCCTTCCTGCACGACAACCAGGACTCCCATCCTCTCCCTCAAACACAGCTGCGCCTCAGATTTGTTGTTCGGCAATGGCTGGTTTTGCCGCTACGTTGACGGGGAAGTGAATCATTGGCAACAAGTCAAAAAAGACTCCGCAATCAATTTGGCACGGGATTATGTTGTGTTAGCCCGTTTCCTTTAGTCCAGGAAGACGGAGAGAAGTCATTAGTTACCACTCGTGGTACAGATGGACAGGGTGGCTCTGCCCTTGAGGAATCTAATCATTGTGGACTCTCAGTAATCATCTTGTGGATGCCCAGTGCATGCATTAGGATGCTAGCGGTAATTTAGCAAACAAAGGATCGCATTATGCCATGCTGGGGCGACCTCGCCAGTGTGTGCTCAGCCAACGTTTTTCTGATGGAGGAGGCATGGATATGTCCTGACTCATACATATTCATGTGGCCTGCAAATCATGTGAGAGGACAGACTTTAGGGGGCCCACCACAGAATGCTAACCTACGTAAGGAGCTTTACTGTAAGTCAGAGGCGTTTCTCTAATCAGGCCATCAATGTGTAATACAATGTAATAATTAAAATGCAAGCCTTGATTTAGGTTTTTGAATTGATTTTCTGACAAAGATGTAATTAAAGATTATCGCTAAGCAGTTGCATAGAAAATCCCGATTCTGACGCAGTTTATCATAGCACTTCACATAGACGTGTTTAGATACGGAGTGCTCCAAAGTTCCTTGTCTTCTGTTTGTAATCTGATTTTCAAACACTCTTTTCTCATTCTCCCCAGTTTTTAACGGGAAAGGTCAAAGTTCGCAGGTCAAAACCGCAGCATAACTTTGAAAGAATCTGCTCCCACGAATGCACTTGCATGCCCTTAGGAAACAGTAACACCATGTACTCAGCCATCAAAAGTACACTATTCTTTTCATTACAGCCGTGGAACAGACTTATGTGCTGATATATTGATGCAACAGTTATCCATCCATCTATCAATTAATACATCCATCCATCTATTTTATATAGCCGCTTGTCCTATTCAGGGTCACGGGGGTGCGGAGCCTCTCCCGGAGACTGCAGGCAGGAGGCCGGAAACAATCCTGGATGGATTGCTGAGTGCTGGCACCTGTGGAAACGTTACCCACGATTGTGTCTATTAATGAATGGACCAATGGCTGTGAGGGATGCTTATTTAAAGAGATAGCATCCTGTTTATTGAAACAGCTCTCCTTCCTCCACTGTCTCTCTGCTGGGCTCTGTGTGTGAAATGCTGCACATTTAATGACACCTTGAGTTTTCAGTCCTCGGATTAAGGTCCATGTGTCACGCCCAGTAAACACAGACCCATAACTGGTCCAGATTAGCCACATGGGCATGTGCCCAGGGGGCACGTCCTTCGGGGGCACCAGGCAGGGTGACCCTACCCCCCCGTCCCTTTCACGTCGGGAGCAGGCATGGCAGTGCTTAACGGCTGCAGATTTACATGTCCAGCAACATAGTGAAATACTTCTATCTAGGTCTCACCCCAGGCTATGGCTCTGCAAAAAATGAGTTTTTAAATGTAAAAATCCATTTACTGAAAACTGATATAATCAAAATTTGACCTAAATAATATTTATGCCGCTAAAAGTAATATTTGTTTAAAAGAATATTTAAAGGCTGCAAATAGGATGAGGAAGATATCAGATTAAAAAAGACTCCTGGTGAGAAAACTGTCTGCAACAATACATTACCGTCAACTGCTAAATCTGAGGGACTCCTAATTGCCCACTACAAAGAGTGTTGATCATTTCTGACTCATGGTGTCGGTGTTCCAGTGCTTTTAATTTACCATTCAGGATGTAGTTCCTAGATTTCAGAAGTTTTGCAAATGAAGGGCAATTTACGCAGCATGAAAACTGGAACGGTGAATAGCCAAGTGCTGCACTGGCCTAATCTCCAAGAGGTTCAACTGCACCTTCCCTTCTATGGGGAACAAAAAAAAAATTCCACAGCTGATTTCAGCTGCAACGATAAAATTAAAGATTCACAAAGTCCCCATATCCATCTACTGGCTTCTCATCAAGTTTGAGATGGACTTAAAGATGTTTCCCAGAATCTTCTCAGGATCTGGCCACCTGAAGCACTTCCTGATTCGAGGCTGCAGGTGGTCTTATAAATAGCTACATGAATAAATAAACCACCTGTAGACTGCAGAGCCTTCGGCCTTTAATTATATGGCTTGTAAATCATATTGGCCCAGCAGCGAATTTGCCTTAGCTGGCCAGCTTACTCCTGTTAGATATCCTGGTTCAGGTATCCAAGGGGTTCACCTAAGTCCTCAGACGTATCCGTCTAGTTGAGCTCTAACCTTCTTCGGCTTCAGCATCCCCCCCCCACCCCCCCGCAGCCGGGGGCTCCTCTGTGCTCACATCAAATGCCGCCAGAATAAGGTCTGTAAGCCATTGGAAGCCGGCTGGTCCCAGACACCCATTGAGGAGTTGCGACCTGCCATTCCACCGGCACGTGACCCATCAGAAGGTCGACTGGTGGCTTGGTTCTCAAAGCTTTACTACACTCTCACAACAGTAGTGTGTCTAATGGCTGAAGGTTGCCAGGCCTGGAAATAAGTGTTTCTGCATCTGTTTCTTCTTGTTTGCCCTTGACTGACCTTAGCATCTTTTTTTTTCCTGTTGCCTTTTAGCTTTTTAACCGTACAGTATGATGTCATTGCTTTTGAGCATAATTGCAACTTTGTGACTAATGGGTGTCCATTTGAGGCAAATGTCATGAAACTATTTTAATAAAACGCAAGTGAATTGAGTCCCTCTGGGCTCAGAGTTTCTGGATATGTCGTTGCCATGTTCAAGCTGGAGACGTCTCCTGTGCACACCTCGAAAGAGACTTTTCCACGTTGATTTGTGATTCGCAGATATTCTGCGGGCTTCACCCTCCACTTTGATTTAGAAAGACAAAGAGGGAAGAAAAACACATTCGTCTTCCTAAATCAGTGCTGTCAAAGGGTTACAAACGCATCGCTCAAAGCGTTCTGGATGACAGCATCTGAGGCACCCCTGAGGAGCAGGGTGGACAGGATACCGATGAACGTGACAGGTGATGTCAGTCTGGAGGCAGAAGGGCTGTGACAGACAGAAAAATACCTTGATTGCATTTCTTATTCAGCACAAACAAACGGTGATGTCCAAAATGGCGGCTAACAGGAAGTCAGCTGATGCAGCAGACTGAGTCAGCAGATATCACAATCCCGTTACTGCAATATAAACATGTTGATAGAAAATAATGTAGGAGTTTAGTACAGCAAGATTAAAAGGTGACTTTATCTCATGAAGTCATTGGGGAAGATGGTGCAGTGGTGAGCATTCAGACGTCATCAGTGGTGTCTCTCCCAGAGGGACAGCTGAGGACAGGCATCGTTAGCTGACGATCAGTCCTTTCTTGTGGGCATTTTGGTTCCCAAACCGAGGCACTGAGCGCCGAGAAGGACTCCACCAGAAGCAGCAGCTTTTCATTAACCGGGAGGAGAGGTGTCGTGGATCGAGGTGTCGGCTTTGTAAGAAATAGCTACGGTACCCAATCGCCCCCCATCCACCTGTGATGTGTCTTTTATAAAGTCTGTCTGAAGGCCCCAAGGTCTCCAGTACAGGATCTGCCCTACGTAACTCTCACCTACAATTCCCTTTACCGTGGAATTTTATACGTTTTTTTTTTTGAGGGGTCCTTGTCTAGGAAAATAAAAAGAAAATTGGAAAGGAGGGTCTTTTTTTAGCATACAATCCTTATTTTACTCTGCTAGAATAAAAGTTATAAACAAGCCAAGAGTCAGCCTCTTCAAAATATTGCAGAGATAACCAGTTCCAACAGAAGTAAAACTATCTTTTTGTGAGCAAGTAATGGAGATAAAATATCTTCTATACCTGTCATTTGTCATTATTTTAGAAAGCCTTGCAAAAAATACACAGGAGTGTGGGACGGTATACACTCGAGTTAATTAACTAGGCAACTCATTTTTATAATAGGGGTTTAGCAAGACTGCTAAAGGGGACAAAAGCAGGAACTAAAGAAGAAACCCAAAATATTGCAACATTTTCACTGTCAAAAAAAACTACTATACCAAAAGAAAATATCTTAAAGCAATAAAGTTACTTGGGCTGAGATGCACTAAATGTGTGTTTTGGCCGCTGGCATTTTGTGGCCCAGAAAGAAGAATGGCCGTCCGTGTTTCTCTGACATTCTTGTTGGACTGTCTGAGTAATGGAAGTATTAGCTGCAGCCTTTTTTGCGATCTGCTTGGATCCCTAGCAGGGGTGCTGACAGCACTGGGCCTACTCACTTCCACACTCCTGCTCTTGGCCACAAACTTCAGCCAAAACAGCTTCTTAGATAACAGTGTTGCGAGGTGCAGCTGTCGGCCAGCTCATTAAAAAACGCCCTATATAAAATGTTCCACGCACTGCTGAATCCCCCATCTATCTTCTAACCACTTATCCTGGTCCAGGTCACAGGGGGCCTGGAATCTCTCTCAGGAAATTTAGGGGCACAATGCTGGAGACAATTGCTGATGATGCTATATAAATATATATAGCCTTTTTTGTCCTGATACTTTGCAATATCAGCAAAACATAAATAAATATAGTGAACTTGATAAGTTTTCCCAGCTAAGTCAAGTGGCGCTAGCTAATCCATCATATTGGGCAACTGTATGTTAAGATAACATGCAAAACTCAATGCTGTTAATTGAATTTATTTATCACATAGCACACGTACCTTCATATCTCGCCCAGTGATTGTCATTTAATTCTCCCCGGCTACCGTGATTATTGTGAAATACTAATGGGCTTGTCGCGGATTTCAGTTCAAAGGCAGATGTTTGGACACAAAGAACTACAGAAAAAGCTGAATCATAAGTTGTGCTGTTTATGATACATCTTTGCTACTTTTTTCAACGAAAACATTGAATTATGAAGCAATAACAAATCTAAAAGCAAAATAATCATATAATTCATTCAAAGGTCAGCTTTTTCAATATTAGGCCATGAGGATGAAAATACGGCAGAGAAACCTTACTTTCAGCTAGCAAACCATCATACCAGCATTAATGTTTCCCCGATGATGAGCACGTCAATGTTGGCATTATGTCAATGTTGCCACTGTGGCAGCGTTATTGCCATGGTAACCATACATCGCCTCAACGTTAACATGATGTCAGTGTCACTGTCATGTGCGAAGTCCTTCTTACTCTCACCTCAACCTTTGCATCAGGTCAACGTTAGCATCACATTAGCATTAGTGTCAGGCGAATCCATCACCTCAACGCTACCAGAACTTCACTGCTAGCTTAAAGTGAACATTACTGGTTACCCTGTTCCCAACACATATTCCTTGTTATTGTTTAAGCAGTAAGTGTAACTAACTTGCTAGTTAGCTGGTCAAGAAACACAGACTGACTATTATTGGAGCCTCATAACCATTGATGGTCTTCAGTGATGCAGGAGGTCTGGCTCCTTATGGACTAGATCCTCTTTTTCATGGGTGGAACATATGAATAAATGAATGAATAGACCTACAATTTCTGCGTTGGCCAATTGGAAATTTTACCAACACAGCAAGTTCTGCATGTCATTTGGGAAACATACTGCATATGTTTAAGGAAGGAAGCAATTAATAACCTCTTAATAGAATCAATTATAATTGCTAGGGACAAACGTATTCAAATTTAATAGGACAGATTCAATTATGTATATATTCAGAGAGAGAGTCCATAGACTGCCTGCATATGAACGTGCATTAAAATCATTACTGTCTGATTTAATCAACCCTCTGCCCATTACACAATTTTTTAGATTCAGAATGTTTTTATTATTCTGGAGGAAATTGCTTAATTTGGGGTTAACCAGAAGTTTAGGACTGAACGGTGGTGTAAATATGTAAACGATTTCAACAACTTCATGAAGAGAGGGAGGGTTTTTGTATTCTGTTGAGAGAATAGGAAGATCATCCCATTACATGGGGGATGGAACAAACAAGATTTTTTAGAATGGTGTCATGACTGGACTTCAGCAACCTTGACGAGACAGAAGCTCCAGTGACATCTGCTTTCAAACAGTGGTGCCATTCCAACCAAAGACATGTGCACTAACTTCATTCCTATTAATCCCCCTGTACAAATTATAACAGGTTTAAGATATGTGTAGCCGTCAGGGACCTGTGGGGAACGTGGAGTCGTAACAAAAAGCACTCAGCGTATAATTCTGAAGGAGCTACGATGGGAAAATTATTATTACTTTGAGTGGTTTACAGGAAATAATACCGGCGCAGAAAATCATCACGCCACTCCGGCTCATCGCTTGTAATATTAACTAGATGGATACTTCTAATCAGAGCGCATCGTTATATAAGTCATAACGACGGTACCTGAAAATCTCCCAACAGTTCAGACTGAGGGTGTCAAAGCGGGAGCGTTACGTAAACGAAGCGATGCTGAAGGAGCAGTGGAAGATAAGACTCACATTCGTAACGGTGCGCCTCATGTGAATGGATATATGGATGGTGTATGGATATATAAATATGAAAGGAAATCAATTTCAGCTAAGCCAAAGGGTGACAAAGAGAAAACACACATTCAGATATATTCCCATATTTCTCATAACAAGCCCCTCACCTAATTTGATTTGAGTTAAAACTTCACCTTTACTTAGGACGGAGTTTCATTTAGCGTTGCCGTCACGCTAAGAATGCCGCACTAAGAGCGGCAGTGTTAGAGAGCAATCCGTAATGCGCAATATTTGGCTATTACGGGACATCTGAGCAGCGGTCAAACAAGAAATTAAACAATTGTAAAATTATGGAAAAATAAATGTATTCATTCTACACGTGAAAAATTGGATATATAAAACGCAGAAAACGTAGCAGAAAAGTTATTTTAATGTTTAAGCACCACGAGTAACAGCGAGCAATTTAAATATACAAGAACCAGCATACTGTGACCTGGATTCATTCGATTGTATACACAAAATAACCTTGCGAAGTTCAGATGGACATGTTTATTGGAAATGTGTTAATAATATGTGCATTAAATACAGTTATGTTTGAAGACATCGGAGATGAGATAAGCAATTACCAATAACTAAACGAAAAGTCCAAATAAACAGCAGAGTGCCGGTATATTCGTCTGCCATTTTCACATCATATTGCACTAACGTCACCTTCCTTTACTCGCAAGGGAAAAGGGGAGTTTGCCCTGCGGCAGTGCCACGAGCAAGGTCGCGCTTCGGCAAACGCACCTTAATGCGCGTTTATCACGGGAGGTTCGCTCACTTCTGCAGCAGACAGTGCCTCAGCCGGCGGAAAAGGGTAGGATTGCCAACAGGCGCGGGAACGCGTCCACAATCGCCCTTAATAACCATTCCCCACTCATTACAAAAACATGCGCCTTGCAGTCGTCTCGTCGATCCGCTGCGATGCCACATGAGGGATGCCCCCGCTTCGCAGCAGCTCGTTTCATCCCGCAGCGCTTGGACACCTGGCCAACTTTTAGGAGGAGCCTGCGGGTCCGGTCGGTGTGGAGCAGCTGCGCGGACCCGCACCTCTTATTTCTGCCGGCACGATGTGAGCATCAGATTGGTGCGGCTCTCCACTGCGCTTAGCCATGGATAACACGGGCGCGTCACCTCTACTCTGCATCTCTACTTCGCACTAAAACTGATACCGCTCGTGGGAGACTATGGGAGCTGGCATCCCTGAAATTAATTCAAGCTTTAATTTCACCGGCGACGATTCTGCGAGCTTCCATGGGACTGGCGCCACATTTTCAGGCTATATCATGGTGATCCTGGCTGTCTTAATGGTAACTCTTGTCGTCGTGGTAGTAGTTGGGAATGCACTGGTCATCCTTGCGTTTGTGGTGGACAAAAGTCTCAGAAATCAGAGCAACTATTTCTTCTTGAACCTGGCGATATCAGATTTCCTAGTAGGTAAGTATGCACTTCTCCGATCATCGATCACCCTAATCACCTCGACTTTTTCCAGTAATATTAATTTTCAAGTCGTCTAATTAAAATTCTAGTAGCCTAGCTAGTGACTTTACTATCTGAAATAAAGTTTGATCTGTTGGCCCTGATCGATCGATGCGCTTAATCCAGTGTACAAGAGAAAAAATAAGTTTCCTTACCTGTTAAGTGAATTTGCATTTGAAGAAGTAAATTCACTTTGCTGGTGACTTCCCTTGCTGCACGGAACCTCTGATGTTCCGGCGCTTCATTTAGTTAATAAGTCTTAGTAATTTGCTAAATTAGTCATTATAATGGCAATACGTGTTTGCCTTTTAAGTGACACTGACTCACCGGTTTGGTCATTTGACAATTAATAATCGCCCTGTTGTGGAGGCAGATTAATGTCATGCAGTTTTCAGTTTGAAAAAGAAATGTTTGCGAAGCAGAGAGCCCGGCGTCGGTCTCAATCAGCGGGGACGCGGGCATACAGCTCTCAGTGCAGGCGGAATAGAGGCGGGCCAGCCAGCGGAGGAGATGCGCGCTGGTGCGTCTCTCGGGATAATAGTCTGAAGATCCGTTTAGCATTTATTTTTAGGAAACCAATTTGACTTAGCGCTAGGGGTGGAAAGGACAACATATATATTTCCACGTTGCTCACACTAGTAAGCCCTCTCCTGTAGGCTCTCACTGCTCTTAACCAGTCCTTCACCTTGTTCGAATTGATTAGCCTACTTGTTGCAGATCAATGCATATACTTTTAGACGTGAGTTTGTGTATTTTACGTAGTTGAATTGGGGGAAGGATTCACCAAAGGGTTAACCATTCAGTTGGTTAAATCCAAGGGCGTAGATTTGCTCTGGACATTGGTGGGGACCTATGACTAAATGGATTCAATTATTGGTTGGTCGGAGGATATTGGTGGGGACATTGCAATGGTCGGAGGAGATTGGTGGGGACACGTCCCCTCCGTCCACCCTAAATCTACGCCCCTGGTTAAATCACAATATTATCGCATCTAATGCCGTGCTAGGTCTCGTATGGTTTCATCTAGACCTATTTTGCATTTTTTGCTAAGTGGGGGTCGTCCTCTGTCCATCGCTCGCCCTCCTCCGTTTTTCATGCTAAGCCCCGCTTGCCGTCAGTTCACAGTTCCCCGAATCGATGTCGCTTCGGTTTCCCGACAGCATTTCAAGAGCCAAGCCGGCTGTGAACTGAGGATTGACCTCGGTTAAGTAGCCTGGTCTTGCTGTCAGCTCCCCATGGTCACGCCTCGGATCTCCATCTTCCCGCCTCCTGGTTTTAAACCATAAATTGTGTTAAATTTTCTTCATTGATTGAATAATTTTGCCAGTTGGTTAAGTACATTGTTTTCTTCTTTTCCCTCCCTCCTAATAGACAAGGTTATGGCCAAATTTGTTTCTAAGAAAACCAATATTTTGAGGACTGTGCCTGCAAAATGTACAAATGAGACAATTTAAAGAAATGCTAGCAATATATATATATATATATATATATATAAAATTTTCAGTAACAAATCCAACCATAAAATCCCATTTGCTACTTCGTATAATAATCACTGCAATGATTTTTCAGTAATAGTCCTACATGCCCAGTGAGGCTGTGTTCAGTTACAGCTCCACTAAACAATGTCTGATGTTTTGTCATGTTAGTTACGTTTCACACCAATAAGAAAGAGGATCAAGACTGAGATAAATGTAATAAAACACTCAGATAAGCATTCAGAGCTCAAAAGGACAGCCTTTCTGACATCTATAATTTCTGTCAAACTAACAATCATTCTCTGTGTTTGCGGTCGTGGGAATATTCTATTCGCCAATGTAAAAAGCCAGTTTGTCAGAAAATAAACATGGGATGCTTTCAGTAATTTGCCAGACCACTTAAGAGTTCACATGCTGGCAAGAATAAATCAGTGGACTGACTTCAGCTGATAAGTAGATCTTCTGTTGTTGCCTTTTATGATGCTCATGACATTTTCTGACAAAGGAACACAGTAAACAGTGCACGCGGGGCAAGACACCGGCCAGTGGACAGGAACTGGTGCTCGTGTGGGTCCCAGTGAGGGATGTCGGAGAGGCATGGGTACCCTGGCAGATTCAGGGCGCCCAGTACTTCAGAGGAGCCCATGAATCATAGGCACAGGAAGACGCTCTGAGCTTAGGGTGCTGCAGGTCAGAGTAACCAATAGAATGATGAGGTTCTTTTGTATCATTGGTAGCTATCAACAGCTAAAAACAGTAGTCTTGTGGAGAAACAATCATGATGTCACCTCCTTGCCACTGCGAGATAATTAACGTAAAAGAAAAGACATTGGACATGGTGAAGCACCTTCAATACCCAAACTTCTGGCAATACTAGCTTGTACATCTAAAATTATACGTTAAATTGGGTGGGGGTGTCTAAGGTGACATCTTGTCACCTTAGAATTCCTGTTGTAGAATTTCTGCCTATGCACTTTATTGCAGTACATAGGCAGGGAGATTGTATATGTTGTGGCAAGTTGAGGGTTAGACATCAGTCACATGACAGGGGCTTATGAAGGTCGTCAGGGTTCAGATGGATTAAAACATCTGAAAATGGCACATTGTTTGCACCACAAATTGGTTTCGTGCAAAGCAGTTTTTCCACAGACCAGGGTGGGGTTTAAGCTCACAATTTTGTCACAAAAGTGTATAATATGTAATTTACTTATTACATTATCTACGTTATTTCTATCATTGTTTCATTGTAATATATACAATATATGTAGTACAACTCACCATAATGCAGAATCGGTGGGAACCCTGAGCTGATTCTCTGCAACTAACCGGTCCCATCTGGGGGTGATGGGGGACAGTGACACCCTGTTCCTTATGCCCAATCTACTCCGTAATCTCATTTTGGTTGCTGTCACTGTAGAAAACCCCACTTCGCAAAGATAGGATGCTGGAAGTGGAAGCAGGGTTTTCAGTGCTCATATCTCAGGATAATCCGCCTTGACTTTAATCCAGAAGGTATGGAGAATTGAAGTTGGTGTAAACATACTTTGAAGGCCACTGTCATTTACGATCTCCAGCACTTGATCCTGAGTTTGCTTTTCCCTCATGCTTGCTGGGGTTGGCTGGTGGGCTTTTCCCTCATGCTTGCTGGGGTTGGCTGGTGGGCTTAGCAACTGAGACAAGTGCAGAGACAGAGGTGCGGATGGAAGTGGTCACTTTTCAAAATAAAATAACTTGCTGACTAATGTAAATAAAATAAAAAATTGTTATTCTTTGTGTGTGGCCCGGTTCGACACAGCCCGGTAGCCATCCACGGCCGGGTGATTGAGGACCCCTGGACTAAAATAAAAAGATCACTATTTGGAGCTTCCGAAAAAGGCACTGAACATTTTTCTGAAAAGGTCCAAAAGTCTTAAATGGGAATAATCCTAAAGCACAAAGAAATGATGCCGCTCTGTTCTCATGCCCACGACTCACTGCCAGCATACTGCCAGCTGTCCATATATAACCCTAACAAGATAATTAGGCCAGTTGTGGTCAGCTGGGCTTCATTACTTCAGCTGAGTGTTGGCATAGGATTGATGGTCAGTCATCATGCTAGCACATTAGCTGACTGGAACCCTACCTCCTGCTATATGTAACACTGTCAACACCATATACTTGGGGCAAAATAAAGGTGAGTGGTAAAATGCTTGGAAGATTTAACAAGACAACCACTGAGCTTAGTCACAGTTTCCCTGAGTGTCTCATCTGAGAGTGCCCACAGAGCCAGGTAATACATTCAGAGATCACCTCCCTGTAAGTATGGATCTTTCGCTACAATGCTTCATTGAATCTCCAGACATTGAAACTAAAATTGGAAATGTCTGACTCCCCACAATACTGTGTACTACTCTCAATGCACAAGTTATTGCTAGGTACTGTTCCTTCCTCTGATAAGGAAGCATACTGTCCTCTTCCATGTTTGCATAATTGCAGAAAAGTCATTTCCACCCTGCTGTGCTGATCACTTCAGAAGGTGCTTTGTGATGTTAAATAGTTGCTACGTTTCCGCCAAATGGTATGTTAGGATTTTCAACTCCAGAGCACCCATAACACGATCAGTGAGCACTGATTGGCTAACTGACCTCCTTTTTCTCTGGTCAGGCAGGGCCAACCTCTCAGGTCACACCTACAGATGATGGGGAAGTGGGTTTCCATGTGTCAGGATGGAGGTACCATTGTGGGGTATACATTAGGGTGGGGGCATTGGCGGGCCATGAATACCCTGGCAGATTCATGGGGCCCAGCACTTTACAGGGGCCCCAGATTTTATCATGGGGAACCTCTTACCCTTTGAGAAATTCTACCATGGGTGGCTCAAGCTGATATTTTATTGAGGTGGGGGGCAGAATTCTAGCTATGCCCTGCATTTGAGGATGGCAGCAGTGGAAGGGGGTTGATAAATGACTGCCCTGAGTTGTCACAGGCTGAATCTTGTACCCAGGAACTGACACATCATTGATTCCTAAGCTACTTCCTGCCCAGCCAGTCACACAAAGCCGATGAACCAGTGCATCAAATCGGGCTACATCTCGAGCTGACTTTCTCCTCCTCTCTCCCCCCAGGTGCTTTCTGCATTCCTGTCTACATCCCGTACATCCTGACGGGACGCTGGATGTTCGGACGGGGTCTCTGCAAGTTGTGGCTGGTGATCGACTACCTGCTGTGCACAGCCTCCGTGTTCAACATCGTCCTCATCAGCTACGACCGCTTCCTGTCCGTGACGCGGGCTGTGAGTGAGGCTCCCGTTACGTTACAGCTGGGCTTGATTAAAGCCGCTGGTGCTGGGGTGTGTGTGTGTGTGTGTGTCGGGGGGGGGCTATAACGGGTTGTATGTTCGTCTTTCTGATCACTCGGAAGACTGACGAAATCTCGCTGCATGCATGATTCACCAAAAAGAACGTCATTTGCATTTCTATCACCACGTTCCCACTTGTATTGGAGAACCTGTTCTGCATCAGCTGCGGGGTTCTGCCTGTGAACCTCCCTGTGATTCTCATTCCTTTGGTGTGATGGGCTAAATTTCTAAATAGCTCCCACCTGATTCTGGCTCTTTCAAACACCTTGCCATTTCTGGGCAAAGATCACATTCCATTTGCAGTAACTCGATTTGGGGTGTCCCCCCCCCCGTCCACACTTCCTGGACAAGCGAGATGCGAAATTGTGTCAATTAGTGGTGAGTCATGGTTGCGGCCGAAGCAGAGACGACTCGATTGTAGGGCGCCGTCGCCTTCTCTTGAATGGCTGCTGCGCCCGTTGATACTCGTTCAGGATGTGCTAATCCTTGTTCCAAAGCTAAAAAAACCTGCGATAAACGGTTGCCTGTGGACTTTGGAGAGTTCGGCAGCGAACGGGCCCCTGCTTGAGGCCGTTCTGACGCTGGAGTCATCATTCTGTCGCGCTGTGCAATAAACGATGACAGATGGCGGGCACAGTGTCACGGGGCAGCAGTGGAGAATGAGTTACAACAAAACCAGATAATCTCGCACTACCAGGAGACACGCGGTTTGTGTCACTGGCTTTCATGTGACGGCGTGAGGATCACAACTGGACAATTCATGGCGGTGACAAAGGCCATGTCATCCTCTAGACGACAGGAGGGTTAGGATTAGGACTTGGAATTTAATATAATTAAATATCACCACAGAAAAATATTTTAAAAAGTTAATCTCATAAAAAAACAATGTTACATAGACTTCTGGCATTAGATTGAAGGAAACCTTCCCCTGGTGGAACAGCAGGGGGGCCGTGGTGTCTCGGAAGTGGAAAAGGTTGGGGGCCCGTCTTTTAATGTGATTAAATACCACCATGGAGAAATCTTTTACAAAGATAAACACATAAATATAGAAGACTGTTACATACTTCTTCTCGCCCAAGTTTGAAGGGAACCTTCTGGTGAAATAAGACTGATTCTCTTTTACACTCTTCCATTTATAAACCTAATAGAAAATGTTCTGGCTGAAATTGTTTAGATAAGTTGTATATATTGAGTGTACGACGTGTGCGGGACCATGTTTTGCTGATTGACAGTGGCGGTATTAACCACCCCTCAAACCAAACATTTGCAAGGGCCCCCAAGGTACGGGGCCCCCTATCGGCCACAAACAGTCACTAAACTAAATACTATATGAACTAAATATTAAACAACAATCCTGCCCTTACTGACTGGAGACCAAGAGAACTGGATCTATATGTCTGGATGTTAATGTCACCATCGAAATGTTGCCTTTACCACTATGCTAAAGAATACAGTCGTATGCAGTGCAGTCGTAGTCAGCAGCTTCACCTTCCAGATGAGACGCGTGTAAATATAAACAGCCCCCGGGCAGGCGTGTTGCCAGAAAGCTCCGTGAAGAAAAACAAACATGTCGGCTAAGCGTGGCACTCACCACGTCTTTGCTTGACGCGGCATGTTTGTGTTAGGTAATGCATTTGTGCCGGGCGATTGCAAATCAACCTCGGCTGTGTCCCCCTAGCAAAAGAGGAATCCGCTCTGATTCCGGGAAGGGAACTTGCTGAGATATTACGGGAGTGATGCGGCTTGGCAGCCACTGTGTCTCACCCACCATTACAGCAGCTCCCAAAAGACAAAAGGGTTTTTAATTTGATGGCAAATATTAATGCATTAGCACACAACTACATAAATCGCCTTGGATTGAAAATCCATACAAGCACATCATTATGTTGTTTTTTCCTGTGCATTAGTTAACGATTTGTTTAATTTACCATCTATAGTCCTCAGCGACTATTTTTTGCCCTAGGTAACCAAACATATTAAAGGGATAGCCCAGAGCTATTAAAGGGATGACGTTGATGCACATTGTCTGGTGTTCACCTCAGTGCCATATTCGGGTGTCCAAAAGTGTAGCTGGATAATAAATATAAGCGATACATCCCTGACTGCCGTTTGATTGGCAGAGCAGGTTGTTGTCCTGAGCCACTGGGACAAAACATTGGGCTTTAAAGGCAGTTAAGCTTAGAATGTAATTCTCACCTTGTCAGAAGCTATTCTAGAGTAGTGTACAGTAAACGGGCCACCCCCAGCCCTCCAGGCTGGCAGCCCAGTAGAGATCACTTTCACATTATTTGTCTCTGTGGAACTCAGATTAAAACTCACTGATCCAACAGGGAAAAATTCAGCTACTGGGAATTCAAAATTTAAAAACCAGGCCTGGGACTGGGAAATAGTTTCTGTGTGGTCCACGTTTAACTATTTAAGAAATAAAATGTGATCGAATGTTGCAGATGGCAGAGGCCCTTGTGGCAACACTGTAGTTTTTTTATCGGAACCGTATTGTGCTTTGAGTGCCTGGCCAGGCCAAGTCTATTTCAGCCATGAGGCCGGACAGAGCCGGCACGTAATGGTGAAGGACGGGACTCCACGCGTGCCTGGCCAAGTCAGAATCACCCATGCCTGAGATCCCGTAATGCTTGCCATGCAAGTTAGCGAAAATCACTTTTCCTACGAGTCTGCCAGCCATGCTTCATTCACTGAGCCTCTTTAATTTAATGGTGAGCTGGGTGCCACTTGCTAACTTGGAATTCAGCCCAGTCCGGACACTTCCGAGGCTGTGGTTCAGGCCGCGGCATGGCACCAATTGGAAATGAGAAGGTGGCATTGGAGGATGAGTTAAGTGTGCAGAGCACCTGTGCTTTCCCACCCCACGTCCTCCATACCGGAACATGTGACCTAGTCATAAAATCTTTGTTTTTACTGAGCCCT
Source organism: Petrocephalus zakoni (assembly GCA_026774425.1). NCBI lineage: Eukaryota > Metazoa > Chordata > Actinopteri > Osteoglossiformes > Mormyridae > Petrocephalus > Petrocephalus zakoni. The sequence goes on along the minus strand of JAODKN010000001.1, from coordinate 17,957,660 downwards.
GGGGCCTGTACTACGAAGCCGGGTTACTGTCTTATCGGGGTAACTTTCAGAGTAACTTGATGATGTGTGGTGTAACTTCGCGATTAACCCGTATTACGAAAGGTGGTTAGATTTGACTCGAGGCATGTTGCCACGACAATTTACGCTACGTCTCTAACCTGCTCCCACCAGGTTATGTTCTTCGTTAAGTCGAGGTTTCTGCGTAACCCAGCCCTACGTAAGCACCGCGCCTCCAACTACAATTTCTCCGGAGACACTGCCGGCGTACCTGGACGATCCGTACGACATTGGGGCGCAAATCGTGCGGGGTTCTCTCCGCAGGGCGAGGGGTTTTAGAGACCACCAGAATCCGCTGGCATACCCGGACGGTATTCTCCATGAAAGGTACAGATTATCCGAGGGAATCCGTTACCTTTGTCATCTGATCGGTCCGGAGGCTCTAATGCCACTCGCCGTAGCAATGCCCCAACGATCGAGCAGACAGTATGCATTGTGCTGCGATATTTTGCCAGTGGCCAAATTTATGTATTCCATCGGTGATGCTGAACATCTCAGCAAGAATACTGTTAGCCGGATATCGCTTCATGTCATATCAAACGGTGCCAAATTTCGGTACTTTCACGCGCTCATCAGCGGCGGCGCGCACGAGCGCAGGTCATACAGAGCTGGGGGACAGGTTTAGATTAATCAAGTTATCTCAGCCGTTCAATGCAATTTACATTTACAGCAGCAATAGGCTTAGGGTTGGGCACTGAAACTCGGTTCTAGTGTATAACCGGTGCCATCGCGAACAGTGAATGACAGCGTGAATTTCGGTGCCACTGAAATGTGTGCTGTTCACCACTAACAGCGCATGCGATACATACAGAACAATGCAGGTGCGGAAACCCGCGTTTTAAAAGTGTGTTTTCATCCATTATTATTGCGAAATCGTTTACATTTAGCTTAATAGCACAACAGACATGTTTCATTAGATAATGTATATTTATCTCGTCAGCAATGTGCTTTATCTATTGTCATCGACACGTTTCATGAGATTGTTGGTGTATATTTAGCTCGGTAGCCTCAGGTCTTGTTGATTATAACCATATATTTAGCTTGAAAGCGACATGTTTTATTGGGTATAACGTATATAAAATACGTGTACAAATAACGTATTTAGCTTCATAGTAAAATGTTTGCTGAGCCGGCACGAACTGAATAATTATTACTTTGAGAAATCTACAATATTAGGAATTTTACTTTACCGATATGCACTTAATCACAGTCTTAGTTAGATAACACGTAATTTACATTTTCAGGTGCAGACTGAAGCAGTAGCCATCAAGTTAAAGTTAGCGTGTTCATGTGAGTGTGTAATGTACTTCGTTGTGATAATCAATAAAGCCCTGACAGTTAAGAAAACATCGGTAAAAATCTGAATGTACGTCAATAATGTAATAAAATCGAATCTAATATACATATGATTAATCTAATAAAATGTCAGTTATAATCGATAAAGCCATGGATCTTAATATACATTAATAATGTAATGAAACGTCTGCTGTGTGTTTTTCTTAAAGTGCCGTTTTAAAAGTATCGATTTGGCACCGGCATCGAATGAAACCCAAACGGTACCCAACTCTAGCCATCAGTCAAACAGTGACTTGCGCTGCTGAATGTGCTCCATTTACGTGAACGCACACCAACTCTAATTAAATTAACAGATTCAACATATCAACTTCTTAATTGGCTTCGTAGTACTGATTGAGACAACTTGGTTTTGTCAACCCCACGTTCGCAAATTAACTCCGGGTTAAATCTGATTTGGTTAAACCCCCTTCGTAGTACAGGCCCCTGGCCTGGAAAAGGAACACACAGAAGAGAAAGACATAAAAAATACAAGCTCTGAGAAAGTGCTAAGGGCAATACGTGCTAGAAATAAATTAGCGAGCAGTCTTAAATGAAACCATGAAAAACTACCAAAAATGTTATTGAAAACATTAATTTATAAAAAAACATGAAATGTGCCAAATTGCATTTGCATTTTTCTGTTAGTGCTGATCCATTCTGCAATGACAAAGGCATGCTGGGTAATACAAGCAGAAATTATGTTACAGCAGTGTGAAAATGCATTTCTTATTATTGCTTTACATATTTAATATATTAAAGTTGATTTTTAAATGATTTTCCTATTCACATGGATTTAAAAGAAAGTCTCTGTATAACTATGTGCCCTAAAATTCACGGACTATGTTACGTGTGCTTAGGAACAAGCTGGTAGTTTAATGCTGATGGATGAAGGTGGCTTTGCCAAGGCACACAGCCACAGTTTCTAATCAGACAGCGCAGGAATTTGATTGGCTCTCTCGTGGGGTCTAAAAAGAAAAAAAAACCAAATCAATGGTGTCTGCGGAAACAAAGCGCCGCGTCTGCCAGGAAGCAGGCAAGCTGTCTGTTGTTTCGTGGATCACTGAGGAGTTCCTCAGACAGGCAAATGTGTCTGGGCCATTGACTGGCCTCCACAGGCAGACTGTAACCTTTTCTGGCGAAAGAAAATTTCATGACAATCAATCAGTTAATCAATCAATTAATCAATTCCCTCTCTCCTCCACGCTCCCCCCACCCCAGAATACATTACATTTACATTTACATTTACAGCATTTGGCAGACGCCCTTAGCCAGAGCAACTTACATACCTCCAAAACATACATTGTATAAACAAAATTTATATTTGATGGGGAAAATTCATTTTATACTGTCTTGCTAAGGATACCCTTTTTGGGGGAGGGGTCTAGTCCTGCCTCCCACACCTCTGCCATTCCCCATGCCTACCCCCCCAGTTGTGTCTGGTATATCCATCTGCCCAGGTTAATTATCGCTAGGAAAGTGACCCGGGGGAGGCATTGCGTGTATGCCTGTGACCCCCAGTCTGCCCCCCCCAGCCCCCCCATGCTAGTGCTGCCCATCAGTGCAGCACCCATGTGAATCGTCATCTCAGGCCAGCCAGTGGGGAGCAGGCAATGACTCATCGAATAAACCGCTGTCTTTAAGCTCCAAAATAACAGCATGTCCTTTGGGGTCCCACACAGGTAGTATGTGCCTCTTGCTCCTGGGAGAGCCTGGGTGTTCTTAGTGTGAGGGCCCAGGGCTGGATAAACTTATCTGGGCCCCTAGGCTGACATCAGTATGGACACTCAGGTGTTGCTGAATTAACTAGCCATTTTTGCCAAGGTGGGGAGGGGCCCTAATGTTTGCCGGGGCCTCCGGGTATGGCCTTGGATAGCCTATCCATTAATCGGCCCCTAATGGGATCCTTACCCAGTGGTCCCTGTGCTTCTTTAGATCTAGGCCCATTTGATCCCTTAGATGCCCCCATTAATGCCATTTCTGTGGCACTTGTAGCTACCCAGAGGTCACATGACCTGATGACTTAATGAGGTCCAATGACACTGAGTCAGCTTGAGTCAATGTGAGTCAGCGTCATGTCAGAGATGGCTGGGAGCTCGCAGTCGGCTGTGACGCAGCCGGCAGAGACTCCGGCTCCCTGCGTCCTGCTCGAGGTGAACAGTGGGACTCCGTCTTCCCACTTTGCATTGCAAAACAATCAGGCCTGTGCCGCTGTTGTTCTCTGCAGAGACGCGGTGACGGAGTCGGGCGGCGGTAATGAGCTCGCTCCTGTACCAGCCGGGGCTTAATGGCCAGAGAACAGGGCCTGGAATCTGCTGCAATTAAAAAAAATGTATCTAATTATCTAATGCTGCGTTTAGGCATTTATCTGCTTGTCACCTTTCTCGTGGTGCGGTGACACCAGAGTGACATTGAATCTCAAAGCAAAGGGTAGAAAAAGTCAATGTGCATTCGGCAGTGCTGTTTGGTCTGTCGCTGTCATTTTATAGCAAACGATTATTGTAGATACCTGATCTTGCAAACCTTAAACGTAAATAGTATGCGATATTATACGAGATGTGCATGTAACCAATGTGGTGTGTGAGATTATTAGCTGTGAACTCTTACTCCTCACATTATGAGAGAGCAGTAAATCCGATTGGAATACTCAGCAGTCTATCATCGCGGTTGCGTAACTGTCCGTTCCCTCGCACCCGGCACCTTGATTTATATGCCGCCCTGTAAGGACAACAATGCTTCCCTTTCACGGCATTATATTCCAATAAATCGGAATAATCAAGCCAATGGGAGCGGCCCGCGCCGGTAATGCACGCTGGGGTAGCCTTTGATCTTCAGGTCTGTGCTGCTGAAATGAAGTGTCGTCTGTGATAGAAGGGGGGGCATTCAAGGGGAAGAATGTCTGCAAAACATTTGCTTAAAAGCCTCCCCCAACCCTTTACAGATGAGGGCCAGCAGGACTATCTCTGTTGCACTGTGAGGTTCTGTCCTTGATGGTCATCTGGGTGGGGGGGGGGGTGGAGTTTGACCCCTTCAGGGCTCAGGCTAAGGGGGACTCTCTGGACTGGAATCACAGTGACCACCCCCCCAGAAGTCCTTCCAGGAAAATTCGAGCACCCGACTAGGAGCAGACAAGGGCTTCTGTTAATTAAAGACAGGTTTGACGTAAGACGACTGCAGGGGTCCTCATGAAGGCCATGTCTGCGCGACATGTTGCACAAGTGGCACCGAGCTTCCTATCTGCCTCAGCACACCACCAGTCTGTTCAGCGGGCCTGAGAGCGTGTGTGTCTTGGTCCTGGAATGAGGTGGATACAGATTGCTGGGAGGGGCATCTTGGCCAGGGGAGGGTCACTGTGGGGGTGTAATCCAGGAAACCGGAGTGAACCTTGCCAAGAGTCACGGAGGCAGGAGCCACGACAGATGTGCACGGTGTTTACAGAGCTGCCCCCACCGATGTGGTTTCATGTTCCCCTTTATGGACAGTTATTTATGGCACGATCTGTGATGTGATGCTGGGGATTTCCCTCAGACAGAGAGCTTCATCCCAAGGCCTGACCTCACCGCATGGACACCAGTATGGCTATAACTCCTCACACTGCCCTAACCCTCACAGCACATCCTGTGGCTGGTGGCTATACTGTCACACACTCACGCGAGGTTAGAGCTAAGCCGTTCGGCCAGAAAGCAATTCAACTTGAGTTCAGGGATCTGTTCAGTGCCCAAAAATGCTAATACAAAAACTCTCAGTGTCACAGTGTGTGTTTGTGTATAAACCTGAAGTCATCAAATCCCGGGTGATTTATAATTTGTCGACAATAGCAATTAGCTCATGGGGTTTCCTCTTAATCCTCATGTATAATTATTTCCTTCCTTCATTTAAGGCCTTCAAACAGTGGGCGTAATTTTTACAAAACATTACATAACCAGTTAAACTGTACATCCTGAATATCTTTCCCTTATCTGCTGATTCCACAGCAGTTCCTGAGATATGCTAATGTGTACCTGTGTGCAGTGCTTCAGTAGAGGAGTTGTGGTTGGTATTTTATTTATTATCTAAATGTTTGTTTTACAAAAAGGGAAAAGATGCAATAAATTAGCATTAGGATGCAGAATTAAAGTAATTCAGGCCAAACGCATCTCTGGAAACAAATGGATAAAAGAAGATGGTGGGGATTATTGTTTTAAAGCTGGTGATTTTATATTCATGTGCATGTATAAACATAAGCTTCGGCTCACTGGATGAAATTATTCTCTCTCAGGTGACGTACAGGGCCCAGCAGGGCATGACCAACCTGGCCTTGGGGAAGATGGTAGCCGTGTGGGTCCTGGCCTTCCTCCTATACGGCCCCGCCATCATCTTCTGGGAGTCAGTAGTGGGCAAGAGCAACGTTCCGAGCGACGAGTGCTTTGCTGAGTTCTACTACACTTGGTACTTCCTGCTCTGTGCCTCCACCTTTGAGTTCTTCTCGCCCTTCATCTCTGTGGCCTTCTTCAACCTGAGCATCTATCTGAACATCCGCCGGAGGAACAAGAGCCGCGTGGCACAGCAGGCCGAACGCGCCAACGAGCTGCTGCTGTCCCGGCGCGACGGCGCCCACGGTGGCTCCGTCTTCTTCGTCAAGACGCGCAAGGTGCAGTCGAGCGAGCCAGCGGCCGTGTCCGCTGTCATCGAGGACGACGAGCCGTCACCGTCTTCCAGCTGCCTGAGCAGCAACTCCCTTATGGTCAAGAAGAAGATGGCCTCCAACAAGCTGAGGCCCTCGGTCCCGCGCGTGCCCACTGTCAACGGCGGCCGAGCCGACGCCCCCAGTGGCCGGAATGTGCAGCACTCACGCCTCTCCCGTGACAAGAAGATCGCCAAGTCTCTGGCCATCATCGTGTGCATCTTTGGGATCTGTTGGGCACCATACACGCTGCTGATGATCATCCGGGCAGCCTGTAGTGGGCGCTGTGTGGAGCACCACTGGTATGAAATCACTTTTTGGCTGCTGTGGCTCAATTCTGCCATCAACCCGTTCCTGTACCCACTGTGCCACAGCAGCTTCCGGCGAGCCTTTGGCAGGATGCTGTGTCCCAAGCGCCAGTCCGTACAGCCGCAGACTGAGCCGCAGTCCTGCCAGTGACAGTGAACAGAGTCTGACGCCAGAGCAACATTCTCATTTCAAAAACAGACCACTGGGGCGTGGTGGCGGCGATTGGGGGGGAATAGAAAATAAATGTCTTTTAAAGTCTCGCTTGGACTAATAGCACAACGATTGACGTGGCAATTCACTTGAAAATAGTCCAGATCTAAGTTTGATTTTTCTTCCCATTATCGCTTAAAATCGTGAAAAACAGTGTTTATTTTTGTCATAAAAATAAAAAATGACAAGAAATGTATTTATATGGTAAATATCCACTCTTTTAAATTAAAGTGTGTTAAGTCTTAGCTTAATTTTTTAGTAATTTCTTTTTTTTTACTGTATATTAAATAAGATGTGACAAAACTGTGAATTGTGACAACTACATTTTCTTTCAATTTATTCATTCCCACCAAAGGTTTCCCCAAAGATTCCCAAAGTTTCATCTTAATGGAAAAAAAGGATGTATCTTTTTGATATTGTTTTGTGGGAATAAGAGACAGATCTAAGAAACTAAAGTGACGAGTCTTCCTCGTGCCCCCACAACAACAGGCGAAGAAGATGAACGAGCGGGTGAAAAGAGCGGGTCAAAAATCAGTACAGTACAAAAGGCTTCCTTCGGTTTCACTGTACTGTACGGTATACGTACAAAGAGTTTTATAAAAACTGATGTGTCTCGTATTGTTACACCCATCATGTCCCCCTGACCCTCCTGTCTCCCCCTAACAGGGCCCTGGTGAACCACACCTGTGGCTCGTTACCCCTCCTTAGTCTTTGTACCTGAGTACCTGTTGGTCTCGTCAGCCCCAGGTCGGCCATTAACGCCGCTCCTCCAGGCTGCCCGTGTCCCTCCCCACACTCGCCATCTTGTTTGTTTCGCTGCTCCTGTCCAGTTAAATAAACCCCTTTTGTTCGCCGAACGTCAGCCTTGGAGTCCTTCGTCTCGCACACCCTGACACATATTACCTACTGATAAATGTGTGTATTACAGTCATTTTCTCAGGATACAGTCTGCCTTCACCATCTGCGCTACGGATATTAAGTCGCTTTGTTTGTCCTTTGATGTAACCAGAAATTCAAATAAAGCCCCTGTAAAGCGTTTTTTTTTTTCTGTCAGCTGTACTGCTGATATAATCTAGGGGAGACACGAAACAGAAGTTGCCTCTTAATTGCCTCTGCAAAAGCAAACAGAGGCAAACAACCGAGGCCAAAACCGGCTATGTGCAGTGGGGTGGCACTAATTCAGAGGTTGCAACACTTTCCAGGAGGGGAGTGAAGGCATTTCATTTCCTTTTCATTCCTAGAGGGGCACATGCCTTTGTACCGGACTGCTGGTAACTTGTCAGTGTCGCAGATAAAGAACTTGGCCTGCGCGGCCCGTCATTTGCGATCAAGCCACATGGGAATCGCCGCCGCAGTTTGAAGGGGCGGAGTCACACTGGGTATCCTGCAACATGATTTGTACCTCAGACACGCCCTCTGAACAAATGTCGCCTATAGGGTGGGAGGCCCTGGGATGGTGGGGAGACGTCCCCCCCGACCAATACTGTGGGAGTGCTGTGTGTGATTGGAGGGGTGTAGGGGCAGGGGATCCAAGGCTGATTGGCCCCTACCAGTGATGTGCACAGACATGCCACATGGGAGTGCCTCAGTAAATACAGGTGAAAGGGTCAATAATCCCCAGTCCCCCATGATCGAACAATGTGATAACTCTCTGTAACTGATGGTCTGCAAGATCACCCGATTAACAAGACCATTGCCTGCAGTTATAATGCGTGGTTCATGTAAAATAGGCCTAAGTGAATTTCAAATTACAAATCTCCATTGTAATCAAATCTGTTATCAATTACATTTAGTAATCATGTCCAATCCGAACGGAACGTGGCCAATTTTTATCGATCAAATCCTGATTTTAATCACAAGGTGGAGAACTGGAAACAATCTATTTGGTTAAGAGTATTTTTAGCCTACAGTATGTGTCTACCACTGCGAGAAGGTGTTTAGATTAACTGGAGCACTGCAATAAATGATATGTACTCAAGTAAAATTGATTAAATCTTCCTCCATCTAGAACAAACTTCACCGGAATGAAAGTGTGTGAAGGTTTATTCATGAGAGCCTAGAATTCCAATGACAGTCTGATGGGTGGTACTGGCAGCCAGCGTTCATTAAACACACACGATCAGAACTAGCTTCCGAGAGGATTAACCACACAGTTTCTCTCTTTTTAAGTTTAAAATGTATGTGCTGTCTGCTTTAAAATATGATTTTGAGCTTGGGATACATTAATTGTGATAACTTTTGTTTTAAAAAAAAATAAATTAAATGTTTAATCTGATATTAGTTCTCAGTGATCCTCTTACCGGCTTTACAGTAGTTAAAGATATTAAAACCTGGGTTGCAATCAATTTGGGGACGTAAAAGACAAAGGTTTGCACATTGACAGGAAAACGATTAATAATTATTTGAAGAAAACGCAGATACGCTCATATTGCAATTTTTTTTAGTTTAGCATATAGAGGCATATTTGCAAATCTGCGGACCAAACAACTCAGATCTACTTAATATGTATGTGAAAATGCCGCCATGTTCTTTCTAGACGTCACCCTGCCGTCAGCTGCAGACGCACGTTCAGGAATAAACACTCAAATCTGACTTGGCGAAGTCCTGCCAGCGTTTCACAGCTTCTTGGTCTTGGGGCAGCCTTGATTACCGCTACACTCCAGTCTGAAAACCAGGAGTCCCCTAAACAAGTACTATTCTGGAACATGCACTCGAAGGAAATCATGTAATTTTCGAGTTATTAAACCAAGTACCACAACATGACCGTAAACCTCGAATGCCCTTGGAATTAGAACGCATTAGTGATCTGTGAATGCTTTGAATTGGCTTAAGGAGATGAATTGGGATTATTAATGTCTATTATCTAGTCCATCGTTCTCTGGCGCTGTGAAAAAGGAAAAAAAATATACTAAGGCTTTTCTCACCTATTTGTTACATAAAAAATCAAAGGGACTCGTTTTTTACCCTTCCAGTCTGCCTCGGAGAACTGCTGTAAGGCATTTCGAGGGAACGCCAATAATTTAATTTAATGATATTTAAAAAAGGTTAGCAGACAGTGAAAGAGATGCCCAAAAAGAGCATGACGTAATAATAAAAGCGGCTGAAGAAGGCAAAAATAAACAGCACTCGACATCGGAATAGGCGGCAGTCCTGTATGCAGCAGCTTATTAAATACAGCGGCCCCGACTCACCAGTTCCGCTTCTGTAAGTGCGAAGTTTACGTATGCAGAACTGGTCATATGTTCCAGCTGAACTGAACCGTGCGACACGTACCGCTCTCCGGCGCAGTTATCGGTAATCACGGCGTTAATTACAACGTTTGGTGCTCCTGTTGTTTCAGAGCTGAACCTGCGATCGGGGACACGGGAGCGTCGCCAGTACTCAGACGAGCTCGATCCGCGCCGCACTCGGTGCCAAAAACACAAAGTCGTCACTGGCGACTGTAATGATAAATAACAACACATGCCTGCGCACGTTGACCGGCTTAGAGTTTTTTATTATTATTTTAACGAGATGGGCTGTTGCTTAATTATGCGCGACTGATGAATGCTTCATGTTTTTTGATATATTGGAACAATTTTATGGATTTTTTCTCGACATTATTTGTTCTGATGCGTCCCCAGTAAAGGCTATTTATGCATTTTTGTTGGTTTCCTATGTACGTCTTCTACCTTGGACAAATGAATTGAATAACTGCTTCAAAGAACCTGAACTGAATTCATACATATATTTTTTCCTCAGAAATAGTTAATGAACCTCAGAGTAAGGTAACCCTAACCCTAACCTGTAACCCATTTATGTAACATTTGAAACCAGTATTTCATGTTCATCTCAGTGATGCCTGATTCAGCTGAACAGTGATGTTAGCTTAGACTGCAGTGTACAAAGATTGCCCATGATGTTAAAATAAATTTCAGTACAAATCATAACTGACAAGATCACATGTGTCATGGAAACATTTAATCTGAACCTAATGTGAGTCCCTATGAGAGAGAGTTCTTTGGCCTCCCGATGACAAAGCTTGGAAATTCCCGTTGAGACCCCGCCATGGTAACTCTGTATACTGAACGCTGATTTTGCTTCACTCTTTTCAAATTCCTTGTGCAGATTGTACCTTCTTGTCACGGCGACAAATGGGAACTTAATTTGAACAGAACTCAAACATCTGAAACAAAAAGGACCTTAAGAGGTCAAAACAAAGTCAGCAAAACACCTACGGCAATCTCAGCAAGACTAACGAGTACCCCATATACATTTGCAAACATGAGAATAATGATAAACCAGAGCACGAGGCATGGGCAGGAGCAAATATATACAAAAGGTATATACAAAGGTAGCAAGGGCTACACAAGGAACAGGTGTGAGCCATTACAACCAACACTAAAGACTAGGGGCAGCAAGAAGCAAGTGTGCGTCATTAGACCAATCAAAACAAAGGAACCAAAATGAACAGGTGGAACCGGTGGGTCAGCATAAACAGAATGGGGAATACCATAGGGGACTTGGGACACACAGACTGGGGACAGAACATGGCAAATGAGTTAGTGGAGAGCCAGGACCTGGGAAACGATACAGGAACCAAGGCTTGAAGAGGGGGGAGGTTCAAGAATGAAGGGAGCAGAACCAGGAGGCAGGGGAGTAAACCGAGGAGGAAAGAAACTGGGTGGAACTGGACCAGGCTGTTAATGATGAGACATATAAGGGGTTTAACATAGGAATGGGTTCCAGACATCAGAGGTGGTGATGGGTGCTGCAGCTGGGGCCAGATGCTGTCTAGTGATTGGGCAGAGCGGCAGAGACTCCACTGGAGCTGAAAAGAATGGGACAGGTGCAATGGGAATAGGGACCAGGAGGGGAAAATATTGATTTTATGATTAATTACCGTCCTGGTTTTGATATTATAAAAACCCAAGATTTATCTTGTTAATTTATACCTCTTCCCCCCAAAACATTTTTGCCGAATTTTATTGCATCAGGCCTCTTATCATATTGGAGGCACTGCTTTCTCTGTCACCATTAGGAGGGCTGCAGTTGTACTGTGCAATCAGCTGGCGCACGGCCCCAACTTGGTGCATTGTCGGTCATGGTAATGGAGTGCGCCAAGCATATGCATGCATGCATGCAAGTCAAGTCAAGTCGGGCTTCATTCTCACACCAATCATCATCAGTACACTGCTTGTGGTGATTTGAAATAACACTATATAAGAGCAAAATAAATAAAACAACAAAAGCGAATGAAGAGAAAACTGGCTGCGACCTGCTGCCAGTTGTTGTGACAAAAAAAAAAAACAAAACCAAAGGACTTGAGGGCAAGCATCAGAAAACAAAAGGGGCACTGAACAGAAACAGAAGCAGGGAAACAAACAGGAACTTGAGGGGTCAAAACGGGAAACCTTGTACAGGGAAGGTCACAAGCAACAAGGGGACTGACATCAATGCCCAGACTGCGGAGCACAGGAGTGGGAAGCACTTATATGCAGGACTAACGAGGGGCTGACATGATGTAAGTGCGGATGGCTAGCACATCCTGTTGATAACGAGAGAGACGCGTACCTGGGGAGGATAAGGAGGTATCCGGAGGATCAGCAGCGACCCCTGCTGGTCATACTTGGGGATGGACAAGAACCATTGTGAGACTAGTTATGAGAGTATTGTCAATTATCTGTTTTGTCAAATGTCTTGGGTAACACTAAAGCAACTAAGTGTGGACGTATAATTTATTTAGTTGTGGCTGGATACAAAAAGTGCAGAGGGAATAGTGGTAGAAATATTTTGGTGTATTCACAGGTAAGTACATTTCATGCGTATTATTATATGTCGTTTTTTTAAAGGTAACTTAAACAGTTAAATTGGTTTGCTCTGAAATTTTAATGCTATGGTATTGTGCCTGTTGCTTTTACAACAAATCTTGTTTGATTGCACGTTAGTGAATATGTCTGAAACATAAATTGAAAGGAATCGAAACTGAATTCAATCTGGTACTTGCAAATCGAAATTGAATCGAATTGTGATGTTAGGGCCAATTACCAGCTCAAAACAATAGCTGTATGTCCCTTAAATAAAAAGAGATTCTAATTTATGTTCTTGTAATTATTGTTCAAATCTTTAATTTGAAGTCCTTCTGAGACATGGCATGTGCGTTTTAGACTTTTAGATTTTTATTTTCAGCTATTCTTTTCAGTAATAAGTCATTCTCGTGCCTTGAAAGAGACTGGCTGGTTTTGTTTTTCAGGAACTATACCTGTATGTTCTTCAAATAAAAAGATCTTGGTATACAAGCCTTTGGCCTTACTCGAGTGGTTTGTGAATTTGTATTCCATTTAGAGCTTTTTAAATAAATATGGAAAGTTGCTATATAGTATTTCATGCCTCATTCCACTCAGATCAATACTGAATCGGAATCTAATCTAATCAGATTGAATCAGATCTTATACTTGTGGATCAGAATTGAATTGGGGCATGTGTGCCAATACCCAGCCCTATTAGGGACCACTGGCTCACAGGAGACCTGCAGAGGGCCTGTGTGCTCAGGCTAGGTTGCTGCCAGTTGGTCTGGGGGGCACTGATGGCGCCCATGCCCCTAGTGACACAGAAAGATACATCCATGGCTAGAGCCTGCTGCTGGGCAACCTAAAACACTGGGTAAGTGGTTGTCGCACCTGAGTGTGGCCAGCCGGGGCTCAGAGGTTCGAGACTAGAGACACAGCAGAGGTTACTGGAGGCATGGCAGAAGGGGAATCGGGCAGCATCAATGGAGCTGGGAGGGCAGGATCTGGTGAGATGGGCTCTGGAGGAACAGGATCTGGCAAAATGGGCTCTGGTGGCAAAGCATCAGCAAGCAGGACCTGCGCTGAAGAAACAGAAGCAGGGGACACTGGGGAGGCAGCAGGAACAACAAGCACTGAAGACACTGCAAGGCAGTCGGGCGCTGCTGGAAGCGAGGCAGCAGCCGGGGAGTCAGGCGACACGGCTTCAGGGCTGGAAGCTGGAGAAGCATACATGGGCTCCTCTGGACTGGGGGCTGGTGACACAGCTGGGGAGTCCGGCAGTGGCGACACAGGCTCTGGAGGTGATGCTACGGCAAAGTCAGGCTGAGCACCCCCCTTCGGGCCGGAAGCTTGGAACTCGGTCTGGGCAGCCCCCTTTGGGCCGGGGCTTGGGTCTCAGGCCAGACGGCCCCCTCTGGGCTGGGAGCTCAGGACTCGGGCCCGACGGCTCCTTCTGGGCTGGGAGCTCAGGATTCAGGCCGGGAGCTTGGGTCTCAGGCCAGACGGCCCCCTCTGGGCTGGGAGCTCAGGACTCAGGCCTGACGGCTTCTTCTGGGTCAGGAGCTCAAGATTCAGGTCAGGCAGCCTCTTCTGGCTCAAGTTGAAACTGAACCTCAGACCTCTCAGCAGCAGCTTGAGGGCTCATGGAACTTACCTGGTGCTTGCCAATCTTTCTTGCTTGGCATGGGTTGCCTCTGACTCAGGGAATATCACTTTGGTTATGATGTCATTGGGTTCAAGGGGGAATTTTTAGGCCTGTTGGGGACCACTGCATGGAGCTGGAGAACTTTCTCTCCTATTCATGGTCTGTGGTGTGTGGAGAGCTGCTTTCCTATTGTTTGATTGTATATTTACTGTATATTTCTGTTTTGGAAAATTTAATCACTAACCAAAAAATTATTGTCTAATATTGCTGGTGCAGACACCTAAACATGATGGCTAAACTTGTTAGTGGAATAACGTTACACCTTTTTATTCTGTTAAACCACAATATTGATATGCCGGCCAGATTTATTAATGAAACATAGACGTGTTGCGGGTTGTACAAATAAAATATAAATAAAAGGCTATGACCTGTTTTGACCACTATCACTCTCCCCCACCAATAACTAACAAATAACAAATGGCTTAACAAAACAACTTGTTCATCCTCTATTATTTTAGGGAAGCGGTGTAGTTTCAAATTATATGTGTGAAGTTTAATCCACAAGCCCTTTGTGTCTCCCATGTTTATTTAGCATAAAGGTCCTAGTTCTGTTGTGTCGTGTGAAAGTAATTCTGGAACTCGGGTGTGAAAGCACCTCAAGACTTTGGCCCAGACCAAACCCAGGACCTCTGATTTCATGGCCCATGGTTCTGACTGGTGCGCCCAATTGGAGGCTCGAGGGGTTCACGTGGATCACCTACATCATCATCACTCCAAGGGTGTACCACTGTAAACTTTTTCTGTAGCTCCACTTTTCACTTTTACAGTGAATGTAAAGGCAAATTTTCAAGGTAATAAAGTTAAAAACAACACGATAGTTCTGCTTCTTACTTCTTACTTTTCAGATGCTGTGTCACGGACGTGGCGACGTGGCATGGTGCAGGCAGAGAATTGAGGGTGATGACCCACTTGCTGCTCAGGTACAAGCGAACAGGGTTTATTGGCAACTGAACAAACCTGGGGAAAACTACAAAAGAAACAGGCCATGAGGGGTCACAACAAAAACCAGAAAGAAAACACTCGATAAATAACTAAAGGAACCACAAATCAAATACATAGGGAACAGGACTACGGAAACTAAACAGAGCATACACCAAACAAAACACATAATGCTCAACTCTCAAGAATACACTAGGATAATAAATGGAACAGTAACCAAAAAGTATAAGGAAGGTAAACCGAAAAACTCAAAATGGAAAAAAAAGAACACTGGGGAAACTCAAATACAAGATAACAGATAAGACTGGCCACAGGCCAGCCTTGAACCCATGACCCAAGACAGTACCCCCCACCATGGTGATGGGGTGAGTGGACTGCTGCTGGCCTAGGGAGCTGAATAGCTGGGCTGAGCGGTGGCACAACATAGCTGGAGGTGGACATGGTGGGTGATTGGGGACGAGAACTAGGGGGCAAGGGAAGAGCTGTACAGCGGGTACTGGGGAGCGATGGGGAGTCTGCAAGACGGGTACTGGGGGGTGACGAGGACACTGCAGGATGGAAACTGGGGAACAACGAGGACTACAGGGCGATGAGGAGTCTGCAGAGCTGGTACTGGGGGGGCGACAAGGAAACTGCAGGGCCGGAGCTGAAGACGGCTGTGGAGCTGAAGATCGGGCAGCTGGCATGACTGGTGTGTCCTTGCCTCCCCCTTTGGGAGACTGAAAACCCAGCCGGCCCCTCCCTTAGCCTCCTGCTGGTACCAGAGACCACCCCGGGACCAGGGACTGGGGAGGCCAGAGTCTTGGATGGAGGCAGGGACTGGGACGGGCTCGGGTGGTGCTGAGGGGGTAGTGATGACCTCAGGAGGCGCTGACGTGGAAAATACAGAATCAGTGGGCCCCTGAGGGCTAGACTCAGGAGGCTCAGGCAGAGCAGGAGTGGCACTCTGTGGGCTGAAGAGCAGGAGACAAAAAGGGCCAGGTGAGACAGGCACTGACCCTGACACACTGTCTCACATTGTGAAACATACACAACTGCTACCAAGTCGGTTGATGCAGCCAAATTGTGTGAGACGCCATGTTGTGTACTGTAGTGCAGTACCTTTACCAGCACAATTAAGAATAGGGTGGCTACCTGTCCCTGGTAATGTGGTATTGTCTTGTACTAGACCATAAAATACTGTGTACTGTATTAGACTGGACGATCTCTCATTATAAGTGACGAGTGGCGAATGCTGTATATAATATGCTGACAGTTGTCTGAAGTCCGAAAACATAGTGAATATGTCTGTTTAAAGACCCACTCAACACATTCTTGTCTAAAAATTAATAGTATATTGTTTTTTTGTTCAGGAGCCACACTTGGGTCACAAAATCTGATTCCAGCTGTGTTAAATAGTCACCCCTTTGCCACAACTGATCTGTACACCCCATTTATGAAATCTTTCCAGGATTATCATTTCTATTTATGATAATGCACCTGAAGTGTTTTTGACTGCTGAGTCCCTATTTTTTAGTTTAGTTTGTTTGGGGTCACAAGATCTGATGGCTGCTATCAGAAAAAATGTGACCCCTCTACTGAAGCTGATTGGTGCAATCCAGGCATGAAATCTTTCCAGTATCCATCCATCCATCCATCTATCCATCCATCCATCGTCTACCGCTTTTCCGGGTCGGGTAGCGGGGGCAGCAGTCTAAGCAGGGAAACCCAGACTTCCCTCTCCCCTGCCACTTCGTCCAGCTCTTCTGGGGGAATCCTGAGGCGTTCCCAGGCCAGCCGAGAGACATAGTCTCTCCAACGGGTCTTCCCTGGGGCCTCCTCCCAGTGGGACATGCTTGGAACACCACACCAGGTAGGCGTTCATGCGGAATCCTAACCAGATGCCCGAGCCAACTCATCTGGCTCCTCTCGATGCGAAGGAGCAGCAGCTTTACTCTGAGTCCCCCCTGAATGACCAAGCTTCTCACCCTATTGCTAAGGGAGAGCCCAGCCACCCTGCAGAGCAAACTCATTTCACCTGCTTGTATTCGCAATCTTGTTCTTTCAGTCACTACCCACAGCTTATGACCATAGGTGAGGGCAGGAATGTAGATCGACTGATAAATCGAGAGCTTTGCCTTTTGGCTCAGCTCCTTCTTCACCATGACAGAACAGTGCAGTGCTCGCATCACTGCTGACGCCGCACCGATCTGCCTGTCAATCTCCCGCTCCATCCTTCCCTCACTTTAACTCCTCCACTTGGGGAAGGACCCCCTCCCAAACCTGGAGAGAGCACTCCACCCTTTTCCGGCTGAGGACCATGGCCTCGGATTTGGAGGTGCTGATTCACACTCGGCTGCGAACTGCTCCAGTGAGAGCTGAAGGTCACGGTCCGATGAAGCCAACAGAACCACATCATCTGCAAAAAGCAGACACCTAATCCTGAGGTCACCAAACCGGATGCCCTCAACGCCCTGGCTGCGACCAGAAATTCTGTCAATAAAGGTTATGAACAGAATCGGTAACAAAGGGCAGCTTTGGCGGAGTCCAACCCTCACCGCAAACAAGTCCGACAATGCGGACCAAGCTCTGACACCAGTCGTACAGGAACCAAACAGCCCTTATAAGGAGGCCCGGCACCCCATACTCCTGGAGCACTCCCCACAGGACTTCCCGAGGGACACGGTCGAATGCCTTCTCTAAGTCCACAAAGCACATGTAGACTGGTTGGGCAAACTCCCACACACCCTCCAGGACCCTGCTGAGAGTATAGAGCTGGTCCACCATTCCACGGCCAGGATGAAAACCACACTGCTCCTCCTGACTCAGAGGTTCAACAATTCGACGGACCCTCCTCTCCAGGACCCCCGAATAGACCTTACCAGGGAGGCTGAGGAGTGTGATCCCCTATATTTGGAACACACCCTCCGGTCCCCCTTCTTAAAGAGGGGGACCACCACCCCGGTCTGCCAGTCCAGAGGCACTGCACCCAATATCCACGCGATGCTGCAGATGCGTGTCAACCAGGGCAGCCCTACAACATCCAGTGCCTTGAAGAACTCTGGCCGGATCTCATCCACCCCCGGGGCCCAGCCACTGAGGAGCTTTTTAATCACTTCAGCGACCTCAGCCCCAGAGATAGGGGAGACCACCCTCAAGTCCCCAGACTCAGCTTCCTCATTGGAAGGCGTGTCGGTGGGATTGAGGAGGTCTTTGAAGTATTCCTTCCACCGACCCACAATGTCTCTAGGTGAGGTCAGCAGTGTTCCATCCCCACCATAAACAGTATTGATGCCGCACCGCTTTCCCGCCCTGAGGCGCCGGATGGTGGACCAGAATCTCTTTGAAGCTGTCTGAACGTCATTCTCCATGGCCTCAGCGAACTCCTCCTACACCCGAGTTTTTGCCTCAGCAACCGCCTAGGCTGCGTTCTGCTTGGCCTACTGGTACCCATCAGCTGCCTCTGGAGTCCCACAAACCAAAAAGGCCTGATAGGACTCCTTCTTCAGCTTGACAGCATCCATCACCCCCAGTGTCCACCAGCTGGTGTGGGGATTACCGCTGCAACAGGCACCAACCACCTTACGGCCACAGCTCCAGTCAGCCGCCCCCACAATGGAAGCACGGGACATGGCCCATTCGGATTTAATGTCCCCCGCGTCCCAGTTCAACCGGAGGTAGGAGCTGAAGCTCCTCCTGACAGAGATTCCGCCAGACGTTCCCAGCAGACCCTCACTATACGTTTGGGCCTGCCAGGCCTGACTGGCTTCCTCCCCCACCAGTGGAGCCAACCCACTACCAGGTTGTGATCAGTTGACAGCTCCGCCCCTCTCCTCACCCGAGTGTCCAATACATACAGTCAGGTCCTGTCCCCCTACCCGAAGGCGAAGGGAGGCTACCCTCTTGTCTACTGGGGTAAACCCCAATGTAGCCAGGGGGCAATAAGTATGCCCACTTCTGCTCGGCTCCTCTCCCTGCGAGCAACTCCAGAGTGGAAGAAGGTCCAACCCCCCTCAAGGAGACTGGTTCCAGAGCCCAAGCCATGCGTCGAGGTGAGCCTGACTATATCTAGTCAGAACCTCACAAAAATGCACTGATCCTGAAATTTCCTCTCGTTGCTCCAGTATATCTTGCGAATGTTTATTCTGCAAGAACACGCAATTCTTTCTCCCGTAACTCCTGATACAACAGAAAAAATACAAACAACATCACGAAAAAGCACAAATGCTAATGCCTCGAAAACATACGACTAATTGCGTTACACGTAAAATGTGTAGAGGGCTTGTGCTCAAGAATGGGAACCTCACATTCTTTCCCAACAACATGTGAAACAGCGCCGTTACGGTCACAGAATTTGCTGTCACACCTGCCCATCGAATAGGCAGAATAGTTGAAAGCTAGGGGTGCCATACATCCACAGGGGAGCCCGAAGTGATTCGGATTTTTTATGTAGGCTAAAAAGCTATTATTATCCATTATTTCGCAATCTTACAAAACACACAATAACACAACTATTCACTAATGGAGTCTTTAAGCACTTATGTAAGTTGCTCTGGCTAAGGGCGTCTGCCAAATTCTATAAATGTAAATGAAATGTAAATAACCATATAGCCTATTAATTAGTCCCGCTCCCCCGTGACCTGCAGTGATTCATTGACCGTGAAACATCATATACACGAGAGGACGAACATCCGTAGCTGCTAAATTCCAAAATATAGCCGGAGCAAAGCCGTCTGGTGTCCAGGGAAGAAAAAAGGAGGGAAGAGGAGAAAAACAGAAGAAAGACAGAGGTAGTGTGATTAATGAAGTTTATCTATGGCATAATACTAGTTATCTTAGCAGAGTGTTACTAATTTACAGTTGAGTGAGACCATGGGTGTATAATTAAAAAAAAACTGCCTCTATTGTAGAGTCTTCTAAATAGCCTTACATAATAATTCAAAGGTGTTTCCCCTCTGAAAACCTTTTACAATATGGCCTCAATGTTAAAACAGCTGTGTCCATTGTCAGCTCTTAATGCTTGATGAATGATACCAGGTGTGTTCAGTTAGGTTTGCATGTTATATAAAAAATACGAAATAAAAGTGACACATTTTGGTGAGAAAATTTTCAAAGCATTTAGAGATACCAGTACCAACTACACTATATTGCCAGAAGTATTGGGACACCCCTCCAAATCACTGAATTCAGGTGTTCCAATCACTTCCATGGCCACAGGTGTATAAAATCAAGCACCTAGGCATGCAGACTGCTTTTACAAACATTTATGAAAGAATGGGTCGCTCTCAGGAGCTCAGTGAATTCAAGCATGGTACCATCGTAGGATGCCACCTATACAATAAGTCCATTCATGAAATTTCCTCGCTACTAAATATTCCACAGTCAACTTTTAGTGGTATTTTAACAAAGTGGGAGCAACTGGGACCAACAGCAACTCAGCCACAAAGTGGTAGGCCATGTAAAATCACAGCAAAGGACAGTGTATGCTGCGGCGCACAGTGTGCAGAGTCAATAGCTACAGACATCCAAACTTCCTGTGGCCTTCAGATTAGCTCAAGAACAGTGCATAGAGGGCTTCATGGAATGGGTTTCCATAGCCGAGCAGCTGCATCCAAGCCTTACATCACCAAGTGCAATGCAAGGTGTCAGATGCTGTGGTGTAAAGCTCACCACCACTGGATTCTAGAGCAGCTGAGACGTATCCTCTGGGGCGACGAATCACGCTTCTCAGTCTAGCAATCTGATGGATGAGTCTGGGTTTGGCGGTTACCAGGAAAATGGTACTTGCCTGACTGCTTTGTGGCAAGTGTAAATTTTGATGGAGGAGGGATTATGGTTTTTAAAATTGTGGTACATATATATACGCCTTAGAGTTCCGCACTCTCGCGGCGGGTTTGGGCTGACCACCCGACTGTCTGCAGGTACTATACAGACGGGCTCTGAATCCGGAACTACAAGCCGAAATTGGCTGCAGAGAAGCTGCTCGCTCATTCGAGGAGTATGTACAGTTATCCATTACTCTGGATAATATCGTCCAGACGCACCGTTCAGAAGCCCGACACCCCACGACCTGCCCCAAACCCTCGTACAACAGAGCCCGAACCAATGCAAGTTGGACGAGTGCCTCTAACCCCGGCGGAGCGGCTGCGTTGGCCCCAGCAGCAGCTTTGTCTCTACTGTAGTGAAGCCAGACATCCTGCGGACTTCATCTACTGTGATTACCCGACATCAAAAGGTTGTACCTGTTTCTTTCAGTTGAGAAGGGGGTCAAGCACGGCAAAATGCCCTTCTGGACTCCCAATTTGACTTCCAGGTGAAATATATTCTGGGAACTAAAAACCTCAAGGCAGATGCCCTCTCCTGCCAGTCCAACGTCCCGAGGACCCCTGATGAACCCGTGCCTATTTTTGCTACAGTCTTGTTTCGCAGGCCCTATTACATGGGACGTTGAGGAACAGCTTGACCAACTGAGCCGACGCCAGACACCTCCGACAGAGCCCTCCAAATCGAACGTTCATCTCCTCACAACTTCACAACCAAATCCTCCAGTGGGTCCATACTTCTCTGGGTTTGGGGCACCCTGGAGTGGCCACCACCTCAAGTCTGGTTGCTCATCGCTTCTGGTGGCCAGGGTGGCGCCAATAAGTAAACCTCTATGTCCAGTTTTGTCCTATCTGTGCACAGTACAAAGTGTCCTCGACACCCCCCGCTGGCCTTCTTCAGCCTCTCCCCACACCATCACATCCTTGGTCTCACATAGCAATGGATTTCATCACGGATTTGCCCCCATCACAGGGTCATACCACAATACTCACAATCGTAGAGAGCTTCTGAAAAATGTGTAGGCTAGTTCCCTTGTCCAAACTCCCATCTGCTTCTGAACCAGCAGAATTACTATTCCAATGGGTATTCCGTTACTGTGGGGTTCCTGAGGATATAGTGTCTGACAGGGGACCCCAGTTCACTGCTAGAGTTTTTCGTGCCCTATGTTTATGCCTTAATATATCTCTGAGTCTCTCCGTAGCTTACCATCCACAGACTAATGGTCTCGTAAAATGAACCAATTGGGAGGTGAGGAAAATGCTGCGCCTGATGTGTGCCACAAGACCAACGGAGTGGTTCCATTACCTACCTTGGGCTGAGTATGCCCAGAATTCTCTCGTCCAGTCCACAACTAACCTGTCCCCATTTCAATGTGTCCTCGGATATCAGCCACCTCTCTTTCCTTGGGACTCCCAACCTACAGCGGTTCGGTACTGGCACAGCAAATGGGTATGGCAGCATGCTCAACATCACCTCTGCCAACAAGCTGGTCTTGGTGACCGTGTCTGGTTGTCAACCCAAAATCTCCATCTGTCTGGTCGTAAGTCCCTTTCCAGATTCTCCGCTAACTGGGTCCAGTGACCTACCAACTACAACTGCCCCAGGTGTATCATATTTCCCCGTCCTTTCATGTCTCTCTGCTCAAGCCTGTACGCTACAGTTTGGCACATCCTCCCTCAGACGTCTTCCAGCCCCCTTCCCCCATCCCACTGGAGGACGGTGAAGCCTTTGCAGTCCAAGCACTCCTTGACTATCAAAGTCGTGGGGATGGCCTGTAGTACCTGGTGGATTGGGAAGGTTATGGCCCTGAAGAGCTGTCATGGGTCCCCACCTTGGACATTCTGGATCTGGTCCTGATCGCCCAGTTCCACCAGGACCACCCAGACCGGCTTGCTCCTTCACCGTGCCCTACGGCCTCCAGGAGGCGGCCGTTTGGTGGGGGGGGGGGGGTAGTTCTGTCACGCCCCCCTCCCCTCATGCAAATGTCCGAGCACAGCTGCCTCTGTTCCATGCCAGTCTACCCAGCCAGATTAAAACCTGGTCGTCACACAGCAAAGTATTGTTGAATATTTATGAAACTTACTGAGCGCACTTGCCCCGGTCTCTTGTCTAGCTCCTCTCCGCCCTGCTTGCCCTGCCTGCTCTCCCGTCCAGCCCAGCCTCGTTACCACCTGATCCTTCCTCTCCTCGATCGTCCCCACTGTGACTTCCCCGTGTCGCCCATCTTCGTCCTCAGACCGACCTCCCAGGTCTTGAACCTCTGCCAACGTGACCCTGACTCCAACTCCAGACTCCAACTCCAGCACTGGTCAACTGTTACCAGTTGTTGCTGGTCTTTCTGCCCAGCTGGACACTGAAATAAACATCCTGATTCCGCCATTCTGCCTGTCCAATAATGCGCGATCTCTGTACTCTGGCACTGTTGCTGTTCACTTTCTTCCATTGCACTTTAACCTTAGCACAATTGATTGTCTTTTTGTTGTTAGTATTTATTGGATGTTTCTTTTGCACACAGTCCACCTGCACAGTCTGAAAAGAGTGGTTCAGGGGCATTTCACTGCTTGTTGTACCTTGTATAACCATGCATGTGACAATTAAAGAATCCTGAATCCTGATCTGCTGCATTTCCAGCAATTTATCTGGTCAAATCAAAACGTCCATTCAAAACCTTAATACCATCTGAAACAGCAACTATTGCACTATATCCAGTGTTAAAGATATTTTACTGTAGAATTTAAAAAATAATGCCCTCTGAAATATAAATTTTTTTCCCAAAACATCCGTTCAAAACTGGCAGACATCTCATCTTGGATGACAGGTCATCAATTAAAACTCAACCCTAGTAAAACGGAACAGTTTTTCATCCCAGCTGACTTATCCCCCCACCAGGACCTTGGGATCTCCCTTGACAACTCCCTGATCTGCCCTTCGGTCACTGCTCGCAACCTCGAGCTTACCATGGACAATCACCTGTCCTTTGCCTCACATATCACTAACCTACACCACATATCGCTAACCAGCACCACTCCTTTGCTGCAATCTCTCCACTGACTTTCTGTGGCTGCCCACAGCAGATTCAAAACACTGATGCTCACATACAAAGCCAAAAATGGTCCAGCACCATCCTACCTAAAAGACCTCATCACACCCCACACTGCACCACACTCTCTCCGATCCTCCAGCACTACTCAACTGGTCCCACCATTCCTCTAGGAACAAGGAAGACACACATCTCGGCTCTTCTCTGTTCTGGCACCTAGTTGGTGGAATGAACTCCCCCTAGATGTCCGAACAGCTGAGTCAATTAATGTCTTCAAATGATGACTTAAAACATACCTTTTTCAGAAATATCTGGATTAGTGCTTCTGGTATTTTACTCTGAGCTGTTTTCCTGAATTAAAAAAAAACTATTTTCCCAACAGAGTATTAGATGGTATTCATAACCTGGGTTTTATTGAGCTAGTATCGGGAAAAATTCAATATAGAGTCTTAAAGCACTTATGTAATTCGCTCTGGCTAAGGGTGTCTGCCAAATGCTGTAAGTGTAAATGTAAATGTAAAACCCTAACGCCATTTGATAGAGCAACTTACTAAGTTTTGATTTTGATCAGATAAATTGCTGTGAATATGGCTTATAACACATTATGCCTATTTAAGGTGGAATGAATTTTGCAAATAAACTGTCGAATAAGAAACCAACTTAAGCCTCAAACTACTGTGAGGGAACGCAAAACTATTGCAAAGGAATGCAAAATTAATGCGAGGGAATGCAAAGCTATTGCGAGGGAATGTAAAACTACCGCGGTTGAATGCAAAATTATTGCGAGGGAATGCAAAACTATTTAAAACATTTTCCCACCTTGACCTCTTACGGGCTCCCTAGAAAATGTCCTCAGTGGCAAATGGAATAAAAATGCACATATCCACAGTCAAGCACAGTCTGCACAACACTGGAATGTTTAGGAGAAGAATATGCGGAAAGCCATTGCCTACTTCTAGACACAAGGCAGCATATATGGAGTATCCTTAAGAGCATGTGAACAAACCAAATTAATTTTGAAACAAGATTATGTGGTCTGATGAGGCCAAAGTTGAATTATTTGGTCACAATTCACACAGGTACATGTGGCGGAAAGGAGAGGAACACCATTCTCATGGTCAGACATGGTCGAGGCCCACTGATGTTTTGGGCTGTATGTGTGCATCGGGCACTGGAGCTCCATGTAAATGGAAGGAAAAACGAATGCAGGTCAATACCAACAAAACCTCCTACCATGAGTCAAAAAGTTGAACATGAAGAGCCAGTGGATCCTACAACAAGACAATGATTTAAAGCACAAAGCAAAGTCAACCCAGAAAGGATTTAAAAAGAATAAGGTCAAATCATTTCCATGGTATTCCCAGTCTCCAGGCTTTAATATAATAGAAAACCTGCTGATAGATTAGAAGAAGGCTGTACGTGGAAGAAAGCCAAGCAATCTGGTGCACTTGTAACAAATATGCCAGGAAGAATGGGCTAAAATTACACCTGAGAGGACACAAAGGCTGCTCAGAGGTTACCCAAAGAGGCTGGAGGATGATATAAAGACATACAAAGTATTAGAGAACATTTCATAAAAGGTTATGTTACTTTGATTTCATTATTGCTTTCTTATTAAATACTCTGGCCTTTTTTGTGAGTGACCCTGCATTAAATATTGTGTTGAAGCAAAGACATTTTTGTTTTACTCCTTTTGTCATTTCGAACAAACTTGTGCACTCAACTGTACTTAAATGTCAGTTACTCCCACCTTAAATTCATAGCTTTTTTCCAGTTTCAAATTCAAGTTTAAAAGACAGTTTGGATATTTATGAAATAACATTCATAATTTTGTAAAATGCACTTTTTTCGGTTTTAAATTTGCTGCACGTACCATTCACTGTCAAAGCTTCATGTGAGAAAAGTGCTGAAAAATTCTAGGTTATAGTTTATAATGCGGCTTAGGTGTTGTTATTATTGGCTGGCTTTCATCATTACCAAATGTGTACTATCATAATGCAGGCTATCACCTAATGGTCACATATATACTCAGATGCTCTTCTCCTTACCTTCCAAGTGGCACCAGCTAAAATGTTGCCTAGGGCACCACATTGTTCAGGGCTGGCTCTGATCAGTGTCCTGGTTTCTGGCTAGACCTTGCTCACAGAAATCTGAAAGGTACCATCCATATGGCGTCACTGGAACCTCGATCATCAGCTACGATAATCTGTTTTTTATTACGGTTCTTTTTATTTGCTTGGCTGGGCTGATCACAAGGACACTTGTCTTCTGTGTCAAAGCAGGGGAGTTCGAACGTGTTATGTTATATCTGATACGCGAGTGGCTGCTGTGTAATTCTTGGTTACTGGGCTGACCAAACTACGGATATTTCGTTGCAAAAAATACCATTTTAATCAATAACAAGTAGAATTTTGATGTAAGTCTCACCATTATTGGAAGATTCTGACGTTTTTATTGATTTTCAAAGTGTAGAGGCGGAAAAATATCCTATAGCTAACCTGCTCTAATAAGTATTTAACAACTAGACGCAGCAAAAACCGATAGATACCGCTGTAATTCTATGCTGCAGTAGGAAATTCTGACAGCGTAGGAAGATCTGACAGAACACCGGCGATAAAGAAGTAAATGCGACAGAAAAGAGCTGGAGAGGAGAGGAATATCAACGAGCAAAAGCATTGTTTTGAAGTCATATTCATAAAGTGGTGATTAACTCGACTCATTAAAAACAATAACCAGTCGGGGTGGGGAACGGGGGGCGGTCTCAAAATCTGACAATGGCCTAAGCAGCTGAACAGCCGGCATTATGCATCGGTTGTTTTATTACCATGGCTACCGAGGACACAATTGATTTGAGCCAAGCACCGGCGGAGTTGGAAGTAAAAAGGTCATGCTGGTTGTGTCCGGATGTAATACCTGTCCTAGAGTGTCTCTTAACCTGCTCCTGCAGAATTACAAATGTCGGGTGTCCAAGTGCGGGAAGGTCGCCAAGCGCACCTCCCAGCAGCTTGACACCTATTCCCAGACGATCCCCACTGGATTCACGTACAAGTCGGGATGGAAAAACTGAGCTCAGGGCAGCGCCCCAAACCCATACCGCAGCTAATTCTTATTCAGTCAGCGTGATGAGACTCGCACCCCTGTAGCAGCCCCCCAAAAGCGCGTAGCAAACAAGCCGGCGCTATCTTTCTACATATCGGCCATAATCTTTCTACATATTGGCCTTTCACAGGCGTTCAGTGCTGCGGTGCGGGCTGCACATGGAGAATCTGCATGCCTTCATCGTCGCTTAGTATTTGCAGATTTGCATCCTGACCCCCAGTACTGGTGTCGACGTCTGTCGCGTGACGCCCCTGGATGGAGGGATGAAGCGAGAAGGTGGGGCGAGAGCGCGGCGCTGGTGAGTGGCGCCCCCGTGCGCTGCAGAAGGGTAAGACACCGGGAAGGAGGGAATGGTCGTAGGTACGGCTATGCCACGCTCTTCGCGTTTGCGTGTGTAATGTAGGCTGGAAATCAGCGGTGCAACTGGTTGTGTGACAAGTGGTCATTTGCAAGTCAAGCTTAGCGTGGTGCGAGTTAGTCATCCAAACGACGTGGGTAGAACATATGTTACAAAGCTTGTTAGAAAAAAGTAAACGAATTAGGGGGAAAATTAATGAATCTTCTAACTATAATACTAGAAAATAAATTTGGTCCACGACCAATGCATTTCGAAATAGTTAAGTGAATATCTAGTTCAGACCACGCGGTGCGGATTTTCTTTTTTTGTGTGTGCTCTGGAATCCGCTGGAGGCCGGCTGTGAAGCCCTGGTGGGATACCATGATCCAAGAAAGCTGGTGGAGGTGGACTGGAAGAGAAACGCTCACCGCCCAGGGGATTACCGGTTCCGCGAGTTTTTCGATTAGTGACGGTCTGAACGCCTCGCCGCGAAACATAACCTGGCGTTTGCTATGGGACTGTTTAACAGCAAAATGTCTCACATTTCTCACGCACAGTATTTAGGATAGGTCCATAAAATAACTCGTCGCATTGCAGCTGCAAATATATACCTGTATTTTTTGTCATATGAGACCCAGCTTCTGTAGCCTGAGAAGGGTACACAACCTGACAAGCGTCACTAAAATATGCATGCATCTAAATGTGTGAAGGGCGATCCTAACACTGGGGACACCCAGGTCACGTCCTCGGGATTTTTCTGCAACTTCAACAACCGCGATCCATTGCTGGGCACACATGGGAAGGGCTGGCACTTTTAACCTTGGTATTTTAAAAATCCTGGCAGCGACCCATGCGTGGCCGTTGATGTTCTCGCCGCACAATTCCCGTAATGTGGACTTGATCCCATTAGTTTGCGTGGGTTCTCTCTTGTATTCTGGTTTCGTCCTCAGCTCCGAATAGTTCAGGCAAACTGGTCATTGCCCTTGGCCGATACCTGTGTAAATGCCATAGGATAACCTGTTGTCTCATCCACTGTGTACCCTGCCTCATTGCCTAAACTTCTGCGGACGCATCATAAGCTAACAAGAAAACATTTAGATAATCGATTAACTGAACTGTGTTACAAGCAGCAGTAAATGTGTCCATTTATTCATAGCGACGTTTTATCTGTGCCACGACTGAATATTATTGCGCCCACCCATTCTGTGTCAATGCTCTCCCCCAAGCATGGGCGTCAGAAGCATTTTGAACGTGGGGGTGTGGGTGAACTAATATTTTATGTTACGGGTGTGTGTGTGTGTGTGTGTGTGTGTGTGTGGGGGGGGGGGGGGGAGAAAAACAAAAATA
>JAODKN010000001.1:17912088-17928952 GCA_026774425.1 Petrocephalus zakoni | reverse complement strand
CCCCCCCCCCCCCCCCCCCCCCCCCCCCCCCCCCCCCCCCCCCCCCCCCCCCCCCCCCCCCCCCCCAAACGAATAATCATGAAATGATTTAATGGCGGCGACACCCATGCCCCCAAAGATGTAATTCCTATGGTTATTAATTATTCCAGTTCAGACCCGATTTATTGTAATTTACGGTTTTGATGACTCTAAACAAAGTCGGCCGTTAAACACGAGGAGCCGGGATGAATATGATCACAACATTTGCCACCACTTAAGCGTACAAACAGTAGATGAGTTCGTGTCTTATCATTGTCTCCAAATGCACGAAAAATATTCTCGACCATCATTTCATATCGAAATTTGATCGTCTCCTTCCCTTCTAAACAAGCTGGCCATCAAGATGCGTAACGTAATAGCGCCACCTGCTGCTTGTGCGGGAGATCAGCCAGAAAAACCCCATTTTGGGGGTTTTCGGGACAGGACCAGGCCCTAAGAAAATGATCTTCTTTTGCACCTTATAAATGTACTGCAACTTGTACGTGTGATAACAAATACCGCCAAAGTTCACATTGGTAGCGGAGGCTTATATGATGTTTTATCGACTAATGGCTAAGTCATACGATGAAATGCAACAAAGCAATGAAATAACCGGGAAACAAGAAAAGTGGTTAAATAAAATGTATTGTTAATTAAAAAAGAAACTGGTAGTGTGATAATCCAGGCTTAGAAATCTCGCTCTACCAATCCCTGGACAGTTTAACCAAGTCTCCACTGGTTACTCAGCTGGTTCCCATTGGGTTAAACCAGAAATAATTAACAGCACATGGAGTTCACCACCCTCTATGGAACTCAAAACATAATTTAATTGGTTAGACAATTTGGCCCACCTGATCCCGTGATCCAAACATCCAACACAGGTTTTACAGATGCGAGTAAACATAATATATACCTAATAGTTTCTCACAGTGGATGGAAAGCCATGATTCTTCAGTGACGTTTCTGAGCCATCGCCCCGTATTAAGCAATTAATAAATGTTAGGCCTATTTTTCTGTGTCACATCTAGAACACAATTCATTTTTGGAGAGGTTGAAAGGCAGTGCCAAATGACGTTTGACTGCGCTTTTACTCGTGGCCAGAAGCAGCCTGCTGGCGTCATTCCTCAAAATGATCCGTCAGGACACTTTCCAATGCCACATGCACCCATTCATACTTCCAAGTGTAAGCCTACCAAGCGTATGAAAACCTGAAAAGGTCTGAATTGGTTTTAAAAGGTTTTGTATTATGCAACGCATTTTGGATATATTGCAGCTGTGTCCGTTTTTCAAAGAGCTAGTCTTTCTTTGTAAATGGGTTCTTAGTTTTTAATATTTGTATCAGTTCATTTTGATAATAAAGATTACTGTTTACTGAAATATCTCGGACTTAAAATGTGAGCAGGGCACACCAACATCTATTATGTAACAAATCCAAGGCAACGACAACCCCCCGAGAGGCCATGCGCACTGGTAACCCTAACCTTCTTCAGACCCAAAAGCAACACAATTAACGCTCTTGTTTGTCTGTGCATTCATATAATATAATGTGCAATATACATTACAAAAACGGAACCACATAAAACCAAATAATAATAAAAATAAAAATACGAGCCCTTTTATTATTAAAAGAGTGTATACCACAAAGTCTGCCGTCAAGTAATATAATAATAAAACGAAGCGCGCTTCCCTCTTTCCATTTCATGACAATTTTGATTTACGTTAAGGAGGCCTAAATCATACAGACACGTTATTAATTGCAAAACGCTCCGTGACAAAAATAGGCCTACCCCTGTGTGGTCGATGTCCATACTGGTACGCACGTACACATTTTCGACTTGTTTTATTCGCGTATTTTATGAAAGATTTGGCACTCACCGTTACAAATTTGTGATTTACGCGGCGGCCCTCCCTTGAGTAGTCACGGAAGATGGATGGGGGACAGACATTTTTTATTTACTTTTTATCCGTTTTTCTTAAATATCCACTAGGTGTCAGTGTTGGTTTTCCAATGTAATTTCTTGCGCATGTATCACTGATCTCTAAGAACTAACACAAAGCAATCATCCGTGAGCTGTATGTAGTATTATCTTCGCTTTAATGTGAAGTTAAGCTCCGTTTTGTTATTTATAATATTATTAATGCGCATATAAACCGATAAGTATAAAATGGTAAGTTTTTATTCAGTTATATCTTATTCGATTTAGTGTAATTGATTCAAACTGAATTAAGTTTCGTCTCCCCGCTTTTGAAAGCGTAAGGTTAATCTATTAAAACATTTGTTGCGAATATTTAATAGGATACTTCCTTCCACGGCTCATTATTTTCGGCATCATTTACAGTGTCATGGTGTGTACTTCTCAAATTGTAGTGATCTCGTTTTGGTTCATAATAATCTATTACTGTCACATTCGGGCCGCTTCAGCGCGTTAACATTAATGCGGGGAGAGAAGTAATTTTTCCGCGGGACGACGGAGCGGCCTCGGCAGTAGCTCGGGGAATTGCATGGCCTGTTATTTGATCAGGCTCAAAGCCCCTTTCCTTATGACATGCAAATGACTGGGCCTGTGATCAGGGAAGGCGGCTTGCTATGAATGTTTTCGAGTGCCGGGCTAATATCTGTAAAAGCGCGGTACCTCTGAAGCAAGGCGATATACCGAAAAGAGCCATAACGGAGACGCTGGCTCGGCATTGATTGTCTGAAACGTTTTCCCCCCCTTTATTCCATTTTTATAACAGCGTAACGACCTGTTATAGTAGTCTTCCTGAGTGTTTCAACCAAGCTGGGGAAGCTGTCCGCCCCTTAGAGTTCCCCGAGGGCGCATCACAGCTTTGCTAAAGGATGATTAATGACGAGGGGACACGACGGTAGAAAGGCGCATTAACGGCGTCTCCGCCGACAGGTAGGCCGTAATGGGCAGGTAACTGGTAACGTCTGTTTGTCACCTACTCCCTAGATGACGGCTGCATTAATAAGGTGACAGAAGCACTGGGCCTATTACTCCATAATACGGAATATTGTGAGAGGTACTTAGGATTATGCCCTAAAAAAAGAACAGGTAGTGTTCTTAAAAGTACACATCACAATCGTTAAATACGCCATATCTTAAAGCGAGGCACTCCAGCGCAATGTGGGAAGGGCGCTGGCTGTCCCTGAGCTCCCCCTGCACCACAGCTGGCCCCCGCGTGGCATTCCCTGGTCCGCTCAGCCCACCCGTGGTATTACGTTACGAAAGCCTCATTTACAGCTCTGGCTGCCTGCGTGAGTCAGCTTCCAATGCAGTCACGCTGCTCGGAGCCAGCAGCCCTGTTCCTGCTTCCAGTGGTCAGTTGCGGTAAGTTCCTGGTGCTCCAGTAAAGAGCAGCATGGTGATTTGGACAGTGTAGGATGCAGATCCCCGGACAGGAGACCTTTATCCTCGTACCTGCATGCAGTGACTGGAATCTCTGTCCTTTAAACTGGGCTGTCTTGTGAATGGAGTTCCAGGATCCATCCTGGGCCGGTGACATTATGAAGGGGACATTCTTAGCAAATCATTTGTAGCCCCTAACTCATTGGCTTTTTAGCCTCGCTCAGTGGGGTGGGAGAGCAACTCCATGTGCTGGGCAGGTACATCGCCATGTAGTAAAGTTACCGATTTGAACCCACACCAAAATTTGTTTGCTACCGAACAGACACGCGGGCAGTTATGAAAATTCAGAGTTTGAACCCAATGAACCGAGGGGGGACCCCACTGAAATTTATTTCTGGCTATGAGCCTGGTGCTCCTGTTATCGGCTGGTTCACTTTCCCGATAGTACCTGCAGGTTTCTCTCTTTTTTTAATTAATTACTCCCACAGCACAAAGCTTTCGGTGTGACAGCGAGCCAAGTGAGGCTGGTGTGCGGACTCTGTGACAGGGATTGGGGTACGAGAACATGCGCCGTGTTTTACACGTGACCCAAAGCAGCGGGGCAGGGGTGTTGGGAGTGGCTATTATGTTTCCCGGGTCCCTCACCCAACACCACGCAGCCTCGATCCGTTCCGCCTGTGCTGTTCCCCCTGCCGTGGCACAGCCTGGGGAGAGGGGAGACAGGCAGATGATAGAGTTCTTTGCTCTTCAGGAACATCATGAGGAAGAGTGTCTCGTGGGGGCAGGCGGCGACCCCCCCCCCCCGGGGGGGGCTAATCGATAGGAGGTGAGCTGCCTGCTGCTTCGCCTCCCCTTTCGCTCCTCGCTGCTCTCCGAGTGGGATTTTCCACTAATGAGCAGCAGGACAAAGTACAACTAAATCAAGATTCCTCATTAAGATGCCTTTCATTAAGACATCCCTGGATTTTATTATTTCACAGTTTTCCTTTAATTCGCAATGTTATTTTCTGCCTGTATGTCTCCAGACTTTGATTTTAAATAATTTTGCTACAGTCCTCTCAGGATGGAGTCCCTACACTTGGCAATTTAACAATTAATTTTAATCAGTCAGGGCAACTTGTCAAGTCACCTCATTTTAAGCATTGATTAAAAAAATAATTCATCACTGGCTCGCCGGTGGGTTTGACGGTTAAACTTTGCTTGGTAATAGAGGCACTATCTCCATAGTGTGTCTAACAATACCCCATGCTTTGATGCTCACAGAGACACACGGAGGCTTCTAAAATCTCTGGGTTGGAGGCAGGATGGAGAGGCGGCATAAAGTGTATCTGCTGTTCAGACGCCACATGTGTGGAAACATCAGGAAAAAAAAACAAATGTCACTTTATTGGAAATTTAATTTTGACTTGATCAGATGAAGAACACCATCCCTTGGCATTAATGGGAGTGAACTTGGACTTCAGCAAATAAGTGTTTTCCAGCTGATTTGCTGTTCCTCTGTAAATGTAGATCACATGTACAGTTCATCTGATTATTTCCTCGTGATTATAGCTAGTCTAGTTCAGCATTAATGTTATATTTCTGATGCTGTATTTAAAATGCACATGAGAAATGATATTCCGGCGTTTTAAAACATATTTTGGTGTTTTAACTGTGTTGCAAATTGTGATATTTGTGGTCTACTTAAAGGTCGCGTTGAACGTTTGGTCACGCATGCCAAGCTAGTCACACTCTCTTGATTGGCTTTGTGTTTTGGCTCCCCCGTGTGGTCAGGTGCAATATGACCAGTCTGCATTTCAAGCCGGACACAAACCCTTTCTTACATCTAGGCTACTTCTTTCATATGTTGCTATTAACAGGTGTAAATGGGCCATACTTGGCCCACATTTGGTCCTCTATATGGTGACATACAGACACGGGGGTATCAGGGTGATTAAGGACACTGGCTATTGTAACCGGAAGGCTGCTTGTGAAGGTCCCAAGAGTTTGGCTGTTGCACGCTTGAGAATGGCACTTAACCTGAATTTCACTGCACTCAAACATGCAGCTCTGCGAGTAGGTGAAATCTGTAAGCTCCTCTGGATGGAAACGACATGCTAAGAAGTAATTATATTTGTGTTTTCGGTCACGCGTTAAGCCGCACCCACAGCATTAGTGCTCAGGACCACGGTTGGTATGTACGCACTTCCATTTCGCATTTACAGTTGCAGTAAAAGACATTTTCATTATCTCGTCGTATTTGGTCTGTCCAATGGGACTATAACATCTGAACTCGTTCGTTTTATGTAAGTGAAATACACTGCTTCGGGGGAAAGGGTACCCTACCCACTACAAATCACGCTGAGCTACGTTGTGCACAATATTGACTCTTATCGCGACATACCCAAGATTTGACACAGGACCGATATTAGTGCTCAATAAGTCAGTGTCGCTTTTCAGTGGAGCCCGGACTGCGAAACACCACAAGCCGCTGATTTATTGCTTAGTGGTTGCTTTTGAACATTGCTTTGTCAGTAGTTTCTGCCCAAAACAGGATATGAAAACGATTGTGAAACTGAAGAATATCACGCAGTAATGAACCATCGCTAAACATTCCTCTACAAACCCTGCGTCTGTATGCAGGATTGTGTCTTTTTGTGTGTGTGTTTTTTACCCTGGATGTTAATTAATTAAATATAGGGTGGTAACATAATTGTCTTTTCTGTTGACATTATTTCAAAAGCTCACTCCGACTCTATGGCTCTCGGGAGAGAAGCATTACAAAACTGATAATTACATTAAATATACATCGACAATAAAGAGCGTGTTTACATAACTATACCCATAAATATCTGATTGAGAAGACATTGTTCTTCAGCTTCTTTTAAGCCGCTCTCAGAGGGAAACGGTTTTAATGACATGATGGTTTAAAAGATGTTGCTCAGTCTTGTTCCATATTTAATTAACTTAGCTTTTTCCCTCCTAACGTGATCGCACAGAGACAATAACAAATAGCTCCGAAATGAAGCACTGGCGAGACCTTGTCATGCTTTGTGAACCATTTACAATACAGGATATGCAAAGAGGCGCGGGCTTGAGAGCGCAGCTGGCCCTCGGGAGCGCGCTGCCAGCGCTTCACCAAAAACCATTGATACTAAGGTGCGTCGGAAATAAAGTCTTTGCCGAGCATCCTGGACTTTGACGCAGGCTTGCCTTGCAGACAGTGGTTTTTGACGCAGCTGGGGTTTGGGGATTGAGGTGGGCGTCTCGGCCCTCCAGTGTCACTCCCACCCGGGGTCTGACTTTCGTCCCCTTCAGCGGCGTCGCGCACACGGTGAAAATGCCGCCGAGCGCCGTAGGAATAGCACAAGTTTGCGGCGCCATGGCAACGGGCTTTATTTTTAGTTTAATTACACTTTTCTCCCGCAACGTTAATTTATCAAAGTCTTGCGTAATCTTGAAGGGAATTGGATTGCTGAACTATGGCGGCACGTCGGTCGGCTTGATTAACTGTACTTTAACCGGAGTTTGGTAACTTTGCGACCCTCCATTAAGTGCATTAACACATGCGCACTCGTCAGACACGTTAATTAATATATTTGATACAATTGAAGCACGCTCCTGTTCCAGATGCATATAAACAGATATAAATGTTAGACCCAAATCCATAGTCTCTGTAGGGCTGAATTCAGATACAATTTCCTTTTGTTTACAAAACGCTGGCGTTTTTGTTTAATCTGCGGCGGCTTCTCCGGAAACCCTAAGTAATTTAACGCTAAAAAAGCACATACCGAGAAGCAGTCTGAAAATCTAATTTACAATGTTTTTGTCTTAATGGCCCAGTCCACCACGCAAATCACAAACCAGAGTCAAATCATGGAAACACAGCCATCAGGTCCAAATAAGATAATCTAAACTTTCTGCCAGTAATATCTCCTTAAATTAAGACAACACATATAATGCACGGGGCCTCTTACTGCATAGAGACCGGCATTATATTCTAATAGAAAATGCATACTGAATATGTATTGTTAAGCATATAATAACCATTTGTGATACTCATTCTCGCAGCATTTTCTGGTCCCTGATATTTCTCCGCTGTTGGCTGCCTCTCATCGCCCCGCGAATCGCCGTTTCTCACGGAGCTTCTGCCCTGCAGTGACGGCAACTTTTTTCTCTGGAGGCAGAGAATCAGAAGAACTTAAAAAAAGACCCGGTTTGTGACAGGTCTCCTGCCCCCGTGTCACAATCTCTGTCTGACCGCTAAAAATACACGTTATGGCTCTTTCCCCAGCCGACCAACACGTCTGCGCGCTAACCCCGCGCCCGCTTAATGAGACCCCCGCACTGCTAAACAGTTAAACCCAATTTTTCTCTTTTCAAACGGACTGAATTAAAAATAGGATCCTTTCCTCAAGCGAGCAGTGCGGCATATAACAGATGTAACGTTAAAATTAAGCCTTAATATTTGTAAGCAATAAATAAATAAATAAATAAACGGGGGAGGGGGTTGCAAAGGGCATTTCATCAATCTGCGGCAATTAGCCGTTACCAAAAATACTCGGGCCCGATCACTGCGTTTCGAGCGACTTAAATTGGTCTCTGCACTTCATAGGCATATTTTAACCTGGTCATTACCATTTATTGGCTCAGCATGACTTCACTATTGAAGAATGGCAGAAGAACACAAGAGATAGAAATGCACGTGTGCACGTACACGCGTATGCACACGCATAAGAAGCCACGGTATATAAAAGCAGTACGGGGAAGGGCAGTGTGTTTTCACAGTAAAAAAAAAAACACATCCCTTACACCATTGTTTATCTGGTTGTTTAAGATGTTAGAGAAACAGCTCCCTAAAATGAAATAACCTTGCATGTAAAAAAAAAAAAAATTAAAAAGTGAAAAAAAATCTTGAAAACACACGTCTTCTTTGACATGACAAATTTATTCTGACGGCAGTCTATTCAGTCTTCGATTGAAGCCGTTTCATTCCCCGGCAAAGTCTCGGAAAACGGCCGCCGTCCCAGCCTTTAGAAGTCATGACAACAACAAGGGGGCCGTCCCCCGTCCCCCCCCCGCCCTCCCTCTGGTGAAAAATTAATTTCTGCCTTCAGTAAGGCTGAGGGACTGGGCTTCAAACAAGACTCAGATTCTCTACGAGACTCTCCTGAATGAACCTAATCAAAAAGCTAACTTCTCTCTTATGTCGAGAGTTTAAGAACTGTCAAGTCCCGGGGGGATTTTCGGTTGTTCTCTTCCACACTAATGAATTGGGGTAGGAGGTGAGGGGGATGAAAACAGCCCCATTCCTACTTCAGTTCAGGCCCTGCACTCGCACTTCTGCTGGGACCTCATTCTGACTACAAGATTACCCATCATGCCTTGCACACACGAGGCCTGAGTATCAGGAAATAGTGTCACTGCTAGGGCCCACACCACCAAGTCGGAAAAAATGCACCTGCCCTCCACTGGGTTCTAGACTGCAGCAGACTGGTTCCAGTTGTTCTGTTAAGGGGTTGGCAGATGCATTTGACCTTAATGTCCTCCAAATATTACTTACACCAGATTGCCAACATCAAGAAGCAAAAGACAATTTTGATTACTGATAATTAATTTACACAGTGCTTTGCAGTTATATTTTACAGTTTTTACAAATACATAACTCACTCAGATTTCTTGTTTAGACTGTCTAGCTTCCACAAGCTTGGTTATTTTTTTGTTGTTAACTTTGCTTTTCATCAACTGAAGCGGCTGGACCACCTGGCACCCCCGTGTTAATGTGCTTACGTTTGTGTTTCGCCTGTTCCCAGCACACAAATTTTAGCCCACATATATAAATGTAAATATTATTATTATTATCATTATTATTATTAATTCAGATAAAAGTTGCATACATACTTCAGGGGGCCACAGGGGGGGCATGCATGCTGCTACCCAGGCACTGTCCCCCCCCCCACCTTTCCTGTACCTGCCCCAACCCTGTATCATTATCAATTTTTATAACCAATGGAAACCCCACCACTCATCTCTAAGGTGACCAATGAAACTGCTAAAAAAGTTCATCATCATTTCGGGCACCACAGACAGAGACTGTCAGGTTGTGTTTCGAAGCTCCTTTTCTTGTCAAACTCTCAAATTTCTGTTCACGGCTTCTCAAAGTATTTATAAAGCCTAGATGCAGGGTTTGTATTTTTAATATCGGTTTCCTCCTGTAACACTCTCCAAGGCGCCTGGGTGGTTGTGCTTGCCTTTAGCTAGGCCTGAACCACAAGGGAGCGAGAATAATTGGCGATCAGGGTTATAAAGTGTGAACGCTCTGGAGCTCGGCGGTTGAGCCTCCGTGGCCTTCGAGCGAGAAGGTTAGGCGAGTGAAGCGGAAGGAGGCCGCAGACAGATGATGAAGAGGGAGAGTGTATCTGGAGATGCATCTGTGATACCGTGTGGGTGGATGTGTTCACTCATGCCAGCTCGCGTTCAAATCCCACAAGACCCTGAACTAAATTCCCAGCGTAAAGTTTCACTCTTTTCTAGCAATTATCACCTGAAAACTTCTCTTCCTTATGAACTAGTCTGACATTACGGTTTGCTTGGGTATCTGTATAACAACAGTGGTTGACATTTGTTTAAAAATAAATAAATAAATAAATAATTCTTCTAAATTATGGGCAGGCCGTCGAGAAGGCGGAAGTGGGCTGGTTGCAGCCGTATGACGAGTTGCTGTTTCGCTAATGGCATCTTTGTGTGCTGACAAAACAAGATGTGCCTGGTAAAAAAAACACTTCATTAGCCAATCTTCATTAACATTAATTAACATTAATTAATCTTAACATAATGTCCTGGTAATTACAATTATGTTATTAAATTGATTGAATCCTTGGAAGTGTTACATCAGTTTGTCAATCTCTAATCTCAATTTGCATCACATCTTCAGAAAGCTTACACCTAAACTGTATATCAACACTTTAATAACTAATAGATCACCTTGCACTGACATGCTGTGACGAAAACACTACTGACCTGAGACCTCTAACCCTAGTTTTATGTTCAGAAAATTAAAATATTGTCCTTAGCAAATTAAAATGGATAAAATCACACCATAGTTATTACACATATAATTTTGCTTTATTACAAACCACGTATCAATTCATATGTATCAATTCCTAAAGTCCTTGATGATGTGTATGTGTGTATTTAGACATCATATCCACCTCTGTTAAAGTACAGACTGGGAGGCCAGTTGTAATACTGTAGTGGGTCCAGCAGAGGAGGAGATATTTTCTACAACAGTATTGTTTGTGACTTTGATGAAATTGTTCCCCACTGATACTATTATGAATTCATTATTTCCAACAGCACTGATCCCTGCTAATCTTACGCTGAAAGATGTGGCTCGCCAGCCGGGTGGTTAATCCTGTTAGTAAATACGCGTCGCGGAGGCCGGCGTGTGGAATCCATCGGGAACGGGCTTGCCATGGATCAGGGCCAGAAGAGAACATGCCGGAAGAGGGAGATGCAAGACCGGGAGGCGGGGGCTGCACCTGCCCTCAACAGCGGCCTGACCCATTGCAGCCTGGGGGGGGGGGGGGCTAAATATGATTCAGCTCTAATCGGCACTTATGGCACTTTTCCCCTGCCACCAAGAACCACGGAGACTTGGTATTCCTTTGTAAATTATGTGAGCCACACCCGATCCGTACCCATGCTGACATGGTCCTGCTTACTAGCAGGGCCAAAAGTGGGACTAAACTGAGATGGTTGTGGCACCACCATCTGATTGGTCGAAATGCACAGAGACAAGAGCCAGTGATCTCTGCACCAATATGCATTGATTAGTAGTATTGCACATTGCAGTGTGTTGATACATTCCCAGTAACTCAGTACTTGGACAATCTCCTGCTTTAAAAGTACTACGGAGTGGCTAAATGGAATAGATTCGTAATGCAGATTTACACAAGCGAATGCTAATTCTGCTAGGGTTTGATGTTAACATAGGATACTCACAGACATGCTGGTAGAAATTAGCACAGACTCTCAATGTACACCGTGAATCTCAATGTGCACTTCACCATACTAATGTTCTAGCATACCTGTTTTACTTCATCTTCCATTGCCGAAGATCAGTCCCAATCCTCAGAGGTACAGAGGACAGTAAAAATCCCCAGACGTCATTCTTGCTCGGCCCAAATATCACAGATGCATCGATCGAATCCTCGCTAGACGAGAACAATCCCATGATTCATTGCATCCCAAGTTCATTCTTGTGAGAGAAGTTAGCAAGCCAATTTTTGCCAAGCTTTTTCCAATACCAAAGCTGATCTTTGGTAGTGAGAGATACCCGACATGAACAGTAATCAGGTGTCTATTTGGGTGTTACATCACTGTCGCTCTCCAAACCTGGCAACGCCTTTACCGAGCCGACCCTTCTGTAGCAGAAATCTGAAGCGAGCTGGAATCCAGACAGATTAGTTGAAAGAGTAAATACTGCAAGTAATTCTGCCTAAAATTTACAAATACAGCGGATTATGAACAGTGAATTCACCTCTACATCCATAGTGAGTTTGAGAATATTCTTAATGTCAGCAATGTGGTCTTTTCCATACTATAATCCACAGCGACCGATAATGGCCTGTACATACCTTTAAACTGTTGTGCCTGTTAGACACAGACCTAGTGTGTAAATATCGAATAACCAGTGAACAAGAGACTGACGGGGTTCGTGTGAACATCCCAGGAACGGATATCAGTGCAGGATGAGCATTTTATACAATGTGTTCTTCGTGCTTGTTGGCACCCTAATCGGTCACGGAAAGCGATTCATGTTACACCGATACCCTGTATCAGCTTCACACAGGGGTCAGATCCTGCAGAAGGGTAAATGAACCGGATTCACGTTCAGCAGCAGCTGAAACACTAATGGACTCATCCAGAAATAGCAGCAAGCGTGCTTTCATCCAGTGGCTATTTATGGCCAGGCACTTTTGAAGCTTTAGTCCGCACCGAATCCCAGCCCCTTGGTTGTGGATGCACTACTGAGAAACAAGTGAAGAAGCAGGAACAGAAAACACGAAGGGAGGTGAAAAGGAACGGTCATTAACTTGCTGCCATGAGGTTTGCATTTTACAGACAGCAGGTGGCGCAATGGTTAATGCCATGTCATCAGGGGTACTCTTAACATGAATTTATATAGTAAAAACATCCAGCTTTGTAAAATGCTGTAAGCTAGGAAGAGGCATCAGTGAAGTGATATTCTGAAAATGTCTGGCATTTGCCTTTTCATTCGTTCATTTTGCTGACGGCTACCAGCAGAAAGCGTCCGAAAAAACATAGCGGCTGAATGACCCTGGTTCATTAATCCCACACCGCGTTTCCGTGCAACGTTTACTGCGGACTGAAATCTTCATATTGTCGCTTTTCATTTGGGTTTAATCATTTCATCGGATCTTTATGTAACTGGACAGTAAACTGCAGCGGAACGGCGCGAATGCGTATGCTACATGCGCAGCCTTGCGGACCCCATTAATATAAAAGCAGTTAGTTATTGATTAGACTAGGATTTCTAATCTGGAAAATGCATCGAAACTTTTACTAGCCTTCATCCGATGCATTAGAAAAATAAAGCAATCGCTGATGATAAAGTGTACCAAATGGCCAATATGAAGACTGCTCCCTGCAGCATCACAGCGGGTAAATCGGCAAACCGGCGCCTTTGCGTTTAAATAAACTGGCCCATTAGCGCTGGACTGGGCGGCCATAATGACGCATCACAGACACGTGAGCACTCTTTTTATTAATATTAATATGCCGATGCGTACGGAAATAAGGGATCTCTAAATTAATACTGCTTGCAGCGCCTGTTTAATGTAAAAAACACGTTTTAGCTTTACATTAAATACTAATCAAATCCCATCCGCAGATCCGTTTTAATTAATGTGAATCATAATTAGCGAAGAATGTGTTTCCCCACCAATTAACAAAAAATGTGTTTCCCTCCAACGACGGAAGAAGGGACATCTTTGAAAAATGAGGTTGCAATGCGTCAATGTAAGCAGGTTTCTGTGTAACATAAGATAAGCAAATGCCTAATATGACGATTTACAAACACAGGATAGACTGCTTATTAATATATATTATACATGTGTACTGTATTACAATCGAAGCGCATGACTAATATCATGTTTGTGTGTGTAGACATACCAATTTAAACATGATTCATTGCATCCCAAGTTCTTGTTGCTGCTTACTTGCATTTCACACATTTACACACATTTTACTAAATGAGCACTCCTGACAGACTGACCAGCAATCTGATTGGATGAATCCTTTGATTGGATGTCATGTTTTACATCCGTTGCCAAGATGCATAGTGCGATTTGGCAGAGACATAATTTCTCCCTAAATGTACAAGACAAATGGAGGTCATTGGAGGGACTGTTAGGGACTTCCTATAGCAAAAATAAAGCCCAAATGTTTGGTTAAAAAAACGGCCCATTAAATCCCAAAAACAAACCAGGTGGTCTCCATAGTTTCTTAGAGGCAACAAACAAGATTAATAGGGCTTAGTTTTAATAATTCGCTTTACAATTCAGCATTTTTCCCCATTTCCTCAGTTCTGGTTCCAAGTTAAAATCTCAGTACACCTCTTGGAAAGACTGGTTCCAGGTTACAAATAAGTATGCGGCCTCCCCAGATGTACCCCAGTGAACGGGGATGCGACCGGCATGAGCCAACGATCTGTCTGCCGAAGATCGAGACAAGATTCCTCTGCGGTGACCAGAGTTTTTATATGAAACTTTGAGTCACATTTAATTAATCACAGCTGTGACTGCAACCTCGCAAAAACCGAATGGGGGAGCGGGAGGAAGCAGGTTGCCAGGAGAGGCTCCAAAGAGCAGTCGTATCCAACCGGCCGCCGTGCGAATCTGCAGCTCCCCCTTCAGCCATGTGCATGTGACTGTGGAAACGCCATGTCCAGTGCTCTAGTGGCCCGGCAACTTAAACAGGTTCTTGGGAGACTAGCCTGGTTGGAACAGCAGCAGGAAGAAACGGATCACATGCAGGGCTGTATGGATGCATAGGCTCTCCAAGGCTATAGCCAAGGGCCCCAGCAATCATCAGGGCCCCACCGACTGGATTGGGGGATTTTGTGGTTCATCAGACCGATTGTGGATAGAGGGAGGTTGCGTGTGAGAACAAACATGAGCAGGTAACTGGAAGGCTTAGGCTTCATTAACTTATCATCTATTAACATACAAACACAACACCCAGGGGCAGAGTGCAATGCAATGGCTGTTGTAGGCTATAGTTGAAGGCCCCTGCAGATGACAGCCTTGGGCCCCCAGATAAAACCAAATCCTTATAAGGTCTATAGCATCTGGCTTCCTCTAATCCATCCTGCCATTCCATATCCATTCATCCATCATCCATCATCACTCCTCCTTTGATTCAAGCACAAGGTCTATCCAAAGAAGGCAGGGGACAGTGTGGATGGGCTGCCACTTTCTCTTATGTCAAAAAAAGAAAACTACAAAGTAAAAAAAAAAAAAAAGTAAAAACATAAGTGGGTGGCATATAGAGTTATACAATTGTGGCAAAAAAGTTGTGAAAAATATGTTTAATGTCCACAGGATAAATGTGGTCGTGGTCGTGGTGTGTGTGTGAAAGGCAGCAGACAGAGAGCGGACCCGGAGTTCTTTGACGTGTCCGACGCAGGTTCGGCTGTTGGTACTGGGACAGCGGGCGGGCTGACGCAGAGCTCCAGGAGCACGCGCTCGGTCACAGGTGTGCACACCTTCGCCGATTCATTAAATACGGTGGTGGGTGGGCATTTCCTCCGCGGCGCCACCATATGCGACACGATCCCCCCCCGAAGGGGATTGGCTGACCTGATTCGATAAAGACACATCCTTCCCCGCTCCTCTGCCGAACAGATGTTTTGTCCTGCTGCTTGAAAGGCCGACACCAATTAATGCCAGAAGGTGGAGGAATAAAGCAAAATCCACACGCATCCGCTCACTTTAGTGGCCCATTATGCAACCGGCGCGCTCGGGGGGGACGGGCGGGTGCCACATCGCAAAAAAAGGAACATTAAACATTAAACGTGAAGTGTGAGAACTCCGCCCCCACCTCTTGCAGAAAGTCCAAAATGTGTTTGAAGCTTCTCCTTATCAAAATATACTCCTGATGGCCCAATAATCTGGATGATGGTATGGAGGACACCCCAGAAAAAGAGGCCTAGGGTTAGTATCCTGTCTGTGACTCTCTTGTGCTGCTTGGCACCGGTTACCCTGCAGCGGCGGACGTGGCGAAGGTGGCGTGCCGCAGGATGCGAATGGGGGTCCGGGCGATTTCCCAGGCGTGGTGAGAGAGAGCCAGCCCTTCAGAACTCTAAATTGCCTTTCCTCACACAGTATGGCAGGGTGATTTGGTAGTTAGATCCGCACGCTGGCAACGGCTCTGGCCGTCTATAACACCACTGAGAACTGGTTCAGCAAAGACATCTTTGTGCAACCCATGCGGTCCAATCAAACTGTCAGAGATGGCCAGGGTATATGTAATTATAACAGTTTAAATGGGCCCCGGAGATGGCTCGTGCCAAACGCTTACAGATCCGCTGCTTGGGCAGGGATGCGCT
This sequence comes from Petrocephalus zakoni, assembly GCA_026774425.1. Taxonomy (NCBI): domain Eukaryota; kingdom Metazoa; phylum Chordata; class Actinopteri; order Osteoglossiformes; family Mormyridae; genus Petrocephalus; species Petrocephalus zakoni. The sequence goes on along the minus strand of JAODKN010000001.1, from coordinate 17,912,971 downwards.
CGGCTTCAGACGCAGTGCCGCGAAGCTGGCCGTAAAGGAACCGCGTGACCGATATTTCTTCCAAGCGAATTTAATTAAATTACAAATATGAGCAGGCTGTTAGCACCCCATTTAAAGTAATGGGATGCGCCGGTACCCTCCATCTCAGCCAAGGCTGGAGTCTGGACCGGCGCAAAGTGCCCTTGAAGGTTGTCTGAAATGGACAAGCTGACCGAATTCTTTACCCGGCGGCCCTGGGAGTGGAGCCACCAGGATGTTTATCGCAGCCGTGGGACGAAGCAGAGACTGCTCCTCCTTCCCTGGTTTATTTTACAGTATTCCATGGCGCTGGTATCATGGCTCCTTTACAGGCTCCGGTTAGCCTCATTCGTGAGGATTTACGGTGTTAGGCGGCACCACACTGCAGATGGCGCTAACAGGAATAGCAGGACGCAGGTGTTTGGGCCTTTTGACCATCCAGTGGGGCGAGCAGAGGCTTCTGGTCAAGCGTCCCCTTTGGGCGATGAGGGAGCAGTTCAGGAGGAGAGGGGGACCATATCAGCTGGGTGAAGAAGATGGATTATGAGCCAACTGGGTAATCGAGCATCCGTCTGAAGGGCAGTGCAGGAATATCTAAACAAGGGCCAAGGGGAGAAAACCTCACAACATCCCAATGCCACACTGCTCAGGGTCTAAGCCATTAAAGCTCTGCTTTCATTCAAAAGCTAAATTGCATACATACACTCACCAGCCACTTGTCGAACTGCTCGTCGACGCAAATTACTGATCATCCAATCACATGGTGGCAACTCAAGGTCAAGACGAAACGCTGCAGTTCAAACCGAGCTTCAGAATGGGGAAGAAAGGTGATTTAAGTGACTTTGAACGTGGCATGGTTGTTGGT
>JAODKN010000001.1:17901263-17911988 GCA_026774425.1 Petrocephalus zakoni | reverse complement strand
GATTAAGGCAGTTCTGAAGGCAAAAGGGGGTCCAACCCGGTACTAGCAAGGTTTACCTAATAAAGTGGCTGGTGAGTCTAGATCCTGCAAGTTGTGAAATACGTGGGGGTCATCCCCATGATGCAGTGGGCGCGGCTGCCAAGAACCACCCACCATAAATGCACATGCATAGCACTTACAGGTAATACCTGCCGATTAATTTTTTTGTTTTTTGTAGTTTTACATGGGGGTCTCTGAAGTGTACTTTTCTATCTAAAATTAATTAGTGTAAGCAAACAATGGATTTAAAAAAAAATCAAAGGGTTATGAGCTGCATCGGCATCAAGTGGGAGGAGCTAATGAGGGCCCGTGGGGAATTGCTGTACAAATAGGATGGGGGCGCTCTGGCTGCACATCTGAAATCACTGTGTGCTCATTCACTCATTAACACACCTCGACTCAAACGGCCACCTAGGACAGAGAAGAGACTTCTCACACCTTCTGATTGCTCCCAAAACAGCTATTACTGAACCACAAGGTGTTCCTGTGGAATGAACCTGCATAACGCCCATCACACATCTGTAGTCCATGGGTCCTTGTCTTAAAGCATCTGGCCTTAAGCATTCACCACGGTTTGCTTATAATATCCCATGAACAGGAAATAGTCGTGACATCTGATGTTGAATCAAACAAAAATAATTCCTGTCTATTAAAATGGAATAAAGACTTCTTCAGAGGCATTTTACACATTCTTAGGGCATATCGCCTGCTTTCTGAACTTTTGGTATGGAAGTTTTAGCAACTAGGTTTTTTTTTCCAGCAGGCTAGCAGAGTATTTAAGACTCGTGTGAATTCTCATAGATTCCATTCTCAAATTTTTTCCCTACTTCCCAGCCGGCTTGACAAGACTCGCGTTCTTTAAACCCTGTAAATGTGGGAGAAGTGGCGAAACTCTGCTGGAGACGAAGTGCCTTTCTGACCCAGGCTACTCCTTCATCATTAATGACATTATTATAAATCAAGTGAGAGGACAGATGTTTCTACAGGCTGGCAGTAAACTGGATTGGTCTCGGAGACAGAGGATCGCCTCCCACCCTCCCCGGGGGGGTGTGCACAAGCCAGGGAAGGGGCTCCCGGGGGGCGTTAATGACTGAAATTCTCCCCCAAGGTCTTCCAGACAGGTTGGATGTTGCACACGTGCAGGTGAAAATCCACGGGGGAAGGGCGGCAGAGAGGCACTGTGTGCTGATGGCTTTGGCTGAGGGTTGAGGGGGCGCACTAGAACAGCTCTGTGTCCTCAGCTAGAGGGCAGGGGCTTCCTTTATCGATGGGAGGGGCTACAGCTTGACTCCACCCCCCAACTCATCTCATAGACATGGTAATGGAGAGGGAGAATGAAATCACTGCATCAGAAGTGTCAGGATTGGCATAAGGTCAAACACAGGCACTTTGCACCCAAATGCAACCCAAAGCACCTTTGGACTGAGAATCACTTTTGAGCAGATAGCATCGGATAATAGTTAACAAAAACATTTATGAAAATTATATTTCAGTACTGAAGAATGTATCACAGAGTTTAGTAGGCTGTTGATAAATGAGCGCAGACTTGATTGTCATAGAGTATCCTGTTGTTATCATGGCCACAAACTCAAGCTGGACTCGTCTCTTATCACATACACTTTTATTATGCTTCACATGTGCAACACAAACATGAGTTCTGCCAAATTCAGAACTTTGTCCATATTTGTACATTATATATTTAATAACATTAGAAGTCATTTGTCTTTTTTTGATATTCCAAAGTCCTGCGCGAGAGGATAGTTCCAGTAATCCCGAAAACGAACAAGATTTCAAAATGTCACATTATGTCTTCATACAAAAAGAGTGTCTCGAGTTCAAATAATAATAAAATCTTTAAATAATGGAATGCAGTATCTCAGCTCGGCGCTTTACAGCTTCAAAGGAGAAATGGAATGTCACAAAAGCCAAGAGAGCAGAGAAGTGGAACCAAATCCAGAGTGCAAAGGACAGATTTGTCATTACATAATCAAAAACCAGGAGCAAGAAATCAAAGCACACTCTAGTACCTGAAGGTAAATTGGATTTATTTCCTATTGCAAAAACAATTCCAGTAATCTCCAGGTTCTGGCTAGAGAATAAACATTAATAACAGTAACATGGAGGGTGATTTAATTCACTGGGAGATTTCTCTGTGCCACGATTATTAAAGGAGGCTTAAGGGTCTGTCAGCTTCCACCAGGAAAGGCGGCTTTCCGATCCGTGCCATCACCATTGCATATATGGGAATGCCTTTTTGTTTGGACTCAGCACACAGGCGGACTGTATTAAATAATCCATATTCCTGTGCTGCCCTCCCCTTTCGCGATAATGAGATTTATGCATGAGGTCAATGCCTCGGCCTCTACCGGTCTGTCTGGAGATCTGCCCGCCTCAAACAAGTGCTCCTCCCATGATGTAATGTCTCCGGCCAGGATGTGCTGATGGGTCAGCTTCTGTGGGCACCCCCTGCCCCTCCTGGGGCCAGCCCGACCGGCACCCCCCCTGCCCAGTCAGTCACCAGTTGGTTTCCGGCATGTAGACCCTGCCCCATTCTTTGGAGCGAGGAACTTTGTGTCCTTCTTAGCTGGAGCTCGAAACGTGTAAAAGTACTTCTATTTACAGTATGTCAGCCATATGCTTAAAAATTGAAATACACGCTGTCCAAAGTTTTTTTTCCCTCTTCCAGAAAGAAAACAGGGTTCGTTTTCGTCACCAGACGAGTTGTACGGTGGCAGCAGACGTTCCGTGCAGAATGAGTAACTAAGCGAGCACGCTTCATAGTCGAGATTCGCCTTCTCCCTGTTCCTCACGTCTTCACCGTCAGGACGCACGTGGGGAGCACTGGCCGCCATGTTAGCTGTTGTGTTGGCTCATCGTATGATTCTGCAGGAGGGAAAAGAAAAGAAGCCATTTTACACAGTCAGACAGATTTCATATAGTAGCACCTGCAGAAGTCGCCCTGGCATGTAAGTTACACTGAGATTTTCACAGACTACATGACATCATGATGAAGGCTGGATCCCCAGTCAGTATTGTCAGTGTCCCTTATAAACCCTCTTTCAACGTTTCTACGTTTTCCCATTTCAGGTAGTGATGTGTGACTGCAAACCGATTCATTTCACTCGATACCATGCCGCCCTTCTCCCGTTAAGTCAAAAACTCCCACAGGAGTTCATGGTCGTACCATACTCTTACTGGGCCCGGGAGGTCCAAGTTTGTTATTTGAATAAAATTTTAATTTTGAAAATATTTACATATTCAATGGCAAAAATCCTAGTTAAAATTTTTGAAGATTTATGTAGGCTGCTATGAGTCATCTAACAGGCTTCCTCATTTTTGTCTTCCTAATAACCCTTGTCGCTTTGAATCGGGGATCTGCCACTAGGAGCAGACTTCAGTACATTAATTCAGCAGGCTGAAATGGCTCAGACTCCTCAGCAAGGGGAGCAGGGAAATAATGTATCAATCAGAAGAAGAATGTGGTGATACAGTAAGTCCCCGAAAACCTGAAAAGTGCAGTCTGGAAACTGTTATTGCTGCGGGGTCCAGTGTTGCTTTGGAATGTACTCAACGTAATCAAAATACCTTACACTGCGGTATAATGTATGGACAGTATGACAGCAGGAAAAATTTAATACAGCCCAAGCCTAGTTTGATGTAGCCCAACCTAAAGGTAGGATGCGGTTGCATGAATTTAATTTGTTTACGTTTTAAGCTATTTTATGTACAATAGTGTTAACTGTTTAATGTCAATCATTTGATATTTTAATTTCACCCTAGAATTTATGTGACTTTTTTGTCGTTGCTGATGGCATTTCTGTCCTGTGGGTAGCTAAATAAATAACAATGTATTATATACTATTATCTTTTCATCACTATCCTCACTGAAGACAGCAGTAGGCTGGTCCCCCAACCCTAACATCTACCAGCCACTGAAAATAATGGCTGTATGCTGGTTAGCACTCTGTGCTTCTGTGCTGTTTCATAAGAAATGCTGGTGTATCTCCGTTAAAAAAAGAGATTTCTTTCTGTGAAACTACATCAGATTTAAAGCAAAACCGATGGAGCAATTAATCTTGTTTAACCAAAGCTAATCGCTCTAATTGGACCAGGTCTGCAGTCTCAATTGCGCTGTACAGAACACGTAAGTGTGTGTAGGAGTCCAGAACGGATCAGCGCTGCACCGGCATGCCATGTCATTTCCTGGATTTTGAAATACATTTGCCGCAGCGAGTTTATACGTATTAGCAATGAACTTCGCTGGTCCAAATTCGGCATGTGACATCATGTGACATCATCTGCGCGGGCAGAGCCAGCAAAAGCTGGAGCGGATCTGTAACAGTCTAATAAAAACACACTTGAAATATAATAAACACGATGCGATGTGGAGTTACAGCACACAGGACACCAAAGGCAGCAGTTTGGCAGGTTCCCCACAGGCTTCCTCACTGAGGAACACCCGCGACGTACCCTGGTATCATAACAGGGCACTCCATACGACTAGCATCTGACGCTCCGTGCCATCTGTTTTACGCACTGTGGTGTACACGAAGTGGAGTCGTTCACACACGTGTACGTGCCCGCGCACACACTGGCGTGATGTGCTGCCGCATGCGCACTCTAGAGAGCGCCTGTGCCTTGGGACAGGAGCCAGACGGAGGTTCTTTAAAGGGAGGTGCAGGCCGGGGGTGTGTGACTGGTGTCCCCTGTGGGCGGAATCCAGGTCATCTTTTGAAGTGCCTGCTAATCCCTTTAATGCAAACTACATGGCCCACTTGCTGCGCTCCCTTAAAAAAAACACATGCGCACACACATCTCCGGGCCTCGTTCAGCAGCGCGGGGCCCATGCACCTGTCTGGGACAAAGTCCGAACGCGGCGTACAGCCACCTTGGCTGCTGTCCAGGTGCTGGTGTTGGTGTGGGGGGGGTGCTCTATATGCCTTCACAGATGCAACGGCAACAAAGAAAAAAATTAAAAATCGGAAGAAGCAGAAGACGCAGACACTGGAGTCACTCGATGCGCTCCCACACCGCCACCGAGGACTGGCGCGTTGCTTTTTTAGAGAGGCAATTGGTTTCCGACAGGCAGGATAATAAGCCTTTTGACCCGAATGGATCCCCGACCCTAGCGAGGTGACCGGGAAGGGGGCGGCTTCGCGGTTATGGTGGCTCGAGATGTGCCAGCGAAAATAAAGCTTCTTTAAGTGTGTCTGGGAGGCGGCCCCCCAGGACTGCCCAGGCGTCCCTGTTGTGGGCATCGGGATGGGGGGGGCAGTGGGACAAAAGCCGCAGCCTTATTAATGAATGCAGGCCATTACGAGTCTGACTGGCTCCTGGGCGACTCCCAGAAGCACATACTGTATGTGACTTCAAATGCCAGAATATTGACACGGAGCGAGGAGGGGCCCCCAAGGAAAATGACTCCTTGGATATAATGTGGGCTCGTAACAGCTATTAGAGTACAAAATAGAGCCCTCTGGGAGTGAGCTGACATACAGCACATTCCACCTTCTCCCTAAACATTAGAGGAATTTCTCAGAGAAGGTATTTTCAAGGACGGCATTAAAAGGACTTTTGTGGACTGCCGGATGGCCCCCCACCCCCACTGTGGTGTCTGTTGCGATGATCAGAAGCGCAGGATTTAGTTGCAGTCGATGCAGTCATTTCTACCTGCAATTTGTTTTTTAAGAGGGTGACGTTTGCGCGCCCTGCCGTCCGCCGCGCTTGTCCTTGAGGTGTCCTCACGCGCTCCCGGTGCCTCCCCACTCAAGCTCCTGCTTCCCGAGTCCTTTTGTGTCCTTCGCTTTTTGTTTGTCCCGCACCCAGTGCAGCGTTGCTGGATTTGGGACTGAGGCAGACCGCCGGAGCTCACGAGATGTGTCCCTGGGTTATCACTCCCCCCCAAGACAAAACCAGATGCACGAAAGTAACCCCAAAACAGAGCGGGCACCCGCAGTTGGCTAAGTTTGCTGCTGCTGAATTTTAGAAGCAGCTTCATGTATATAATCAAAGAATCCATGTGTAAAACATTTATATGGACCTAAACTTCGAAGACTGAGGCCTGCCTGTTCTGTGTCATTTTGCACCCTCGATTTTAACCTTGGCAGTGCAGTTCACTGCAGTATTTGTGTGCTGTAACACTATGTATGATATCATTCTGTACTGTAATATTTGTTTAACATTTGTATATTAGCATTTTTATATGGAAACACTACTGCAACACTGTTTTCTATAGTATTTGTGCATTGCAATATTTGTGTATTGTAACCTTGTATTAATATTTGTGTGTGGTAACACTGTGTAGTGTAACATTGTTTTCCGCAGTATTTGTGCATTGTAATATTTGTTTTCTGTGACACTGTATTAATATTTGTAGATAACACTCTGTACTGTAATTGTAGTATTTGGGTACTATAGTATTTGTGTACTGTGCCCAGTAACATTGTATACTGTAACACTGTATGGTAATATTGGTGTGTCGTTACATTGCAAATTTCATCTGTACTGTTAGCAGTTAAAAAAAGTCACAGATTGATTTTGAATCCAAACTGACTGACCTGATGGGGCCCATGTTCCTTTTGCTGTTTAATATCCAACTGAGGGTGTCCAAGAAGGTAAACCCAGGCATTACCCAATAAGCACGGCCTCTGATCCTGTTTAGTGCCCAGTAAACTGATGCACATCTGTCGCAATGTAAGATCAAAAAACAAAGGAAGGAGGGAAATGAGCAGGGTGGGAGATCTGGGAGGGAGGGGGGCAGGGTGCTGGGTAATTTTAGGCCTCAGCTGGGGCCGGAGGATGTGCTCCACATATCGCATGGTATCTGGCTATGCGGTCGCCATGCTCTCAGTGGCAGGTGGGTCCTGCAGAGCTGCATTCCCCCCCATGCTGGGTCTCTGTGGGCTGAGAGCTGTGGTATGATTGGGGGGTATGGGGGTTGAGGAACTGTACGAGCTCTCTGTGCCCCACAGAGGAGCTGCTCTCACATCAACCCCCGGCACTCCCAGAGCGCCACCACGACCTGGATTTGGTGTGAAGCGGTGGCCTGCTTTCCTCCCCCTCAGTGGCCTGTGCCGATGTCTCCTACTGACACAGCCATGCCCGTGTAGTCAGGTGTGTGGTCCTGAGGTGAGAAAGAACCATTTTGTCTTCTATTTGTGACTGTCAGACAGATGAGTCGTCTGCCTTCAATTCATTTTCTCAACCTTTCACTTTTTTGTGATCTGTCAATTCCTGCTGATGCCTTTTGGTCTGTGTGGTGCAACCACAAGGATTCTAGCCTTACTTTTCACCAGTAACAACTTTAAATAAAAGGCACCATTGGATTTTTTTTTTATGAACCTGGCATTCCTTCAAATCAATGGCAGCCGTTCACAGACGCAGCGGTCCAGCCTCCCTTTATCAGATAACTGCAGTGGTTACCTAGACTTTCATTAGATTACATCATATTGCAGCATCTCCCCGGAAGCCATGCAAATCGCAACAGGTGCAGTCGTATAATGTAGCTTTAAGTACAAAATGCAGCCTTAGTGAAGGCCAAAGCATGAAAGAAGCCATTTAGAACAATGCTCTGTTCATGTTGTTTTAATTCCTGTCGACACACAGACACCCCCAAATGTATCAGGCATTGAGTAAGCTGTAGAATCTTTTCGGTGTTACTACAACAAGGAACATCAAAACAAGAGAAGGTTTACCTTGATTTCTGAGGCAATTGAAAATAAAACATGAAACAAAGCACAGCTGCTGATGATACCACACGAGGCAAAGTGGAGTTCTAGTTTGGAATGGTAAAAAAAAAACTCCTTACACATTTGTAAGATTCCTCAATTAAACTGAGTTCAGGATGGTAAATTTGACAGTTTGCATGCAAATCCAATCTCTACTCAGCATGTCTGGGCCAGCAAAATAGAAACAAAGGGTGCGTGAGAGAAGCACACAGCATGCCTTGGTCCTCAGTTTTGTGTCTGTTTTCACAGGTTGGATTCAGGCTTGTGGCACATCGCTCCAAAGGTCATGCTACAGCTGCTTTCCTGCCTCAGCCCATGTCATGCCCTACAGACCACACAGAAGCCTTGAGACCTTGCCATAGGAATTCTCTGGATGTCGTTGTGTTGTCTTATCTGGCACTGAAACCTCACCCTGGGGACATGGAAGCCATCTGTAAGAGGCCCTTGCTGGACACACCACAGTCCACACCCAGCACTAACAGGATCTGTAACCAAGGCGACTCTGATAAAGTTTCCCAGGACAGCAAGAGCGCATTCCGGTCTTGGATGACCGGCAGTAAAAGAGAATGATTCACTCAGAGCAGAGCGGTACCCCGCCAAACCTCCAGGGAATGCAGCCACATCTGAAATCTTAGCTCTCATCAAGAAAGTCCGCTATGCTCCTTCTCTAGCAAACACAATGGGCTTTGTCTTGAACCTGACCACGAACTCATAACACTATTAAGTGAGGGAGGGAGGCCTTGCATTCAATCCTAACTCCTTTCCACACACTTGAGGATGCAATTTCCCATCAAACGACCAGTGCTTCTCAACAGTCTCCCACACCCTCCTGTATCCTCTTCACACCTATATTGTATAACTCAACCTAACAAGACAATCTTATGAGCCTTTAGCAGCCCTTGATGCTAATTCATCCATTGCTACCTACCGGCGGCCTCTCCTTGCTCTCATTTGCGTATTCAGTGGTCTCATTTGCATGCCGCGGCTTAATCCTGAATAATTTATGACTATGCAAATACCTGTCTCGAGAAGTTAAGTTGTGAGACTGCCGGACAGATCACTCAGGATCTGAAACATAACATCTTCTCCTAATGCATCAGTGTACACCTGGTATTCCCTGCTACATGGTGAGTTGGAACATTAATGCATTAAACAAATAGCAGCATCTCCTTAATGCAACACACACAAACCATACAACCAGACGCAGCACTAAAACCAGACTCAAACCTACTGAAGATGTTTTCAAAATCCTGCCATTATGTGGAAAGAATTGAAGAGTAGGGACATGTTGCATGGATAGCTTGTGAATGGGTAGCTTTTTTTTGGCTGATTTCTGGGATATTAAAGATGGCATCACTTTATAGGACTGAAAATGAGTTACAGAGACAAGATTATTGGGGCTTTATTGAGTGTCCGAAATCCAATACAGTAACCTTTGAAGGGAATTTGAAACTGTTCTTCAGGGAGTTCTCAAGAGAAGTGGTGAACACATGCATCTCAGCACACGTGAGACCTTTTTTGGGGGGAAAAAGGTAGGGGGTGCACATTATAATCAAGGTCATATTCCCACATCAGTGGGGCAGCACAGTGACAAGTGTGAATTCTTTTTAGGGATTTTCACTGGGTTTAACGGAGGTCACGTTACCTTTAGGGAATGCCGTGGGCTACATTTTCAAGGCTCCCTTACTCAAATGCACGGGGTGATTTCAGGAGTATCCCTGGAGTTGATGTAAACGTGATCACCTAGGCAACCAATCAACGTAATCATTCATTGGATGCAAAAGAGTACAAAGGTACAAAAAGCCACAAAACCACTGTGGCTCTGGCTTTCTTTATAGCTGGAATTTAAAGCCTGCTCGATTAAGTACTAATGAATTTTGATTTCAGTCATTCAATGTGACTTTTCTGAAAGGTTTTTGCAGCTCTTGGGGGTGAATTCAGGTGCACGTCTGGACCGACACTCAGCTGAACCCTTTACTGCAGAGGGGTGGTAATCATTGTCAGATCACGGGCTCATTTGCATTCTGTGCACAGGAACTTAGAAACCCAAATTTATTCAGAGTCATCAGTCAAGATTTTAATTAAGGCATAGCGGCACAATGCCAGGGAAAATGCAATGGCTGTTTGATCGAAAATAAACGGGTAATGCAGCTTCTCCTGAACATTTTCAGCTGAGCCGTGCTGGGGGTGCAGTGCAGAGTTAAAGGCTGATTTCCTTTTGATCAGCCTGGTTTCTTGGGCTGCTCGTTAAGCTGGTGTAACACCACTGCTCATATTTTCTACCTGGCCATTTTGCTGAGCTCTTTCTGCACTTTTGGGGACTGGTCTGGAGTGCTTGGCTGTTAGGGGATGCTTTTATGTGATTCTCTTTTTCTCCAGGCAATTCTGTATTCTGTGTCCAAGAACAGCCATGTTGAAGCCATGTTGCTTAACTCTTCTGTTGCATAAACAGTCCGAAGAGCGCCAATAAGGGTGGACCGTGTCCTGTACACTGTGCTACCATTAGAGGCCCCGCCATCGTATCTTTTCGAGGTTGGCCAGAAAAAAAGAGCTGCTTTAGGTTGGAGGGGTTGTGGCTTCTGAAGCAGGGCCAGTATAAACTCAGCCAAAAGACGAACGCAAGGGGAGATATCCAGAGCACCAGCAGTCCTCTGGGGGTGGAATTCCTTCCTGATCTGGCGAGGTGCCAGGGGACCCCGCTGTCCAGTTTGGCTCCAGAAGAAGAAGGAGGAGAGGGAGAGGGAGAAAAAAAAAACGCATGCATTTGACACAGTCAACACTTATCGGGTCCTGCGTGAGGAACGGCCCCGTCTTTTGTTTTTGCAACAGCCGGCTTGGTCTCCTTGGAAACTGACCGGCATGTTTGAAGTGCTGTCCCTGGGGGAGCCATGGACGTACTGTGCCCGGGGGGTGGAGGATGGGAGAGCTGGGAGGGGGGGGGGGATGGGGAGGCAGGAAA
>JAODKN010000001.1:17888349-17901163 GCA_026774425.1 Petrocephalus zakoni | reverse complement strand
CCCCCCCCCCCCCCCCCCCCCCCCCCCCCCCCCCCCCCCCCGCCCCCCGCCCCCCCCCCCCCCCCCCCCCCCCCCCCGCCCCCCCCCCGGGGAGGCAGGAAAAATGCAGAATTCCCCCGCAGGCTTCCTGGAGTGGGCAAGAAGCCGCGGGGAACCACGAAGGGTTACTGGAACAACAGGTAACATTCCGGATATTGCAATAAAGGAATTTTTGGCCAAGTGCATGTATTTCCTCTCCCTCCCTTGCTCTCTCTTTCAAGAAGACAAGAAAGCTAGGCCGAAGCCTGGGACAAACCACACGCCAGCCGACATGTTCCGCGGAGGCGCGGCAAAACAATGAAGCAGGACTCCGGTGTTATGTTTTGATTTTCAATATGTCGGGGGGGGGGTCCGTCAACTTTTCAAGCATAACTAAAACAACCTCGAAAGTGCTGGCAAAGTGCAATCTCTTCTGGCTGTGGCCCCTTCCTCTTAAATCGACCTGCGTTGTTCACCGTGTTCTCGTCATCTAGGGACATGCTTCTGAAATACAGCACACTTCATTTGTTCCTTTATCCTTCCCTGTGAGGCTGATGGATTTCACGTTTTCCACACTCTTCCGCTCACTTCCGACACAAGGCTCAGGCCAAGGGCCCTTACTGTCCTGGACCACTTCATCCTTTTAAAAAAATTTCCCAGCATTCTTTTAAAGTGGTCTCCTCTAAATGTACTCTCTTGTGTCCTCTGGCATCCTTAAACGGTCTGAATAATCAGATGTTCCTGGGTGCTGCTGATGGCTGTGCTGCTGAGGGATGATCGAGGTATCCAAATACCCCCCCGTCAATCAAACCCTGCTGCTGGGCCCGCCCTCCTTTCCCTGCCTTACCCTGCCCCCACCCTTCATACAAACACGCTTTCATATTTCAACAGAGGACTACTGTAGGAAAAAGGAGAAAAAAAACACTTGCTGAATCCTGACATATTTTTGTCACTGTCTCCAGTGGTTATCAGTTGTTTAACAAGCATGCCGACTCCCTTCTGCGAAAGGGGAAAATGCGATAAAAAAAAGAGATTCCACTTTGACTGACGGTACACTGGGAAGAAAAGAAAAAGTGCCTCAACTCAAGCCAAGTGCTCAGTGCAAAAAGCCTAAACAAAAGAAATATTTAGCAGTGACTTGGCCAGGAGACAAGGCGAAAGACCTTTTCTGGCTACGACTGAAATTTGACAAAACGCGACAGTAGCGATCAGAGCGTGCGGCCCCAGCTGTAAGGCTAAATGGGTTTCGATGGAAAAATACAAATACATTCTATTTCGAGACACTGTCTTTAAATTGACGCCCCCCCCCAGCCTCGTGTCACAGGCATGCCTGCTTCTTAACGCCCACCCCCCGTCTGAGGGCTTTTCTTCTGAGGCAGCGTGCGAGAGAGCTACCTGCTGGCAGGGACAAGGCGAGAGCCAGCTGCGTGGCCCCCCGCAGCCCCGAGCTGTCAAGGCAGGGCTGGGGGGTCTGCAGGGTGCCGGGGCACTGGCTGCCTCAACCCTATTGGGCCCATTGTTTATGTGCCCGCAGGGTGCGGACCACCCCTCCGGTAATGAGAACAAGGTGGCTTTCAAATCCGCCCCTCCGCACCCACACGGCCCCCCCTTCAATCTCTCTCTTTCTCACTTAAACCAGTCGTCCACCCTCTCCCCCCGCGTCTCAGGGCTCATTCATCCTCTGCCATTCTGTTTCCTCTTGGAGTTTTTTTTTGGGGTTGGTGTAGCAGGGAGGCACACTCTGTTAGCTGTCCCGGACGTGAGACCTGTTCAAGTGTCTCTACTGATAAGTGAACCTCGCCTTAACACTTCTCCCAATAATCCTGCCGCTCGATTAATGCAAGTTGCCTTTTGCACTCTTATTAAAGAGCTCATTAGTACAAGGGCTAATGGACCGGAGGTTGGGGGCATTCAAAAAGTACCCTGGACACACCACCGTCAAAACCTACCTTCCAAGGTGTGGTCAACGAGTTGGAGGCTCACCGTCCTAAAAGTATGCTATGAATAAACTCCGTAATTAATCACATCCTCAGAGGCTTCTCTGGGGGGCCATCTTACCAGGGGATGGACCTTCACCAGGAACACGCCCCGGGCTACGTTTTATAATTAGGCGGTGGTGGGGGTGGGAGACCAGCTCTACCTACCACTGGGCGGGAAACTGAGTCCATCTCAAACACCCCCTTGTATATTAGTGACTGCAGGCACCCTCCATCCGCCTCCGACCCCAACGGGTGCACGGTGTGAGTCGGCGTCCCACTCCAATGCTCCCCTTCGAAAGGCTTCCTTGCATGCATGGAAGGGTCACCATGCTCTAAGTCTGACTTAATCCGCTGTAAGAAAAGCCTGTGTTGCATAAATCATGGATACTATTAACAAACAAATGGAAATGTGCATCGTTGCATTCTAATGCATTCACAGGTGTCAGGGCCATGATGCATCGCATGCTATGATGAACCTAGAGCTTCTACCAGAGGAGATGGCAATGGACACGAAGCAGGAGGCACTGCTTCAAATGCACCTACAAATGCACCTACAAACTGAAGGAGGACAAGCACTAGCATGGAGGGGTGAAGCGGCACCGCGGTGGCCTGTTTCGGCATAGGGGCCCAGATGAAGCGTGCTCTCCATAGCCGGACAGCGAGCCGTGTGGCTCTGCAGGGCGTAACTTGTACCGCTGAACAATAAAAATGAAAATCTGAATGAAGAAAAATACGAATGACGTGTCAGAGGAGTGCAGAGGCGGACGGCGATGCTACAGCGATCTTATCACCCCCCGGTCCGAAAAATTGATCAGAGATAGCCAATGGTTCCTCTACCTTGGCCAAACCACATGCACACACATGTGCTTTTCTGTCACAAATGCGCCCGCTCCCCCGTGTAGCCATTTGCATGTTTATGGGTAACGCCACTTTCAGAATGGATGATGGTATGAAATAGGATGCTTAATGTCATCATTTCCATCAGCCTTGGGTGTTTTTCTTTACCCCAGCGTGTCACAGAGCAAATTGCATGCCAAATTCTTTGGGGAACTGACGGGCACTGCAGCAAAGCTAACCGCCAATGACCTGCAATAACCCCCAGAGAAGGATTCGCAACTAGCCAACCGGCTGTTGATTACCTATCAAATCAGCCCGATGATCACTAGTAATGACACGTTTTGTCGAAGTTTCAAAAAGTTCAATAAAAAGTATGGCGCCTCAGATGGAGCAGAGCGATGGCGTACTGCCTCCTGTTTGTTTGGTTATTCCTCCGCAAAACCGCGAACAAAGTCGCATCCACTGCTGCGGCTCCCATTCTCCCTCCAGTACAAATGCGCGGAGAACAGAGGGCTTCTGAAGGACTAGTGGGAGTATTTGTCACGTCTCCCCCCAGATAACGCGCTCACGTACACAAATCAGAGCCCAGGAGGGGATCGGCACACGGGCACGCGCGCACATGCGCAGGAACACGCACGCAGGCGGAGCCCTCGCAGGATCGCGGGGCTGTCATGTTGTCTTGGAGCGCACCGACATACGCGGATCGTCGGCACGGCGACGGAACAACCGCTGTTCATCCAAACGTCTCTTTCAAGCTGTTTGTTTACTTCTAAAGAACACCGTGGAAATATTTACAGCAACCGTGCACCCGTACGTCGTTATAAATAATCTTAAATATTAACAGGGTTTTCCCTCGACTGGGGTACCTTCCGTGCTTTAATTTGGAGCCCAACCTATGCGATGGCTTCAGACTTTGCTCCCGACGACTGGGGGCGACGAATGAGAAGCGGAGAAGTAATTTTTTAAAGCGGTTTCAAAGACAGCGGCGCAGTCACAGTGGACAGGTCCCGGCATTCCACGGGATAAGGTGTTCAAAGCGACGGATGATTAAAAAATGAAAATGCTATTGTGTGCCATATGATCTGCGATCCTTCGGGACATCTAAAGGATGGGATTCGGTGGGGGGACTTAAAACCTAGAGCGAACAGTCCCACCAGTGCCTACATAGCTGTGAAAATATGTCTGTAATGGTTTTCTTTTCAGTTTGAAGCACTGGCAAATTGGAGCAGCAGAAAGCTTATCCTGCAGCAAACGCGCATCTCCCTCCCCAGCGGTGATGACAGCCGGATGTCTGTGCCAGCCTGTTCCATGAACCAGGAACAGCCCAAGAGCGGCAGTGGATCTTGACTGGGTCGATGGCAGAATCCTGTGCCTCTTTGAGGATGCCATACAATGCCAAAATGTCCATGGTATAGAAGGAAAATAAAGAACACAAATGCACCTACAAACTGAAGGAGGACAAGCACTAGCATGGAGGGGTGAAGCGGCACCGCGGTGGCCTGTTTCGGCATAGGGGCCCAGATGAAGCGTGCTCTCCATAGCCGGACAGCGAGCCGTGTGGCTCTGCAGGGCGTAACTTGTACCGCTGAACAATAAAAATGAAAATCTGAATGAAGAAAAATACGAATGACGTGTCAGAGGAGTGCAGAGGCGGACGGCGATGCTACAGCGATCTTATCACCCCCCAGTCCTGGTGCCTCTCACTCACACCCCCGAGTCTCTAACCGGCCTGCCGTTCACGCCCCAGCCGCATGACTTGGGGCAGACGAGCCCCGAACCCTCCCAAGAGCTGCTCCGCTTCCATTCAGCCGCCAATCAAATCCTTACGATGAAAAATGAAATATCCCATAATTAAAGTAATGAATTGCTAAATGGCATGATGAGAAATTCTACTATCCTTTCTCGGGGTCCTTTGTTGCAAGGATAAAGTATATACGCTATTAAGTTCTGGCAGTCTCTCAAGGAGGTCCGCATGGGCATGCTTAAGACATTTATCTGAGGGACTGTAAAACTTATCAGGACAGCCTTCGGGGAGAAGAGTGAGGCCTGAAATCGTGTCATTGTAAAGCACACAGAAAGTCTGGGACGCCTCACGAAGACTAAGATAATGCTGAGAATAAGAGATGAATAAAAACAGAAATACATCACATTGTGAGAGATCGCTGTGAGAGGATGTTTTTTTGGTCAGGTGAGCCACATGAGATAATTACTGAAAACAATCAGCTGAGTCTGTCTCCTTTTGAGTGTGTGTAGGACCCCAGCCAGGTCCCTGGAATAACAAGGTGTTGAGACCATTTTTAAAACAATCTTATTCCAAAGGAGGCCAGAGGTCTCGTCCTAAACAGGTGGTTTAGCTTGAGTTTAAGGGGAACTTATTTGGCTGTGAAGTCTGGGCTCCACCAGGCACCGCTCCTCGACAGCCCTTCACGTGGCTCCAGAACCTTCTCTTCCTGAAGCAGCTCACAGACTTTGCACGGCTCCATGAACGAACTCCGGTGCTCCTTAGATGAACCACCGAAAAAAAAAACATGCATGGATACACATACGACCCCAGGGGCTCAACACAACGACGTGCCAACTTGGAGTCACACTTTTAACTGTCGGCTGGAGTATTTCTATTCATTCTGTTGCTATAAATATTTAAGCTCTGACGGAGTGGATTCGTCTTCAGGATGCTCTGAGGCTGAAGAGCCGCTAAACGTGAGGATAACTAAGAGGGACAGCGGATAATGGTACAAATTAGATGCTAATGAAGTTATCAGAGCTACAGAGAATGGGGCTGAGGTTCACCGAACACCACCCCCTCGCAGTCTGAAGTTGGGCTAAACTCAGTTCCTGAAACATTTACTGCATTCCACTCCTGACAGCTTCTCATAAAATATCTGCACTCCATCTATCTTTCAGTGTGCAGCCCGAACCCCCCCCTCCCCCTCGAGGCTTGGAAACACTAGTTTGGATCTCACTTCAGTGCCAGTCTACAAGAGATTGCTTCTCCCTGGATCCCCTCAACACCGGCGCTCTGTTGTTGAGTGGAGCCTGGGGGGGGGTGGAGGCCAGGGAGTTATTCAATCAGACTGGGGGCTGGGGGGCAGCCAGCGGGGTCCTTGGAGGGCTGATTAGGGGTAGGCACTCCTATTGTCCACCCAGCAACACCGACCGGAATTAGTCAGCTTCTTGCCGGGAAGAATTTGGCTTGAGGGGTGGGGGGGGCGCCTGGTTGGCTGGGGGCCTCTCACCTGTCACAGGCTTTGTCAAGGGCTTCTGAATCCAGAACCTCAGTGCCAAATTAATAAAATATCACCTCTGCCCCCCCACCCTCCCCCCCTACCTGGCAACCGCAGGGCCCGCTTGACACTGATCCTTCACCTCCAAGAGTGAGGAGAGCACAAAAAAATGCAAGAAGACTTTTGGCCCGCACAGCGTTCAATTTTCCGGACCCCTGTGATGGTGGTATCCCACCCTATCCTCCCCCCCCCCCCCATGAAGACGGCTCAGCATCGCACCACATGGCTTTGATGGAGGAGGACTGAGCGATACCCCGACGGCTTCTGACAGGTGTGCTGATCCGATCCGGTACATGGAGAAAAGACGTTTCCAATAAATGGGTACAACAAGGTTCTCGCCGGTGTGATACCTCGGTCAATCAGGAGGAAGAGCCATGCAGATTGCCCGAGACCCCGCACAGGTAGACAGCGGCAGGCCTGCTTCTCAGGAAGGCCTCCTGGTTTGCACTTGAAAGGGCTGCTTGTTAGACCCTCTCTGTTGTCTATGGGAGAAATTCGGGCTGACAGCTAGCCCGGCGCTCTTGCTGCTTTGGTGTGCGCCGGGCGTGCCGTGGACAACGCACACGCTGAATATAACGATTACTGTTTCCTCAGCCCGTGCTCCTCTCCTAACCCGCGCAGGAAAAGCCATGCATCTTTCATGAAGTGTGAAATAAATATAAGCATGGATTAAACAATACCTGCAGATGGCGGGGGGGGGGCTTTGATAATAACACAGAGTCCTCAGTTTTTACTAGCTTTAGTTGGGCTGTCAGATTGATTAAAAAGTTGTGGCACACCCTTTCCCTTCCTGTTCAGGTCCTATAAGACAGTGTGGTTAATCAACACAAGGCTGCATGGTTATTTCATGCTGGATGTAAATAGGCGTCACCCACCGACTCCATGCCGACCTTCGCCGTCTGCATTTCGATGGCCTCCGCCACACGGACTAACAAACAGCCTGCGATGTTATCACCGGTACTAACCTTGCTCCTGGCAGCTAATGGTTCAATGTCTGGCATCTGAATTATGATGTGAGCAGCACACAATTAGTGAGAACGGGAGCTCTCCACGCTATCTGCGCCGCGCAGCTCCTTTACGGCATTAATCTGCTCCGCACACGTGCGGTTCCCGCACGGATAACGCCGCCGATCTGGTGCCAATAGATTTCGAGGTTTGGCGTTAGGTTAGATAAGCAATGTTAAGGAAGCGTCGCCCTCGGAGATGCTGTGAGGTAACGGGATCTGACGTCAGACTCGGTGGGATGACCATAAGGAGATGCAGAGATACATTTGCGGTCAGTCATTATTGGCAAGGAGTGTGCATTCCATATTATGGGATGGAAGGGCATTGCAGATTTCAGAGAACAACACTGCAATGGGAAAGCGCCCTGTGATCATATGGCGAGGCCTGGCAGCCGGTCCACCTGAACTCCGGCAGGTATAACTCCACAAGACAAATCACAGGGAAATTTAGATGACACCCTCATCCCCTGATCCCCCATGGGTGAGTAGCTAATTCAGAAGCTAAATAAATGCATAAATAAATAAATGAATGCGTACCCTTTGAAAGTGGGCCAGCAGCGCTGCCATTGCAATATTGAGTGCTGGGTTTTTTGATTCCACATCACACCTTCATGACTCCTGCAGTACCCGTTTTCCCAGCAGGGCGCTTGCGACAGATACAGCAGCATGCCTTCCTAACACCCCCCCAACCCCCACCCCCCCAGCCACGTCCCCATCTATTGCTCACCTGTAGCTCTGTCTGAAAGAAGAACTTCTGGGGGCACTGGGAGCAGTCGTAGATCTTGTCCTCCTGCCCGTGGGCGGAGAAGATGTGCTGTTGTAGTTTGCTCGCCTGGACAAAAACTGAGGAGAAAAAGCAGACAGGCAGACATTACTGTGAGATGGGCACACACTTTGGGTCCTGCCTTCCCTTACTCTAACTCTGTCTGTAAAGTAAAAGTGTAACAGTAGCTGCAGTGCAGCAGTACACTTGTTTAATCGAGGCCCTTTCATACAACCCAACCCGGCTATAATTTTGTGCCTTTTGTAACCTTCCACATTAATGTGTCAGCATTATCAGTGCTTTACTGCTGTCACCTCTTCCACACATTAAACCTGGACAGTAAGATATCTTACCACAAAAATTCAGGTTAAGAATTTGCTCAAGGGTACAACAGAAGATTCCCTCCTGAAACGTGAACTAATGACTTTCCCCATCGCTTAAGCACCACACTACCCGCTGTTAATTTAATTAACAATAATTGTGAAATTTAATAATTGCTATGAGCTATGTGTGGATGAGCAGCGAAACACAGTCCATTCTGCAAATGGATCTATTGAAGTGTCTTGAGGTACCATCGAATCTCAGGTGAGTATGGGGTACAGCGTGACAGGAGAAGTTGGGGGTTCAGCCCTTGGTGGAACACGCACACACACACACATCCTTAGTAACTTCATCCTCCTGGCCATGTGCAGCCAGAAAGCCGCATCCACCTTGTCACACTAAACGACATCGACATCTGCAGTCAAAACTCAACTGTGGTGTTGAGGATGAAGCTTATGTTGACCAAATGGAAATGCAACACTGAAAACACATAATGCTTAGAAGCAAGAAACACGGCCATTGGCAATTATAATTCACACAATATAAATATTCATGCGGATGTACAACCTAAAAAAAATACTACTGAAAATACTGATGGCTGATAGTCTTTTACACATACCTATCTGGCTTAATTAAGTGGCGGTCCATAGTGGTGGAGTGTAGAAGTTGGTGTGTACTCTCCGAGGACCACTTCAAACGCTCTGTTTGTTATGGTAGACCCATGGACCCATATGCCATGAAGACTGCTATTTAAAACAGTCAATCTCCGAGGTACGGCTATGAAGTCAGTATTTATGGGTTCATTTGAATTTCTTATTAGTCAAAGCTTCTCCCTATGGTAAGCTGGCGTCACAGCCTATCGGATACAGCGAGACAAAGTTAGGGTGCCTTCGAATCACCACTGCGTACGCGCCCAAATGCTAACGACGCCAATAATATAAACATGCTTCAATTTTAATGACTACAAAACAAGGCCCTCTGACTCCACTGGTGTCTACCTGGGAGACACCCTTTTAATAATTGAACTCTACATGGTATATGCCAGAGGCAGAGTTAGGGGATGGAAACAGGGCCTTCAGATCTGAGCCTGGTGCACTGTGACCCGGGGGGTGGGTGGAGCGCCCTGTCTCCGGCATTGATGCACTCGGTGGACACTGGTGGATCCCGCCTTGTCAGAACGGGCCATGGCATCAGAACAATGGAACTGAAAAACTCTGGAACAATGTGTTGTGTTCTCCTCCCTGCTGTACCCTGAGAGGAGCTGAAGCCCTCAGAGCAACTCCCTCCCCCCCCTCCAGAAAAAAGGTCAAGGCTGCGAACGCTTTCTTTTTTCTCTGGGTCAGTATCCATGACAACCTTTCTCAGTCCTATAATCAGCAAACACAGATGCAGTATTTCACGCCCTATAAACGGATGCAGTTTTTAATCGTAAATGCATAGAGGTTGCCGCATTGATGTTAGATGCTTTCGGCTGTCGTTTTGTGCCGCGATCGGACAGTGTGACAGGGCATGGACAGGTAGGGAGCAGAGCTTCCTCTATGTCACCTGCAGGACAATCGCACAGCAGCACACGGGCTAGCATGCATGGCCTGGAGTGGGGCACAAAAATGACACGAGTACGGTGGATTTCTCCAGCAGCCCTAGGAGATGACCAGGGGCTTTACTGCCTTAACGTGACCCCTGTCATAGAAAACTTTTTAGCCATTTGCCATGATCCAAGGTATATTGTATTATACAACAATTAATACTGTCTCAAAAGTGGCATGTCTGTTACAGACCTAAACTTTTAAGTCCCTGAGTAAATCATAATCATTAATAAATATACTGTATACACTTGGTAATTACATCACAAGTTGAATCTCACCAGTATTCAGACGTAATTTCTAAGTATTATGCATGGCCCGCACTTAAAGGAGATCTCAGCCACTTTCGCGCCGTACCGGTAAATGAGCAATTAAGCACACAGATTCTTGCAGATTACTTCCAGCGTGGCAGTGATCACCCATTCAGGCAGCTGGTTCCTCAGTAAACACCTCGCCGGTTCATGTCCTCCGTTCCCAACAGAGAGGAATGGAGGCTGCCGGGCAGAGACCTCCCTGGCAAGTTTGCGGAAAAGTTTAGCGGTTCTGAGCGCCGGCGGGCTGGAGGAGGTCCAGGGAGCTGGGGCGGGCCCGCCGTGGGAGGAATGCTCCGATATTACACTCCTGATTAGTTCTCAGGGGCCAGGGAGCGCGGACCTTCCTCCCTGGGCCTCGGCACTTTTTGTCAGTACATGCTTTCCACAGGCTGTGGAAAAGTAATATTAAGCCACGTTCGAAGAAAAATAAACCGGTGCACGTCGTCTCCTCCGCGTTATTCCGGCTATTTCCACTTCCCTCGGAGGCAGATGTTCTTCTGCATGGCACATGAGAGAAGCAGAATAGCTTTACCACATTTTCAGCAAAATATTCTTCTTTTTCCCCCATCGAAGCAATCGATTCATATTTGAATGGTGATGCAACTGCACAGAATCTTTAGAGAAGTAAAATCTGCAAACCACGGTTATCATTTGTGACATATGTTGCACCCAGTTACCTGTCTGTTCTTTAGCTGACTAGGAAGGAGCGCTCTGTGGACCCTGACCCCGCCCCTCACGTGGGTGCTCCCTACTCCTGGTCCAACATCCAAACGGCCCTTGCGATGCAGCCACTCCTGCCAGGAAGCTTGGGCTTCTGGGCCAGTGGGCTTGAAACCTGTCAGGCTTTCTCAGGGAACTGGGGGGGTCAATCCTGTCAACTTGCTTAGCCTACTCCCACAGCCTCCCTCCTCTCCCCTCAGCTAGAACTGCCACCAGTACTGCCAGGATGGCATGTCTTGATAACAGGCCGGGTCTCTGACCTCACTGAAGTGTCCCATTGCTCACTGTGACATCACTGAAGTGTCCCATTGCTGCATCAAGTGCCCTGACTGCTAGCCGCTCTGTGTCATTGTGTTGTAGCCTTAAACACATGCACCGTTTATTTAATGTAGGATAATTTTCCCAATATTCTCCTGATAAATAAACATAATATGAAGATGCTTGCATTCCCATTACCGATGTTTCTCCAAGGCCCCAGTAGGGAGCACCAGCAGATACCAAACATGCAACAGCAATCAACACATTTAACAGCAACAATGCAGCGTGCAGCAGACACGCTCTGCAGGAAAATGCAAATGCAAAAGTTTTGTTGCACTGCGCAAATGGAAACCTCTCTCCTGCCTTCCTGTCTAGCAAACAACAGGGTGGTCATGCCTCGGGCCCCCTAGGGGGGCATGTTCAAACCCACAAGCCCGCAGGGGTGAGTAGAAACAGTGCTGCCTACTGAGAAATGTACAATTCTTTTGGATGTGAAACAGAGATTGTGCTAAACTTCCCCTTGTCAGGAAAGATGGGAAAAGGATACTGCCAGGGATGAGCCCATCCATCCATCCTTTCATTCATCAAGCTACTGTAACTGCTTACCCAGGAAACAGGGTCCTGGAGCCTATTCTAGGAATCATTAGGCCCCAGGCAGGGGAACACCTTGAACGGGAAGACAGTCCATCACAAGGCAAACACACACATACACACACCCACATGTTTGCATTCATATCTTTGTGGGGACTCTTCATTCATTTCTATGGGGGAAAACCTAATGACAACATTAACCCCTACTGAGCCCTAATCTTAACCTTAAGTAATGAATCAAAATACAAGAGTTTTAGATTTTGATTGCAGTTGAAGTTGAGGTTGAGGTTCCCCTTATGAGGCCTGAAAAAGTGGTGCCTACGACGTCAAAATAACAGATTTATATCACATTGTAGGAACATTTGGTCCCTTCAATGTAATATATTATATATATGACCCCCGCCCCCCACACACTCACACACAGACATACAGTCACAGACTATATGGAACTTAAAAGGGCCAGTTTACCTGACTGCGTGTCTATGAAGTATTGGATGAAACTGGAGTATCTGGAGAAAATGCACAGACCCTCAGAGCTCTGAGAGAACATGTAAACTGCACATCGACAGAGAGAGGGGGTGTAATGAGCTACAGCTCCAGTGAGATGATCGCTGCCCCCCCTCCCCCCCACCGAGAAGTGTGGGCCTCTAACGACTCGTTAAGGGCCGGCACTGCTAATTCTCAGATACTGAACAGTAGAGACGAATCTGTGATATGTTTAATTTTAAAATGGGGGCACTTTGAGGTGTGTTTACATAAATATACTCTGCCCTTCAGTAGGTGTACACACAGTGAAAAGGCATATGGTTAATGTGAGCTGGAGTCTGACATTGATTGGACAAGTAAAAACTGTCATACTTCTCCTGATTGGTCCAGAGGCAGCACCTAGACAGGGCTGTTCTCCCTGTGCACTTCCGAGACCTGTAAGCTAACTGCTAATGAAGCCCCCCCCCCCCCCCCATGGTGTAGTTTATTTATGACAGTTATGTTTACTTTTGGGGTATCACGAGTTAGTGTGACATTGCTGTGCCGCACTCATTATTTATGTGACAGTTAAGAGATAACAGTTAATGTAAAACCCAATACACAAATCGGGGGGGGGGGGGGGGGGTAGGACGGAAAACCAACAGGAATAAAAACAA
>JAODKN010000001.1:17858380-17883898 GCA_026774425.1 Petrocephalus zakoni | reverse complement strand
TTGTGAAGACGCCAAGAGAATCCCGGGCATAAGCATACCCCCCCCCCCCACCTCTCCTACCCTCCGCACCCCCACCCACCCCCAACTCTTTCAAACAGACAAAAACAGCAGAGTTGGCCCCTCAGCTAGCCTGCGGTTCCTGGCGGAGAATGAAGGCGCAAAAAGGAATAAAATACAACACCGATTGCAGTGCAGCGCACTTCACTTTTGATCTACCGCCTGTGGCAAAAAAGAGAGCTGGAAATGACGTTTGCAGCTTTAAAAATCCCCTGCTGCCCAGGCCGGCCCGTACCATGCTCAGCGAGAGCCGGCCTGGAGACCCGCAAGGGGCCAGCAGGTCATGCAAGCAACGTAAATTAGCTGTCAATAATTTAATGAGCGAGAATGGTTACCTCTGCCTTTCCCCCTCCGTTTTAATTGCCGTCTTCAACAAAATGATGAAATATTTGTAAGGCTGCAGCATGGTATTGTAATGATGCTTTGGGCACGTTTAATTTTTAATTTCTGCATTTCGTGGAAGAGTTTGACTGCTCTGTCAAAAAAAGAGCAAAAAAAATAAATAAAAAAGATCAGCCAGACAACTAATAAAATTTTAAATATGATACGGATAGAGAAAAGCGGCCAGAAAAGGACACTGAGTAAATATATTTTGTCAAACGACAGGCTGCAGGGGGGTGTTTGCATTTGTTCCATCAATCTTGTGCATGAAGACCAGAAGCTTCTGTCTGACATGTTAACATTTAACTGTTTCCGTTTCTGTCAGATAACATGGACGTGTGAATACTGCCTCTTTGATAGCGCAACACAGAAAATTAGAAGATCAAACACCAAATACGCAGGGTGCACAGTTGCCAAGACACTTTGCAGTTTCCATCTGTCCGCTCTGTTGTTATTTAGCTACACAATTCGCTGTATATCTGAGCAGAGGTGCTGGGAGCTATGACGATGTCTAGGCTTAATGTATGAGACACTGGACAGTTTTCCTGCCCGGTGAACTTTTTAAGTTCCCAGGGCTGACCAGCTCCCAACAGGTACATAGGAAACACTTTCCTTAACTCATAACTACATCCTTTTAATATAAACACACGTGCAAAGCTGCCAATTGCTGGTTGACGCTGCTCAACATTAGTT
Organism: Petrocephalus zakoni; assembly: GCA_026774425.1. NCBI lineage: Eukaryota > Metazoa > Chordata > Actinopteri > Osteoglossiformes > Mormyridae > Petrocephalus > Petrocephalus zakoni. The sequence continues at coordinate 17,882,767 of JAODKN010000001.1, read as the reverse complement.
AATACACATTTCTCTTTCTGAAAGGAAAATATTGCCTCAGTTTTGAACATAACCATGTGTGTTCACATTGTCCCTCCAGGGTTTTCTGACAACATCTTGAAACCCTCTGCCATACTTACTGGGAGACCAGTGAATGACTTTTTTACTGTTGATAGCCGCCAGAATTCACTAGGCATCGGACGAACCCCTTGCGCTGCCTTCCAATGGTCCAGGCCCACTGTTATCAGACATGCTATATGCGTGGAGGTGTGGAAAGGTGGGCAGAGCACTCTGTGGAGGTAACAGACTCCAGACTCAATGCGACGTAGCGCTCCATTGAAGAAGCGGGCCTGCCAGTCGGCAGGCAACACCTTGCGCCCCGTGCAATTCCTGCCAGTAAAAATGGCCGCTCTGCTGTCTCGCTAACTAGCTAGCGACAGCAGGGCATCCCCTGTGCTGTGTAAGAGCCAGGAGCCCGGCGGAAGACCACAAGCCGGACCTCCGGTGGGCCGACACCCGTCTGGTGTATGCCGGTAACTGACGCCGAAAAAACAGCGAAAAAAATCCCTTGGGGGGTGGGGGGGTGGGGGACAGAGGCATTTCCCAATCTGTCTGCGGGCATGTTGATTAAAATAAACAAATAAGCGAATAAATAAATCAAAGGATGTTGGAACGACAGGCCCGGCCATAGAGACGGATGCCAGTGCAGAACAGTAAGCCCCACGCAGTCGCTGACGCTGGGTGTGCCTGTCAGCGAGGGAGGGGGCCTCAGCCGTGACACCCCCCCCCTCCAGCCCGCTTCCACTGCCCGGCATCGCCCGCGTGGCCAGTCGGCCGGGCCCTGGAACCATCTGTGACCCATCAAAGCAGAGAGGCTCCAGGTGGACTGCTAATGGAATGGACTATTGCATAAATGAAAGCCGAGCTATAAGTCCCCCCCCACCCTGACACCCCAGATGCCTCCCAGCACCACCAGCACCTACTGAAGGCACCCAGCAAGCCACTTCCGCCTTATTTATCTTTTATTTTATTCCAGTTCATGAAATTTTTTGCTTTTTATAACCAAGCTGCTCTCAAACTTGTAAATAGTCAAGATTTAAGGTCAAATCACATTTGTATTGTAAAACGTCATTTAAGAAACACTCTCAAAAAATAATAGTTTAGCATGGAGCTCCCCAATGTGAGTGGGAGGGTGTTAACCTGACAGACATGTCAGGTGACTAATGAAGCCTTCTACAACTGGCGATGCTGGTCACGACCAGGCAGGTGCCTCTGCTCCATAAGGTCATTGCCATAAACCTGGTGACATAGCATGTAATTAACAGTCACCTTAAAACAGACCAAGCAAAGAAACATTTTCCAGTGCCCGGAATAAACTTGTGGTGTAGATACATTGCGTACAGTTTAGCTTTTAGTGGGACAGGCAGATTATGGCCGCCCGGGGATGGGGCGGGCGTTTGACATAGCGTCTGGCCTAGCTCTAGAAGACCCAAGCTACAGGCCGCGAACGATAATGGCTTTGCCGCGGATCTGCCTCAGCACGTCCCGCCATCGGAATAAAGCGGCTCCATTCATTTTGTAAGCGTTGACTTTGAAGCAGTCCCCCCCACCCCCCCGCCCTGCGTGAAAGATGAATCCACAGTTGCATCTTTTTTCCCACCACCTGACCTCTACCCCCAGACGGAGCAGTAAACACGATTCCTTTTGCTATAATTATTGTTCTCTTGCAGGGCCGGCACGTTAAGTTTCACTCACAGAGATTTACATAGCCACCGCTGTATTCATATGTGCTGCCCCGGTGTGATCCCCGCACACGAAGACCTCCCTATTAGAGGCCTTGACTGCTTAATTATGCAGATTTGCCCTGTACCTGCCTGCCTGTAAAATTACTCTGGCTAACCTATTTTTTCCCCTGTGTGTGTGTATGTGCGGGTCATCATGCCAGGCAGGTCACCCTAATGAAATCGCAGGGCCGAGAAGGGCGTGCATATTGACGTTAGGCCGAAAGGGTAGCCGATCCGTCCTTTGCCGACTGTAGCAGGCCCCGGAGGTGAACCGGAACCTCTCACTTGCGCTTCCCAGCAGCCCCGGCACCGAGCGAGCTCACTTCCTGACACTCTCAAATCTGCACGTCCGTTGGGGTAGCATAGTCTAGCTTGCAGCACTCTCTGATATCTACTTATGGGACGAGAGGACCCAACACACACACATAACCCTCCCATGCCCCTATACCCCCCAACTCCCAGAAGTCCTTAAGACAAGAACCTTTCTCTACTCTGACAACGCTGCCCCGGGAGCAGCAAAATAAAGCATATCTACATATGTACAGGGCCCCTGGATCAGAGCTTACTGGGCAAACAGCCCCACTTAGACTCAGCCCCTCGCCCTGAGGTCACCATCTCCACCTGTAGTTAGCATCTGGACTCGTGGGCACTATCTGGACTTATTACTGTTATTATCTGGGCTTGTGCTTAGTATTTTGACATGTAATTAGTAACTGGATTTATAGTTAGTACCTGGTCTTGTGCTTAGTATTTCTACATTAAATTAGTAATTGGATTTGAAGTTCGTACCTGGCCTTGTGCCTGGTATCTGGGCTTGAGGTTAGTGTTTGATAACTTTGTGTTTGAGAAGCTATTGGGGGTGTCTTTTGGCTCACTAGTGTATCAAAGGCTTCTGAACATATAATGTTCAGGGGATAATGTGAGGTGGCCCCCACATGTGAAGGCAAGTGGCCCTGGGACAGAGGTCTTCTGAAACCCAATACAGGAATGAGTCCGAGTTTAGAAGCTGCACGGGGCCTAATTACAATGCCTACAGCGGCTGCATTCCTAAAGCCCACCTCCTCAAACTGCCATGCCCCGAAACGCCCCCCCCCCACCCCTCCATCCCCCACAGACTCCTCCTCATCTCAGTGCTTCAGAGACCCAGCATCACTAACAAGGAATTCATGATCAGTTTTAGCACTTGGCACTGGAACAAAAAGCCCTTCTGACACACTGGTTCCTGTGTGTCCCTAGGGCACGGTGAATCTGTAACCAGCCTTTCTCTTAAAGGGGCCCAGTCTGCACACACACTCCCATCTGCTCACATACACACAGCGGGCACCCACACATGCCTGCCCAACCTACCCCCACAGAGTATTTACCTGTGAGTAGATTTCAGCTAACAATGTCATTGCTAACACCATATAAAACAAACACAACAACACAGCTAAATCAAGGCCGATTTCCTGATTTGTACGGCATTAAGACCAGCGCTACTGCATAATGTTTCGCCGAAGTGTTGCTGCAGGGCGGGATTTGCTTCTGCTGCTCTAAAACGAAATATGCAAGCATCCGCTTCATGGTGCCATGCTATAACGGAACAGCCTAGCGACACAAAGGCTCGACATACCACTCCAGCCGCGCGCAGGCTTGTGCTGCCATCATAGCACCAAAGCCACACGTAAATGTACATCCAGGCAGCCTATTTCTTTAAAAGTCAATGAAAACATCTGGATGACAACGGTCCCCACAAGTGGGAAGGTAAATGATTACAGGGCCAGATGTCGCGATGATAAACACGTATTAACCTGATTACGTGTGCTGCGCCGTGCGCAGAACATAAAACATGCATTTGTTTTGAAGTGTGGAACATCAAACACGTTGAAAGCTCTGAAAACTAGGAGAGTGTCGACGGCATGCACGTGAGTGTCTTTCTGAACTGTACACAAAAGGCAGCCTTTAGCAGCAAGGTCTGTGGCAGCAGTCTGACGCACTGGGCTGTTTTCACACCACATGTGATGGTTGGAAAGGACCATATTCCATAAACGGCCTGGTACACACCAGGAAGCCACCTCAGACATACAAGGCGGCCTCTACATCACTGCTGGTGAAAGTGGACAGACGGGCTGAGATGGAAAATCCATAGATGACGTTGTAGGTGTCACTGAGTGCTGAAAGAGGTTTTCATTTCACAAAGCCACTCCATCGCTGAGCAGGTGCTCTCGTCTTCACTTCTACAAAGGTCACCCGGTGTTAGTTGCCAGATCTTGCCAGGGTTCCTCAAATTCTATCACTGTCAGCTTCTTGGCAGAGCCTGTTCATCAGCTGATAGAAACAAGTGCTTATAGGTTTTCGCCGCTACCCCTGCTTGTATCTGAGGCTAACTACTTTGGCCATTGATGGGCCGGTACCTGGAACTCTGTGGTCACATGACCAGCTCTGTAACCACAAGCCAACCCGAAACACATGATCCTTTTTCACCATATTTACTGGCAACTAAAGGCATTTTTAACTCCATAGGTCACCAAACAAAAACACACAAGTAAACAAATAAATGATGACCAACCAGTCAGTTAACACCCAGGGTGGAGCTCAATGGCTTCAAGCTTTAATTCCAGAAAACTAGACAGTTTTTTCAGTAAAAAAAAAGATGAAATGCCAAAATGCACCAAATTTTCTGAACCTTAAGAAAATAAGAGTATACCTGTTTGGCTGGATTTGGAAGGCCACGGGCCTGTGATCAGTAGGTGGGTTTACTTCACTGTCCTCTCTGCAGGAATTATCAATTAACAGATAATGGGGAAAATCACTGCAATTAAATCTGGGACTTTTGCAGAATACAAAGCAGCCGTAGCTCGGCGCACGCCCGGGAGGACCGGCGGCCAGGGCTGTCCATGTGGAACACAGTTAATTTTAACGGTATCCTCGCCCGGTGAGGACGAGAGCGTGAGCGACGGGTGGCCAGGCGAGCAGCCCGGCCCCGGGGGCCCCGCTGATTGGGAAGCTATGGCAGAGGTGTGAGCAGATTAAGTTTCACATTTCCATGCCGAGCCACCAGAGGAGAACGCAAACATGGCCGTCGCCGATAGACACCCCCTCCCCAAACTCCATTTATTCTTCAGCTTTCTTCGCCCTTCCAGAGTTTTCCCGAAGTAGCTGCTCTGGGCGTATTTGTTATTAGCGCTCTCTAGCCCCTTCATGTTAAAAAAGAAGAAAAAGCTAAATAGCAGCGTCTTATACTTTAGGGAGTGCCGTGCCCACAGCTGGAAATGCGCCTGCTTTCGATCCCCAGGCTGACTCTGCTGTTGTACCCTTGAGCAAAGTGTCCAGCCTTAATGGGTCCAGAACATGCCCAGCTGTAAAACAGTTAAACAGTCCAGAAATTATCAGCTGGATAAACACTTAGAGTGCAGAATATGAGCTGTGCTTTGCTGCCGGACGCAGGGAATCACTTAGGGACACAGATAAGGTAAAGACTGCTATGCCTGACCCCTCAAGGTCACCTCCACTCCCAGGTTCTGTTGCCAAGGGATTTTTTGCTCCCCGGCAACAAGCGAATCTATTGACTCCCACCCAAACTCAGTAGAGTTTCTGAGGCTCAGCAACAATGCAAGTGATTTCTTTTTATTCTGGCAAATTTAGTGTATGAAAGGAAAGGCTCTCTGCTTTAAAAATGACACTTAAACTGACAATGGACGGTAGTTTATCACATACTGACAACTGCAGTCAAATGTTTACAAACCAAGAGAGAACTAAACTTAAACTAAAATATTTACCTTAAAATTATGAAATACAATTGAAGCCAAAGGCAGTTTTTATTTGGAGGGGGTCCTTTGAGGGAGAGCATAGTGCCCACATGACCAGGGAGTGGGGATGCGGTAAGGAGCTGCACGGGAAGATTGGGAAAGAGCAAAGTCGCCCGGGAGGCTCAATCACTGGCTTTTACTGCTCATGGAGTAGCATGAAATGAATCGGCAAATATATAAGAATAAAGAACAGTAAAACGGAAGCAGAAATGGCTACAATATAAATCACCACAGCTACTAAAACCTAAACTATGCTTGAAATAAAAAAGAAAACATTAATAAAAAGAGTTCACTTCAACAATTTTGATGTGAGGAAAGGACTAAAAAATAGAAGCAATTTTCTGGTTATAGGTCGGCTGGGTGACAAAAACGAGCAGAAACGGTGTTGTCAAACAAATGAGCAGTGCTGCAATCTATAGATGTAATTATATTTAAATGATATTATAATTAGTTTAAATAAGGAGCACTATATTGGACAGAGGGAAGTCTGCAGAAGAAACTCGCTAATAATATCTACAGATTTTCCAATTAGTTCATTGCTAGCTGTCTGAAAAAACAGCTCCATCACCTACAGCTCATTGTGTCCTTTATCGTGAGCATGAAGACGGGGAATTGATATAAAACGCTACGAAAGGAACTGCACTCGCTGGCGACTTGAGCAGTGATTATACCTTTGGCTGATGTTCCTGTTAACAGGCCGCAGTGAACGTGGCCATTATTGCTAATTAGTGGTGTACATGTGGTGAGTTATATGGCTTTATGTCCTGCAGATGCACACACTACACTACAAAGCAAGCCGCTCATGGAAGGAGCTACACATTAAATGGACAAACCTTGATGTCTGGCCTGGGGTCAGCCTATGCAGGTGTTGATTGTTGTTACTGTCTGTTGTGTAAGAGCATAACATAACAATCGCTTGAGAATAAACAGAAATGGTTCCAAGATGGGTACGTTTTAAGACAAAATGGCTTCTTCTTTTAAACTGCATTTTATAATTTTACTATTAATCAAACAGCCCTCACATACTAAAGCATTTTACGAAGGATGGAAACATCATCAGTTACTTTCTGGGATTATTTTTTATTTTTTGTTTCATTTAATTAGGACAAAAATATTATAAAGTTTGGCCAACCGAATAAAGTCTTTTAAAAAAAACAAAATAGCCGCACATGAGATATGTGTACTGTTATGAATATGTGTCGATTTATGTATGTAGTCTTTAAAGAGTAGATCTGATCATTCAACCTGCTGCAAATCAAAATAATTTTGGTAGTGGGCACAGACGTACCAACAGCTCCAGCAAGCGAATGTCACATGACCGCGTACCAGAGGAAAGGTCACAGGCTGCACGTGTGACGCTGACTTTTACGGTGCATTGTGAACATTCACGAGCAGGTGTAAAAAAACATAAAAAACAGGGTCAGAGAGCAAGGGGGGTGTGAAGGGGGGGTATAATATCACAGTTGACGGAGGTTGATGGGCCTCCTCTCACCGAAAAGGACAAGGCATGCGATCTGCTGGGGGGAGCCGGGGGTTAATTGGCCTGTGATCGTCATGTGGACTGGGATTTGAAGGTCACGGGCTGCTGTCAGCGAATCATTAACTGTGCTTGCGGTGACGCCATATGGGGGCGTCGCCCACACCAGGCGCTGCATCGCTCACGCCCCCGATAGGCTGTGCTCATTATGCTGGCTTTACACGACATCAGTGGTGGTGGGCAGTGGTACGGGTGCTGTGTGTGTGTATGTGTGTGCATGCAGCTGTTTGATTCGGCACGGCGAGCGCGTGTCCCGGGCGACCGGCAGAGGGCCTGCCACCGTGGAGTGCAGGCCTGTCAGCGGCTCCAGCGTGCGTGTGTCGCATAACCTTGACGCGCGCCGCACGCCGCACCTCTGCCCCGCCGTGACAAGGCCCCGCTCTGCTCTGCCGGCAGCTGAGCTTGCCGCCTCGTACCTGTAATCTGCATGCCGCCGAATAATTGACAGTGGCGCCCTTTTCCTGCTCGGCCTGCGAGCACAATCGCACCCAGGGACGGGTGATGGCGGGACCGAGCTCGGGGGCTGAGGCGAAGACAGACGGTGGCGATCCACCAGGAGCCCAGCCCCTCACCATCTCTCCACGTCGTGTTTAACCGCACGCTCCTTTAATTTGCCGTCTCCGATGTCATCTGTCAGATGACGGACACCGTCGTGCCAGTTCTGCTTCTCGGTATGCAGGAGGGAGCATTATCGGTGCCGGAAAGCCCGAGCACGTCACGAGGCGGAGATGGGGGGAGAGGGGCTTGTTAACATGTACGGAGTGAATATGGGTTTCCGTCAGTTGTGCTCTTCTGGAAGCTGATTAGTTAGAATACTTAAGGAGCAAACATGACCGGCCTCTCTGATCAATAACAAGAAAGAAACCTGATTGGATGTGATCCATCCAATGGCCAGGACCAGGCTATGCCAAGCATAAAAAATATATAATAGTAATAACAACAACCGCGAAGATGACAAGAGGAAAAAAAACGTGTCAGACTAATTGTGAGGAGGATGTAAGTGCTAAACGAGGTACGGGGGCCCATGTGGGACAAACCTCGCGGCTCAGCGAGACAGATTGGCGAGGAGCTGCTTTGGCACTTGCGCTGATGCGCCGCTCCGTAGTTTACCGCTCCCGTTTAATGCCCTTTCACCGACATTAAACTGCTGTCATTTTTCACGCACGAGATGGCGCCCTTAGGTGCGCGCTGTGCCTATTTACCGTGCGCCAAGGTTAGGGTGGGCCTGGATGAAAATAATCTAGGGAGCGATGGCAGGGAAGGCGAGGGGGGGGGGGGTGGAAGGAAAAAAAAGTGGGTCCGGCTAGTCTTTCCTGCTGTCAGAGTGGGCGGAAGCCGTGGCATATTAATTACATGCAGGCACGCGGCTCGAAACGTCACAGGGCTTTTAAACTGTGCCCTCGTCCCGTTACATTTTCTGGCAGTTGGAGAGAGTAGCACTGAATGTTTTCAGAAAAACAGGAGAGAGGGAGACAGAGAAAGAGTGAGAGAGTGATAGAGAGAGAGAGAGGCGGCCTCTTGCCCCCGCCAGCGTCGTGCAACACTGCACAATTAGCTAGCCCTCCGTATTTGGCGGGCTTATAATTATTACCGCTCCCATTAATTGACTCCCCAGCCCGTCGCACGGGGCCGGCACACAGCCCCCTCGGCCCTTGCCGAAGCTCACGCTGCTCTCCGAAGTCATTTAGAAAACGCCCCTATTTCAGACAAAAGAAGAACATTTGGTGAAGGAAAATTCATCATAAGGTATCTAGAGGTTCCTTAATAGAAAAGGCAAATCCCACTGTGCGGCCCGTCGCGGGAGCCAGACACGGGCGCCCTGCACCAGCAAGCTGCCGTCACAGTGGGCCCCAAGTCATTAGCATAATTTTATATAACACGGGCCGTGCTAGAAATTTAATATATCTCAGCAAATAAAGGACAGACATTCTGCATAATGTTTTTTTTTTTGTGTGTGTGTGGTGAGATGCAGCCTCTCGCTGCTTCCCCTGCCTGAACCCCTCACACTGGGAGAGGGAAGTTCATTACCTCAGCTAAATCAGAATTAGTCCTTTCATTTTGATGGGAGAAACTTCATTAGATAGGCCTTCCTAATCCAGCGGGGAGGGCTGATGAATCTAACTGGGGGTAATAATTTGCTTCAGGCTGCACATTCAGCCACTTTCTCCAAACCCCCCCCCCACTCCCCCCCGGGGCCACGCCCCTTGTTTCTCCTTAAGTATTTATCTTTATGTCTTGATCAGATTCTGGGTACAGTGCCTATGAAGGGAGGGCCCCCTGCGGACAGTGGTGGCCTCCTGGGACGACAATGCAGTCACTGACCATTCCTCGCACCGCTGACATGCTCAATATCTCTGAAGAGTGACTCGAGAAACATCCTGCGCAGTACAGAACCATTTAATGCTATCAATAACAGCGACTGACATGACCTACTAGACTTAACTAGAACCTCTTCTATTGATCTAAAATAGAAATAATTACAAATGTGAATGGGCTGCTTTGATTTTGGGACCTGTATTCTTACTAATAATCACTCTTTTCTATGAAAGCCACAATCCCGGTGTAGCACTTAGTCAGCTGTCCACACCTGTCCTTTTTCATGGTTAGCATTAGGCTCACCAGGGTTTTTCTTCTACAACTACCAAGGGGGCTTTTGTTTCCTGTCCTACGTTATGTTTCTTTCACGCTGGTTTCCTTCCGAGCCAACTTTCAATACTAAATAACACAGAGTGCTGTTATGTCCTCCTGTGATTAGATAAAGATTCTCATTGGTTTGTTCTGCTCAGGTGTTTTGTTTAGCTTGTAATGCTCTCATTTGTTTGTTCTGGTCAGGTGTTTTGTTTAGCTTGTAATGTTCTATTCAGTTCACTCTAGCAAGGTGTCTTGTTTGGCTTGTAGTGTTTTTATTGGGTCACTGGTCAGGTGTTTTGTTCAGCTTGTAATGTTTTCGTTAGACTTTCTCGTACTTTACGGCTGAACATGCTGGAACAGACATCATGTAAAATAAAAACAAAATGAACTGAAGAAGGCTTTTTTTTTGTCACCACACCAGTGCTGACGTGATGCCGGAGAGACTGACAGAGGCTCCTCGCCACAGGGGCCTCAGGAAGTGGGGGGCCACAGCAAATTCATGCCCCACCCTTCAGCGTCAGCTGCCCTCGTCATCGCCCCGGTTACGGCAGAGGGCCACCGTGTCTAACAGTGAGAATTCGGGCCTGCTTGACGCCGCAGAAGGAGAGGAGGAGGATGCAGAGCCATCGCTGGCTTTGCTATCGGCGTTTTTTTACAGGCACATCGGGGGAGACATCGCTCCGGAAGCCGGGGCCGCCACCCGCCGCTGCCCGGTGACAGACAGGTGGCGTTCGCTCACCTTCTCCACAGAACGGAAATGAACCCAGAGACGCAAACAAGACGGATGGGGCCAGAACCCACTTCCTGGGAGCCACCCCACCTCCTCCTTCTCCTCCGGTGTGTAGGGGGTCTTTTTGATTTGTAATCCCTTCTCTTCAATGTGAAGTCTCTGACGGTGTGTCGCCGTGGGCAACCCTGGCCTATATCTGGCACGGCGCTTCCCGCTGGTGCTGCAAAATGATCCTTTAAAGACAGTGAAATGAACACACACTGGGCCCCTCCACCTAATTTAGCCTATGCATTCACTCTTCAAACCAGCAATTACTGAGGAGCGATTCACGGATATCGTGGTGCCACGGCCGCACACACCGTGCGCCCTGTAACAGATAAATCTAGCTTCCCGGGAACGTCTCTGCCTCTGTGTTTATTCCGGAGAAGCCTGGAATATCAGGGAAGTCAATGGTCTCAACGGTATACATGACCAGAGTATACATAAATAAAAAAAATAGATATCATATATATATAGTTTTATGTGTTCTTATTAAGGGGCATTAAGGTATTAAGGGGTTTAATGAAAAGAGCTGGCTCCTCCCCAAAAGAAAAGGTAAATGAAACAGCGGTGCATTACAGGGCCGCAGATTCTTCTGGGTTGGATGCTATGGCAGTGTTCAGAGGTATGGGGTAGTGGCAAAATGCAGAGCCTGTAGTGCAGAACCACGTCACAAATCAGACCTCTCTGTACCTGGTGGGGTAGGACGGGTTATGGCTAAACGGTGCTCCCCCCCCCATCGCAATCATGCTTTCCGACAGTTTTCAAGAATAGCCTTTGGTTTTGGGCCCTGTGCTCACAGAACTCGTTAGCGACTCTGGACTCTACACGACACAAACTGCGTATCCATACTGTAGGGCGTGAGATCTTGTTTGTACCCACTAGCAAGGCCTTGACCTCACATTGCCATTGTAAAGCACCCAGCTATATAATTGGGTGAAAACTTCAAAAGCACCAGAGAACATGGGAAATACATCTTTAAAAATTTAATTTGAGCAGCGCAAAGAGAGAGAAGTGTGAGTTACTTTGCTAAGTGCCGAAAGCAGCATGGCGAGGCATTGCGCCCATCGCACACGTCTTCTAATCTGTGCCATATGTCCATATGGATTATTAAGGTGGAGACGGGCTCCCAGTCAGGTAAGGTGGCCCATTAATGGCGCTGGGCCTGGGACTGGGGCTGCCGCCCTACAGATTGGCAGCGCGGCCTGCCTCTCCAGCCTTTATTAAATTACAGGGAAATGCTGAAACATTCAGCGAAGCCGGAGGAGCCGCCGATCACCACGAAAAAGGGAAAGGAATCCGGGAAAAAAAGGCGCCGCGCTCCGGAACTCTGCTTTCACGCCTTTTGAAAACAGCGGAGGCTCGGTCACATGGATCGGTGTCGGCGACGCAGGGAGCGAAGATGAGCTCGATACTGGTTAGGAAAACAGGCCTGGTAAGTTTGGTAGCACGGCACAAAGGTGTGTGGCTCACGCCGCAAGAAGCCGCCATGTAACTGGGCCAATCACACCCACTACAGGCTGTTTGCGGGGAAAATAAACAGTGCTGGGCAAATAAACAAGACCCACTTCCACTCATTTATTTATTCGTTTATTTGTATGTCTTGTGGACTGACTTTCAAATTATCCCAGCAAACCGCGTTGCTAAGTACAGTCAATCATATGTGGAGATCACTCGAACACGAATTGTCAAGATGTTAATTATACTTAAAAAAAGAGAGAGAGAGAGAGAGATGGCAAGGGAGAGGCGGAGGGGAAGACAGAGCGGCGATTCGGCATGGGCACTCCACGCCGGTGGGAGCCTCGTTACGCCGCTGGATGGGGAAGGGGTGCTTTCTGCAGGGCTGTCTGGGGTGCTCTTTCTGCTGCTCTCTGAGAAGGGGCACTTGGCCATTAGGGCCTCCAGAAGAGCCCTCCAGGATGCTCCTGTGAAGGAGGCGCGGGCCCACGAGGGACGGATGGCAGCGGGAGGAGGCAGGGCTGTGTACCATATCAACCACACACCCCCCCCCCACGCTGAAAAGAACGTCCCTTATGATCTATAGTCGATTAAAATGGCATTAAAGATGGCTGCTGGTCTTTCCCGTCCCAGAGGACGTGGCACTTGTCCTATACGGCACCGACATACAGTTACAACAAACCAGAATCAGTACTTTCTGCTGGTCTGAACTGCTAATCCCATAATCCTCAAGGTGCGGCTCGCCGCTTGCTTTAATAAGGCCGTTTTATTGTCTTCGCGTTTAAGCACCAGTCTTGTCTCGGCACTGTTACCGGCATATTCCTTTCCGCTCTCTGGTAGGAGGTGGTAGTTCGGCTCCAAAGTTCCCACTTCCATTCTCCCCTGTCATTTTGGTTTTTCTAAAGATCGCTACTCTTCAAAAAAAGCCTTTGTTTTTGACACAATGAGGTGAACTATACTATTGCCTCATCAAATCAGAAGGATAACTCCAGAGGAAATGTGCTTTAACTCGGTATGACTTCAGACTGCGGAATATAGGCTGCGTGTCTAATGGGTATCCCCTTCAAGCCACCGGCTGCAGAGGGACCAGCGCGATGAAAACCCCGCACGCGGCTGATTGACGGCTTTTCACGGCACATACAGATGTTGACAGTTCCGCCAGGACCCCGAGCCGAAGCGACGCGCCGATTCAAACGGTTTCCTCACCGGGTTCCAAGGCAAACAAATACGGGACTCGGAATGGGGACGCCAACAACAAACAAGAGAAACAAAACAAAAATAATACAAAAACCAACCTGGCGAAGACTCCCCAGTGCCAGGTGGCAAAGTTAAACTGCTCGACAACACCGCGGTATTTTCACTACATGTCTCTTTTTTTTCAGGGCGCATCCAAGTGCGAGGCCTCCCTGACAGATGTGGTTTGCCGATTAGCCGTCTGGACAGATGTCAGTTACTCAAACATGTTTTCACACCCAGTCGACCTCCATCTTGCTTTTTCCAGTCTGTCAGTGCCACAAAAGGTGAAGAAAGACAAAGGGGTTGAAGGTGGGGTGTTGGGGGCTGGGGGCTGGGGGGCAAACAAAGGGCTGACATGTGAAAAGGTACATGGAATGGTAATTTGGTGTTCTCTCAGTTTTAGGGGGATATTCCTGTTTCTGTCATGACATGTAACCCGTGCGCCCGCGTGTGCTAAATGATTCACTGAAACGTAATCTTTTGCATTCAGGTAAGTGGTTCGGCTCGGCGCCCTTATGGGGAATCGGACTTTTTGAAGTCGACGCCGAGCGTGCCCACAGCTCTGACACAGCCCTGCAGGCTCTTGTCTTCACCTTCAAATCATAAGACGGAGAAATCAAGCTCCCTCTGCGCTCTCAATTATACCAAAAAACAGTGAGAAGAAGTGTTCAGTAATTCAATCCCAGTGGAAGCTCTCTCATACTGTTTGCACTGCTGGAACTGCTGACAGCAGCAATCCCACAATCCCTCCTGGTATGCTGTCAAAGTTCCTGGCGCAGCATGACTGCTCCTGAGCTGTCCCACTGCTCCGTCTCCGGGGAGACACCCCCTGCCCCCCCTTTTCCAGCCCCAGTGGGCTGCGCTGCCGGCGTGGTTCCCCTCCTCTACTCTGTGCTGGCGCGCAAGCAGGGCCGGGGGGGGGGAGAGAGGTTGACCACGAGTGGCGTGCCGGTGCCTTGATGGCCTGTGAAATTTAATCATCGCTGCAGCTGCGCAAACAGGACAGCTCTGAACAGCAGCCCGAAACCCGAGCTGTCTCTGTGCCCTCTGTGTTCCCCAAAGGAGCAGTGCAAAAACGGCAAGCCCTCTGCCTCCAGAGACGACCGTTTAGGGGCAATGGCCAGGGTCTGGGCCCATGCTTCTTCTCGATATGAGCATGCAGCGCCCGACTGCTTCTCCATTACGATCCAAGAGATTCTCCATCACAATCAGGAGAGCTGAGATATTTACACAATCATGCAGAACATCTGTAAACTGTGTGCCCAGGCTGCAGAAGTCCAACACTCACTGGATCCAGTTACTCATTGACCCTCCCCATGCCAAAGACAAGTCTGGTGCTACTAGACCAGTTAGCAGAGCGAAAAAGCCCCCAAAAAGCCTCACATGCTTCTTCCTCCCTACAAGACCTGCAGACCGCCTGGGCTGGGCAGATTCAGTTTCACTGATCCATACACATTAAGTGATGTGATTCCCACATATTCGAACTCCATCACGGCAAGTAAAATAACACAGGGATGCACAGACTGTAAATAGCCCATGAGTTTGACGCAAAGTCATTCATTTACTTATTCTTTGGTAATTTTACATTTCCCCGCCACTTTAAATTCATATTAAAATATCAAATCGGAGCCCTGGCCTTTAGATGCGCCATTTTCATCTGGATACAGATATTATCATCTCCCTGTGATTTACATAACAAAGCAGCTCAGCCTTTAGAGGAGGAAAGGCATCCACTCGCCATGCCTCTCGCACCCACGGGTCTCGGTGCTGCAGCGGAGGACGAGCGGGGGGCCGTCCGGTGCCGGGATGGAGGACGAGCGGGGCCCCGTCCGCAAGGAGCAGCTTTTCAGAGAGAAACCCCGGCTGTTGCCCTGAAGCGGCAGGCCAGACCATCCTGCTGGCTCGTGTTGAGCCGGAGCCATTTGGACGGATTAAAATAAGTAAAACCCGCGCGGCAATCCGCCGTCTCAGCTATCCTTTCCGAACGCACTGACCCCTGTGCCCCTGCTGCCCCCTGGTTGTTAACCTCTCAGATTCTTATATCCCCCCAGCGGGGCGAGGACGGAGGCCACGCCCTGGCTCAACACGATCCCCCCTCCCCCTCCAGCACCCCCCAAGCTGCTCAGCTGGCCCACCTCTGCCGTACTACCCACTTTTGGCCATAAATCTTCACCCCCTAAAGCCTCCCCCGTCGCACCTTGGAACAGTTCATGGCACATAGACACATCAAGGACACGGGGTAATAATAACCCTAATAAACAAACAAACAAATGCGATTTCCTCTCTTAGAAAGAGGGCGAGTGCTGCGTGCTAAATAATCCCGGCCATTTATAATGGGTCTAACAGGAAGTGGCTTATTTCAGTGCCTTATTTTCATTTGGGTAAAATGTTGGGACACCTCCTTGTGGAACACACACACCAGTGGGGTGGTCGGGCAACGATGAGTAATGATAAGTCAGAAACAGCAAAGTGCACATGAGGTTTTACCAGCAGCAAAGAATCAAGAAAGCTACATCACAAGCTATATTGACAGAATAACGCAAGACGGTTAGCAGCGGGAACAAAGAGACTGAATCCATGAGTATAGGAGGAGAGCGAGAGAGAGAGAGCGAGAGAGAGAGGAGGAAAGAGAAAGAGGCTGTATTCAAATGTATTGAATAGCTTTTAAAAGCACAGAGAAATTATGCATGCTGATGAGAAGGTCAGCACTGATGAGAGTGGTCAGGCACAAGGTGAAGGTATAATGAAACATTATGCGGCGTCGGTTCTTCGGCCGGGTGAACGCCGACTCCAAGGTGAAGGCAGCCTGGCTCGGCTCTTTCTGCAGATCCATTTCCCCTCTCCAGGCTTCTCATGTTAACCTGGTGATTTAGTGCCTTGCATTAAGAGCAATTCACCTGCCTCTGGCGTCCCAGCGGCCTGGGCCCCGGGGGAAACTGGGCGGAGAATAAAAAGTTCCACATATGGTAAAGTCAAGCTGCTCGGAGCCCGTGGAGTGTCTGCTGTGGGGATAGCGGCTCCTAAAAGCCCCAGCTGGCGCTTGGAAGGGCTTCTGCATTACGGCACCTCCGTGCCTGCCCGGTTCCCCTCGGAAGCTGTTGGCTGCGCGCACGACCAGCCATTTTAGATTTCCTCAACCCCTTTTTCCTCCGGTTCCGTATCCAATTGAACATTTGGTCCTCTACTGCTGGATAATCAAATTCCTCCATCTGGCCCCATCCCCGCGGATGGCGAGAAAGGTGCAGCCCAGCACCCGGGTCCAAGTGCATATTGGGAGAGAGGGACTGCCTACCTAACTAACACGGCCCACTCAACTAGATCAGACACGGAGTCTGCCTGCTTGTGTGCGTCTCGTTGTTTTTTTTTGTTTTGTTTTTTAACGCTTTGGGGAGAGGCTCCAGTGCGCACGGCGTAACACCCAAGGAGCGCGCTCAGACACCGAAAAGCCAGGGCCCTGGCACTCCCCCTCCCCAAAAATGGCTCGTCTGCTCCTTTTTTTGAGATCACAAAAGCCCCGAAACAAAGGATTTGCTTGCCCCTCTTTACACAAGCTCCCATCAATTGGCGTCGCTCAGAAGACTTTGAGGTGAGGTTCATCCTCTCAGATCACAAATCTAGCACGTACCTTAACATATCACACAAATCTTCAAATGATCTCTCCTGCCTCCAGTGGCTTATTCAGCCCTCAGACTAATATCTCCTTCCTAATACATTTCACAGGCTGTGCTAGTCTGAACATGGTTCAGCTGTTGCTATAGGAGTCGTAACAGTAATAAAATGAAATATATGGTAAACACTGGCATGGTAAACTACAATAATAAAACCACAGCTGCAGGCACAGACAGACACAGGTAGACACAGACAATCCCCCTGAAAAAAGCACCACAGCCTTCCATTCTAAACTCCCTTCAACAATGGTGCATCTTGACAATATGCTTCCTTTAAAACCACCCTGCCAGGAAAAGTAAAATCTTAACTACGTAATCTGAGCTATTTTCTGTTAAGCATACCAAGTAAAGAATGACTGGAAAATGACTGTTTCTAAAAGAAAAAATTTCTCATTAGATATACTAGTCACCAAAGAAAAAATTCCTTGTGACACTAAAACAATAGCCTGGGGTTTCCCAGAATGCAAAGCGCTGAGACTAGTATCTCCCGTTAGTCAGCACACGTGGCCTTCTGGAGACAATCACGTCCTCCAGCTCCAGCCACTCGCGGCAGATCCATCTTCCCCTCGGATCGGGATGAATCAGCTCCTGGGAGGGTGGGCAGGCCGGCCGAGTGGAAAAACACAGTGTTCCGGGTTTGGAGCGATGCAGCCCGCCACCACGGAACCATTTGGGCCTAATTATGGCTCCCACTGGCGTGGTATTTAATTTTCCACATAAAACAGAGCTGTTACATTTAAGAGGGTTTGAACATCTCTAAGTTCAGGGTGGGGGGGGAAACATAAATAAATAAATAAATAAATAAAGGCCTTCTTATTTTCTATATCATCTGGCTTATTTGTTCCTCCTGTCCCTTATTTATTTAGTCGGGGGATATTTGCTATGTATAACCATGTCCCTGAAACTGACCATCTCCACTTTCTCAGAAGAATTCTAAGTGCCGCATCTTGTCCTGGAAATTTAGCCAGCCCCCACAAGGCAATGGCAGAGGAAAATCAATCCCCCCCACCCCACTGTTCGTCTACAAATTCTGAGTTTCTTGGGGGAATATCTGCTCACGGCCGGAGGTATCCGCTGGTCAGAGCAATGTTAATCGGAACAATGACATTGCATTTGAGGTCGCCGTGAGGGAGAGGAGGCCGGGTTATATTGGGGAGGGTGAGGAGGACACGTGCTAAAAAAAGGCACAGCCAGCTTAAATGGGCTCAAATGTCACAGTGTCATTAATGGGTTACAGATCAAAAGCGGCCAAATGTGCATGAATAAACAAACAAGAACACAAAACAGGGGAAAAGAACCAAGTTCCATGACACAAATCGAGGGACTACAGATAATATACTTTTCATAGCTTCATATGAATGTTCTGAAATTTTCAGTGAATTGTAAAGGGTTACAGGTTCTGTGGGGTTGGAGGGCTTCTGGTCTAAGTGCCAGATAGTGCCATCACCGCTGTATAGCTTTGAGCCGGGCACCTAACTGGAAACACTCTTTGTAAACACCCCGCTGTACATCACTTACATGCTCACATGAAAGGAGGCATACACGGAGGGCAGCCAAGCATAGTGGTGACTGGAAGATGCAGTTGGTGACATTGCTGACGCTGAAGCACGATTCAGGGGATGGAAAGCTCGAGACGGAGCCTGGTGCCACCGACCGTGGGCCTCAGCTGCCGAAAACGGGAGGGCGAGCAGATGGCACAGTTGCCCGCCCCTTTAAGGCCGCTTCTGCTTGGGGCTTGATGGTGACAGCGCGACGGTGGTTAATTCTCATCACCCCCCCAACACTTTCTCTCTCTCTGCTTATGGGTTTCAAAATCTCCAGGGTAAAAAGTTGTATCTCACACTGGCTCGACCCCCTTATAGATTCTAATCTTTCACTCTGAGTTTTCACTGGTGCTAAGCAAACCCATTAATACTTAATGACTGTTGTTAATTCTTAAATAGGACTAATTTAGAATTTTTAATGATTCTTTAAATATCCAATTAAACCCTGTCAAAAATTGTTACAAAACAGGCCGGTGTGTCCCCTCTGCTCCGACAGAATGGTCACCGTGTCCCTATAAGTTAATTGGACGGATGAACGGACGACTGAATCGGTCTCACAATCGGACTCCTCGAAACTGTGATGGGTACCATATCACAAAGGCATAGATAAAGGTTTATTTACTGCAGTGGGAATCATCTATTATCTGCTGAAAGGAAACAGAAATATTTTAAGCCCTTTGTTGTATGGCGTTTTGGCTGGCCTCCTTTTTGCATTCCGGGATTAATAATAACATACAGTTAAAATAACATAGATGCCATATGTATTGCCTTACACAGGATGTCCCTGGTGTGGCCCCCCTGCTAAAGCACTCGGCGAGATGGACTGAGCAAAGGCCCCGTTTTCCAGTTCTTTCTCTGAGAACTGACTGGATAAAAGTTGACCAAAATGAGCCGTAAAAGCTCACCAGTCTCCCACCGAGCCTGAGTGATCCAACCGTTTTACAGCTAAAAACAGGGCCTTGGAGGAGGAGGCGAGCATAACAGCGTCGCCCTGGTGCTGGGTGTCCCGATTTATTTATTTATTTCTCAGACTACCTCAGCTGGACTCGGACTATTGTAAGAAAGCAACGAATTCCAAATGGGCCGGGCGCTGCAGAGCCGGGTCCCTGGGAGTGCAGCCTACGTCGAGGTCCTCCACACCGACGGAGTGGCCCTCCATCATGTCCACGCCTTCGTCTCTGGTGCCAGGCGCTCGAAACAAATAGCCCGACACTGGGCTTCATTTGTTTGTTCTAACGGCGACAGTTTGGGGACAGCTCTTTCAGCGAACCATTTATGTGATAAATGCGGGCTTTAAGCTCCAGCGCGGCCTCGTCGCCACTTCCCTCGCGCGCGCCTGCTGACATTTCTCCGGCCCCCATTGCGGATTCGCTCGCCGTGGCGGAAGGTGTATGTTAGCTAGCCCACGGAGCCGGGGCTTGGTCCCTGCTGCCTGGATGGGCCACGAGCTGGAGAATGGTTACAATGATTTATGGGTATTCAAAGAGGACGGGGAGTGTGCACTTCTCCTGGAGAAGACGGTAATTATGTCATAAGGAATAAAGACTGTTGTGTTCTAATTATAGATCCTTGGGAGATTTGGCCTTGCAGGCAAAGCAGAGTGCTGTCTTCAGATACGAGCCCTGTGTTCAGCCTGTGATATTTCCTCAGGTGTCCATCACAGCCCAAGGTGTGCGGGGTGCAGAAACACCCCCAAAAAAGCAAAGGAGGTAGGAAGGATCTGCCGATCGTCCAAGTCCACATATTCAAAATTAATAACAGCACTCTAATAATGAATGCAAACTTACTTAACGGGGTTATTCTAAAATGTGATTTTCGATTAGTATATTTCTCATTTTTCCTACAGCTGTATTTTATGAGCATCATGGACATGGTGTATTTTTCAGGAATATTGACTGGGCGCCCATTAGCCGCAGAATGTTTAATTTTATGTCACCTGGCAGCCGATGCTGAGCCTTCCCCCTCGGTCCAGAGTGTGGACACGGTCCGAGCACCGGTGCCACAGCCGCCTGGGGTGCTGAGAGTCCAGAGGAATGGTCCGTGGGCCTTTTTGCATGCGCTGAGGGTGACAGGTCGTAAAAGACTGTGCCGTAATGCCACCATGAAGACACACATTGACAAATAGTATCCAAAAGGCTAATTAGGACAGCCCTCAGACTACATAATGTGTGTTTTTGGTCAAGCAGCAGCTCTTCTGAATGCCAGACATCTGTGATGTGCCGCGCCCCCCCCCCCCGCCCACCGATGGCTCCGAGTGGGAGGGGGAGGAAAAGAGGAGGTCCCAGGGGTAGACCTACCTTGGCTCGGAATGGCGGGTCCCGCTGAGACCGGACCTCAAAAAACTCTTCGGAGGCGGCCTGTTACAAGCCGGAGCAAACAGCCAGAAAATAAAACTTCGTTGTGTTTACAGTCCCAGCGGAGGCCGCAGCCCAGGGCTTCTGTGCAGCGCAGTCCGCTCGGCGCTTTCCTCTCAGTCGTTAGCTGAGAACCCACCCCCTGATATTTATCTATTTATTTCCACTGCAGCCAAAGAGCTTGTGCTCATCACGTGACTCTGAAACAGAATCTTTATGGGTGGGTGACCCTCTAAACGGGAATGCGTTCCGGGGCATGGCGACTGCTGCCGCTTTTTCCGAATCTGGCATGATGAATCCCCACCCAGCGACGCGTATAAGTATAAGCCCTGAGCCGAACGCCACGGTCTCGTTCACAGGATCTGCATACTTCCCCCCTCAATTTATTTATTTGTTCCCCCGTAATACGGGTACAGAGAAGCGCGGAGCAGTGAGCCCGGCACTACCCAGCAACACGTCTCGCACAGTCTGGGTAACATCACCCACGACGTTTAACCTCAAGGTGCTTCCAAAAACAATTAAGCAAACAGTCTGACACCTTCCTGGAGGCGCCGTGGTCATGGACGGCCTTGCAGAGCTCCTTGAGAAAGGAGGACTGGGCTCAGGTAATAATGGTAGATTATTAGAAAAAAAAACTATTGGATTTTTCCCGAATCATTTCATTTTAGAGAAACACCCACAGAGGAAATATAAAGTAATAATGGCATGAGCTGTTTTGGGCAACATGTCACAAATAAAGCTCACCGTCGCACATTGTGGAGATCGTCCAGCACGCGGCCTGGAACTCATCTACCGTAAGCATCCCCAGCTCGCAGCATCCCAGTTTATAAAGGGAAGCCTTCACTGCAGCCTGTGGTAGTGTAGCTACGGAGACGGAGAGCCAATCGAACGCTTTCCTTTTTTTCCCCCCATATCTACGCAAGTCCCTTTTTATGGCTCCATTTATGTCAATGTCCCAGTGTCATCTGTAATAAACTGGCGGCAATTAGAGCCACAATAAACCCCATAATGCAACACAAACAACAGGAAGCCTCCCAGAACCCCAGCGCTCCGGAATTTACATCTCCCCTCCAAAAGTCTATTTATCACGCTGGAGTTCAGGAGTCCGTCTGCTAAGGAGCGCGCTAATTAAGATGTATCTGTTGAACAAGTGTCTGCTTTTCAAATCCACTCTTTTAACACATCATGCATGCGCTGAACAATCTTCACCCGGGCTCATAATGAGAAAACTGTGATATGGAAAGGAGAAAAAGGGAGGGAGGGAGAGAGGGAAAGCGAGAGAGGGAGAGGCAAAAGAAGAAAAAAAAATCAGTGAAATCTTTTATCCTCCCTGGAGGCCTTCCTTGATGCCAAGCATTCATCATCTAGCGTCTAATATCAGTTATTTTGTGCCTCCTCTGCT
Organism: Petrocephalus zakoni; assembly: GCA_026774425.1. Taxonomy (NCBI): domain Eukaryota; kingdom Metazoa; phylum Chordata; class Actinopteri; order Osteoglossiformes; family Mormyridae; genus Petrocephalus; species Petrocephalus zakoni. The sequence goes on along the minus strand of JAODKN010000001.1, from coordinate 17,860,617 downwards.
TACAGCAGAATTAATTTTTGCTTTAATTACTCTCATCGCTGGAATGCTGATGAAGGAGAGGGACCCTGCATTTGGGGACCAGGGCCTCATTCCGCTGCTGTAATTTGAATGAATTCCGCCAGGAGACGGCAGGCAAACAACTGGCAGTGTGGCTGGGGGGGCCACACAGAGACCCGTGCGCGGAGCAGACGTGGGGCCTGCCCCGGCTCCGTTCTTGGGGCTTGAGTGGAAAGGGGGATGGGGGTAGCACAGGAGAGGGGAAAGCGGATGGAGTGTATGCGTGGGGAGAGGACAAGACGGCCTGCTGGGGGCGGGGGGCACTCGAGCAGACATTTTAGCAAGTCTGCACCGGCTTTGTCCATGGGAGACATTTTGAGTGATATTTACCAAAACACTGAACCTCCGTAGGGGTCTGGCCACCTCCCCTCCAGTTTTGCTGACTTACGGTGATAAAACAAGCTTCATTCATGTGCGAAAAAAATTAAAAAGCCAGCTGTATTACACGTGGTGGCAGGCCGTCCGCGCAGACGGCCGCCTTCTGTGTGCTAGGCCTTCCTGTCGCCCTTCACAGTCAGACATCTTTGACTAAATATACGTCACACATGTGCCCCCCCCCCAAAGTGCAAACTTCAGCAGTGCCAGTACTGCATCCAGTTCCGGTCCTAGTTTCACACCCTGCTCATGTTAAGTGTCATCCATTATCCTCCAAAGCGGAGTGCTCAAAAAAAAAACGTAACATATTGGAATTTGGACGGGTGAAGTCTGCCATACTGGACCGTTTGATTAAATTTAACCACGTGAAGCTCTTCCAAGTCCTAATGAAGCAGCAGTTAGCAACTGAAAGGGGAGCAGAGCCAGGAAATGCACACTTCCAGCATCTCCTCCCCACCTCCCTCCCTCCGCTTCTCCAAATCACAGTTTCTGCATATTGCCCATAAACAGGCAGTGACCTCCAGCCCCGCGTGTGACGGCCAGCCGCACTCCAGCCGAATGCCGGCCAGTAAAGTAATAAATAATCAGGCAATAAGTCCGCACATGGCTTCTGATGGACTGCACATTTTTTTTTCGTCTACCCGCCCCATTTCCTGCTCTCTTTCCACTCTTCCTCCTCCGGGGGGATTAGACTGGTAATCAGTGACCTGAGATCTACACTTCGCTGGCAGAGTGTTAGTAGCAGCCTTTGTCAGCTCTGAAATCAGGACCCCCCATTTTAAGCCTTATAAAATGCAGGCCTTCTAAGAAACTAGAATCTATCCTCCAAAACTTAATAGAAGAAACGGCTAAAAGAATGAATTAAATTATACCCCGATGCATCTAAATAATAAGGAATACTGGTAATAAATATAAATGAGGCAAAGCCCAATTATAAAGCAATGCACTACTGTTATGGTTTGAATACAATGCTCAGATTGCAGAGATTATAAAATACACCAATGGATTTCTCATGTTGAGTGAAGAGGTAAATCAATGCCAGATAATTTATCATCTGGGACATCAGCATAACCAGGAAGTTGTCTTGTTTGTTCAGAGCCAGAATACACTATAAGGCTCTAGTTTCATGAGGAGTTCAGAGACAGAGCTTCTGTCCCACCACCATCAGCTGTATCTTCATCAATATACTGTTCACTAACAGCCTCACCTGTATCCTCACCCAGGCAGTGTTCACTAACAGCCTTACCTATATCCTCACCGATATACTGTTAACTAACGGCCTCGCTTGTATCCTCACCCATACGCTGTTCACATACACTGTTCACTAACAGCCTCACCGGCATGCTCACCCGTACACTGTTCACTAACAGCCTCAACTGTATGCTCAGCTGTACACTGTTCACTAACAGCCTCAATTGTATGCCCAGCCGTACACTGTTCACTAACAGCCTCACCGGTATGCTCAGCTGTACACTGTTCACTAACAGCCTCACTTGTATGATCAGCCGTACACTGTTCACTAACAGCCTCACCGGTATGCTCAGCCGTACACTGTTCACTAACAGCCTCACCTGTATGCTCAGCCGTACACTGTTCACTAACAGCCTCACCGGTATGCTCAGCCGTACACTGTTCACTAACAGCCTCACCGGTATGCTCAGTCGTACACTGTTCACTAACAGCCTCACCGGCATGCTCAGCCGTACACTGTTCACTAACAGCCTCACTTGTATGCTCAGCCGTACACTGTTCACTAACAGCCTCACCGGTATGCTCAGCCGTACACTGTTCACTAACAGCCTCAC
>JAODKN010000001.1:17839590-17856725 GCA_026774425.1 Petrocephalus zakoni | reverse complement strand
GGGGGGGCTCGCCGCCGCGGGGGGGGGCGGGGCGGGCGGCCCCCCCCCCCGCCGCCGGGCGGCGCCGGCGGGGGGGGGGGGGCTGCTGAAATGGCAGGACCCCCTCCCTCCCTCCCTCCCTCACAGCAAAGACCCGGAGCTGGCAGAGCCCCCTCCCCACGCATTGATACTCAGCTTAGGACTGTAATGAGCTTCTGGGTCACAAACGCTGAGCACATTAATAGTTCCTGACGATCATCATTATGGTACCAGCACCTTCTACGAAGTGGGCAGCCCGGGGGTGGGAGGAAGGGCCAGGCACTGTACTCATTAAAGCAAAACAAAAAGTGCAATTAATAATGCAGCCTTTCTGGGACTCTTACTGCAGTTTAACTCAAAAACTACTCCTTGATATAATGACTGCCTGGTCTATCATAACTCAGCTATGGCTTACATATTGCATACCATTAATTACACCTATAAGTGTGATGAATCGAGGTGTAGGGAAAGTTCTAATAGTGAATCAACTGTAAGCATTTACATTAAAGGCAAAGTGCTGTTATAAGGTCCCCAGTTTAAGTTACCTGTGCTGCATGACATCTTCTTTCTCACGCTTGTGTGATTTTCACAGCATTATTTAGGCTACTGATGAGCAGCCCCCACATCTCCCCAGCAAAAGGGGGCCACATTAGGCAACGCTTACTTAACTGCTCTTATTTCATTTACTAATTATGAAAATTCATAAATAAAAACTGTAGGTTTAAATTTCAAATTGCAAATGTGTGTAACTGAAAACACAGAAATTCATATGAAAAATAGGAAAAATTAAGAATAAAAATGCCCCCATGACCATGAAACATGATAAGAAGCTAAAAGATGGATGGATGGATTTTTTTTCCCCAACAACAATAAAAAAAAAATCATCTTGATAAAATGTTGCTTCAATTGGATACATTGTTTACATTAAACTAAAGATATTCCATCAGGAAAATTGGATGTTAATTACACCAAGGTTTAGAATACATTGTTAGTGGATGTAGGGTCCAGGTTTTGTTTGACCTTTTGATACTAAAATTCACAATTTGGCTCCACTAGAGCAATCGTGAATTGTGAGCATTTCATTTACCAAAAACAAATGAATGCTCTTCAGATCATTCCATAATGAACTAAATTGAAATGCAGCAAATTATGCCTATCAGCAACATACAGTGGAAATTATCTCACATGCTTGGTCCACAAACTGGATGAAGTGCTTTATATCCAGAGTCCGGATGTAAAACTGACTCTGCCACAGATCACTGCCTCCTCCCATCTGGTCCATGTAACGAAAACACTGCAGATCTGATCGCAATTTGTAGCTGCGTGCAAGAATTGGACATGGTAGCTTGACATCTCTGTTAAAGTCCTCCCGTGATAGAAGGTTCGGCACACTGCGAACATCACCACAACTTACTGACTGGCGGCAGAATTCAAAAAGGCAACCATGTCACGTAAAAACGAGCCACAAGGGCGCAAGCAGCACCAAACAGTGGCATCCTGAAAAAGCAGAAAGATGGCTCAATTTGCACAAATAAAAAAAGCAAAGAAAGGAAAGACCACATGTGCAAGCGTGGATCTGTTTTAGGTTTCCACATCCCCCACTCCCCCCGAAAGGATGGACGTGTTCTGCCTGGAAGCATGGGGCGGGACCCCACAGGATTGGGAAGGGGGCTGGACATGCGCCCAGAGCACCTGTAACCTATTACGGCTTTAGAACATTCCATGGGGTTCCGCGGCTCAGACCAGAGGGCATCATAAAGGTCTTACGGAGAAGGCTGTTAATGAAGAGTTGACTCACAGATTGGAGAGAAGGCAAGGTGAAAAGGCAAATAAGGACCACGGAACGGGAGGGAACCTGAGCGAAACCGCATTTGGAAGCAGAGAAAGCTAACCAGGCACCTGACCACTCACAAGCTCAGAATACTGAACATCAGCCTCAAAAAAAAAAAAAGCTGTGAGTCAGGCATATCGGCCTTGTGGTAATTAAACTGTAAAATTCATATTCGATTCATATTGATTTTTCCAGCTTTGATACAGAATGGCCGAGTTACCCTTGTTTGTGAAAATGCACTCAATCATCCAAATGTGAAATGCACACACACACACACACACACATACACACTGCTGCACCTCACTGGTAATACGTCCTTCACAGTGGCATCACATGTGCAGTAATTGGCTTGGGAGTGGGGGGGGTCGGGGGGCTGTAGCAAGGGGAGGGTGGGCTGCAGACCTGTGGGACCTTCTCAAGGCCTCATTTCAGCTGCCACTCTGCCAGAAACGCTCACCAGACGGGCGCAGCACACACATGCCCGCACACACACACACACACACACACACACACGGCCGCCAACCCCGATCCGTATCTGTCACATCACTCATGGCGGGTTAAGAGGAACAAAAAAACCTCCGGAGAGCGCCCTCTGATTTAGGGAATGGGGGCCTCGGCTCTCTCACGAGTTGGGGCGTTGCGGCTGAGAGGCGAGGCGGCGCGGCTAAATGGAGCCGCGGCAGAAGCCGCGTGGCGCTCGCACGGCGCCTCTCGCTGTACCAGGGGTGTCATTTCCGCCACAGACCTGCAGCGAGTGGCAGATCTGCGACAAAGAGATGGAGTAATAAGATCCTGTCGCCGGCGCAAAGGCGAGTACGAATGCATCACGCGCAGGGAGCCTAAATGCAAGAAAGACAGCGCTTTGTGGAGACGGCGCGGGAACTACGGTGGAGATCCGGCAATTTCCACCTAATAAAGAGCGAGACAGATGATGTTCCTCCGTCCCGCTGCACACCACACACATTTCGTTCTACTCATAAAGTGAGCGAAAGCCGAATATCGCTACGCCGGGCAGAGTAAATTAGAACTCTGTCCATAGTACTGATTTCAAGAAAACGGGGTTAAGCATTAATGTTGATCTCTGCGGCCGACATGAGTGTAAATGGCACCAGGCTCGCACGTGACCCACCGCGTTTGCAGCACCCGCGCTCCGACGCTTCGCCCCGATTCACCCACCGCTGACAGATGGTCCCGCCCCTCCGCCAGAGAGCTACACAAAGCCACTTGTTTTATTTTGCTGTTGACCTTGCCGCGGCCAGCGCATACACCTGGCACGCTGCCCGCCACACGGGACGATAATGAAGTCTAGCGCCACTCAAATTATGATCACTGCTTTGATGTCGGGGCTTTTGAAGGCGTGCTTTCTCGCTCGTGTCCATCGCGCCCACGCAGCGGTTTGATGAGGTTTTTTCCATCGCGCTACATGACTCCTTGGAGTGACAAACGGGAAACCTCAGAAATGCCAAATCGCATACTAATATTTATTATAATTAATCACCTTGGAGTCTCTCTCTGGAACAAAAACCATTTTTAAACCTGCAGCTGACGATTTTTAGCCTGTGGTCTGAAACTTTGATATCATTTGTGATGTGAACGACTTGTCTGTGATTTTAAAAAAAGATTTTCCCTCCCGAATGCCTGCAGTACAGTGACTGTCCCTAATTTCTGTTCTGTTCCTGTGTGTCGACCACATGCCCTGCTTTGCTTGTGCAATCCCCACAGACGCAAGGTGTCAGAGCAGCCAGTGGTATTTCTGAAAGCAGACACCTGTGATGGGTTTGGGGCAGCTGCTGGGGTCGCCCCCCTGATGGAGGAATCAAGCCGTGAATGAGATTCGGGGGCCTTACCGTGCACACACTCGCGTTTGGTCCTCACACGTCTACAGGACACCCGCTTACTGCGCAGTTATTCGATCATATCGATCGGCATTTCAAAATTCCGTAGATGTTTGGCCATATCGTGTCGGAATGTTCAGTCATGCTCTGATGCATCCGTATTTGCACCCCTCCCCCTGCCATCCCACCACACATCAGCAGCCCGTGGTCATTACTCGGTTTGATATGTTCGGTGTGGCGGTCGGACAGACGGAGAGCGCTAACGGAGGCAGCGTCGGCTGCCGCTTTGACCTTTTTAAGTCAGATCGCTCTGTTTGCTCCGCTTCCCCTGTGTTTGAGCGCTTAGCAACCCGTAGAGCAGCACCAGAAGAGGCTGGGCACGCTCTGTTGACTCGGATCAGGAGCTCGGTGCCTTGATGATGCTGGTCGCAGTGAATAAAGCCGGCCGCCAGCCCTGGTCGCTCCACGATAGGCAATTTGCCTCAACGTACGTCAGACAATTCCTCTCTGGAAGAAGACAATCAAAATCAAAGGAAAAAGACCTTGGAATAACAAAAAGCTTATCAGTCCCAACTGAAACCTGCTCAGTCTATGGCACCGTTCATTGCATGGCAGCCAAAGCTAGGGTCCAACTGACTGCATTATGATCAGGTGGCATGTTTTGCCGAATACTGAAATAAATACAATCAGCTGAGTGCATCTCACAATTGCAGGAACCACAAAAACACTAGGAATGCAAATATGTTATGTGGCAACTAGGTACAAAACAAGGCCTGTCTTCCAACAAAGAACATATATTGAAATCATTTTCGGACTGCCAGCGAACGAGACAGTTTATCGTGTCTGTCTCGAGTTGGTGCACTTTGCGCTCCAATTTGCCACGCTAACTAATTCAGAGCCAACTCTTACTGGGAAGTTTTCTCACAGCTAATTGCCGAGGAAGGATTTGGGATTTGTAAGTCGTGGATGTGTGATACAGCAGCCCGACGTGAAGAGTGTGGTGCAACGCCTGTGCAGTGAGAAGCTCACATATTCCCTACAAGGGGTCACAAAATGAACAGATATGCTATCACACAATCAGACAAATCAACACGTACACAGACATGGGCGGGCTTGATCGACTCATGAGGCCCGACCCGTCCTAAAGACTGGGGTGCGATACAGAGGCTTGTTTTACACCCAAAGGCTACACAAAGGTATGTCACTCATGTCCTGCAACTCCCAGCGGCATAAATCTTTAAAAAAGAAGAGAAATAGAAAATTATAAAATGCTTCAGAAGTTTTGCTCATATCACATATGAGCAAAAAGGATAAGCGGGTTGGAAAATGGATGGATCATATATGAGCACATCACATTAGCATGGAGGGACGACACAGCATGTTAAATGCTATGCTCCGCATATTCATATGTCAACATACATGGCAATTCGTGAGGGTAATGAGCACAGAGCTGTGCATAATTGCATATTATCAAAAGCATACTTGATTGGTCAGGACACAACTAAGTGTTAATGAATGATGAAATATATTAAAGCCGCATCTGAAAGGGACACGAGCCAAAAGCTGACTGTGGTGCAAGTTCAGTTATTTTGCACTGCTACCAATAACAAAAATACAGCTATACCAAATGCTGCCATTAGTACAAAATACTACCACTACTGCAACAAATACCATCAGTATCACAAATAATACAACAAGAAATAATACCATCTGTACAAAAAACTATAACTACAGTACTATGACAAATATCACCAGTATTACAAATAATACTATAAGAAATACTACCACTACTATAAGTGCTACTACAACAGATACCATCACTACTGCAAAATACTAGCAGTGTTGCAACAAATACCACTAGCACAATTGTTGTCAGGATTATTTAGTTACAGAAGGTTTACGATAGGGAGCTATCGCACAAAAAGTGTGGAATGTCCCTGTTTTTGTACTGCACACACCAAAACTAATAAGAAATACTTGCTCCTCGCACCCCGCTAAATATCAAAGAAATAAAAGCGCGGCACTTCATTAAGTAGACTGGTGCGCACCGTTCTCTCTCCTGTACACACGTACGCCTCCCCGATCCACAGAAACGAATCAAGAAGCACCATTAACAGGAATGAGATTGGGGGGGGGGGGCATTTGGCAGATACCGAAGGGAATTTTCCTCTCACCTTTTTTCATTTGAATTTTTTTTTTTTTTACACTGCACAAGTAGACAAACATCTCAATGGCCCTTCATTAGCAATCAAATGGAGTTATGTTTTCAGTGCGCGGCTCTTCCCCTCATTCCATGGGGACGGGCTTTCGAGAGCGTGAGGCTCGGAGCAGTGAGCGGGATCATCAGCCCCCGGCGTCCCTGGGCACGGCACAGGAAGGCTCCGCAGCCAGCGCCTAAGAGGGCTGCGCTTAATTGACTGATAGACGAGCCTCTTCTTTGTTTGGCGTTGGATGGGGAAGTAATGGCTGCTTGAGAAGCATGCTGTCCGCCGGGGGGGCCCCCCCGGGACCCACGGCGAGAGAATATGTGTCAGGAATAAATAAATAATCTAATTATTAAGCCACTTCCTGTCACGTTAACTCCAATTTGTCGGCTTTGGAAGAGAACAAAACAAGACATTTTTCCTCATTACGTCCCTCCTTTTATACCACGGGTAATGGCCAGCAGATTAGAGTTTTGCCCGATCTATGTGTGTGTGCGTGTGTGTGTGCGTGTGTGTGTGTGTTTTTGTCACAAAAAAGCAAAGCTGTGGCCAGCAGTAGAGGAATTAAAAAACGGGGGAGATGAAGCCGGAGGAGGGACGAGGCTTCACGCTTGTCTCCCTTCCAGCTCCGTAACGGCCCACACTGCTGCCTCCAACAGAGCCACCAGCTGTACACCAAATGTGTGTCTGTCCAACGGCGGCCTAGCAGGCCACGGGCCCCGCGCAGCGAGGCGCGGGGTATCTCACGGTCTTGGCAGGTAGGCCACGCTGTCACCGGCCCAACTTGTAGAGGTGACACTGGACGCCTTCCGTGCCCCCCCCCCACCCCCCCTCCCAATTTTTAGCTTTGGTGAGGCTAAAGTGGAAAATACATTGGTTTCCTCTCATTAGGAAACATGAGAAAACAGTGCTGGACAGCAGGGGGCGTAGTGGTTAAGGACATAAAGTTGGAACTGGAAGGTTGCTGATCAAAGTAGCAGGATAGTGATATTTTCTCCTTGAGTTGAATCATTCTGCTTGTAAATTAAATCCAGCTGTACCGATGGATCAAAATTAAGTTGTTTTGGAAAAATGTTAAGGACCAAATGTCAAAAAAAATATATACAGTTCTATGCTGAGGGCTGGCCCACCAAAAAACTGTAAGACTAGCACTCTGCTTGAAGCCCTTACCCCCACCCCATCTCCGATTGTTTTAACCCCAAAAAAAGCGAAGATGTACAAATGCCCACTGAGATGGTTGGCGCTGTGGGAGACGGAAAGCTGCTGAAGCTGGAATGAACGCCTGTGGAGATCCGGGGGTCAGAGTGCTCCAGGGTTCACAGGAGGGCATCTTCTAAAGACGCCCTACTGGCTGCACCGATTGGATGAAAGACCTTCAGACTCAGACCTTCTAAACTTCACCGTGATAAAGGCTTGCCAGTGGGAAACGTTGGCTTTATGTCATACGTTTCCTTTTTTTAAGCTAGACAGAATTCAACCTCACTGACCTTCTGCTCTGCTAGCATCCTGGCTTCCTCTCTGTTTACCTGCGTGGCACCATCTCTCTTCAGCAGAATAAAACCCGACTTAATCAACATTGGACTCATTAGAAACCATTGCAACAAACATCTCCCGCATCCGGCGATGAGTTCATGTAAAGCAGAACGGTACTAATTTGTAGTGCTCATTCCTCTGGAAGTAATACTCGGCTTTCTCTCACTTTAGAGGTGGCGCTGGCAGGTTTCACTCTAGTGTTGGTAAAGTGATATAATTAGTAACTTATAACCTTTTCAAAGTTTGATATTTACTTATAAATATGACTGATTTCCAGGTGGTTATTTTGCGTTGTCCCTCTGAAACTGCAGTAGAAGATGATTTCTCTTCATAGTCAGAATGTTGTTTTTTTGCCTACATAAAAACAAGGACAAAAACTGTCCTTGATTTAACAGAAATGTACTTGGTTGTTACTTTCCGATTTTCAGCAGAGCAAGTCAAAATAAACCATCTTTACAGTATTGGAGGAAAAACGGATGCACTTATTACTCCCCGACTAATCCTACCTGTGTTAATTTATTCTACCCGCGGTGTAAGAAAACACCTCCCTGCCTTATGGTGGAAGATGCATTCACCTTAACTTGCAGGTTTCATTTTAAAGAAACCGGAACAACTACCGGCAGTGAAAACCCTTTAACAGCAAAGTAAAATCCGACACCCACAGCGTCCAGCCACCGCGTGCCAGGAAACTCATAACAAAGGGTGACCAGCTGTCTTTCAGCCCCGCTATTAAATTGCTCCTTGGTTAGTTGCTGTATCTCTGCTTTTTTCATAAGAGTATCATACTAAGTCCCCATACAGAGCCACCAGCTGTACAGCAAATGTGCGCTATTCCGACAGTGCCCCAGCAAGCCACAGCCTCCATCTTGAGACATGCGAGGATCCTCGGAGGCTTGGCAGGCTGCTCGCCATCCCCGGCTGCAGCGGCGAGCGCTTGTGTCCCCCCCAAAGCTATCTGATTATCACATTCATCGTTTAACACCTACACGGTGTGGCAATATCTGTTTTTTTTTGCTGGCCCCCATTTGTTTGTTTCTTTGATCTCCGCTTCGGGTTTATCTGAGGACCGCGGCGGCGCATTAAATGCGCTGGCAGGCATGCGGGACAACGCATGCTCCCAACACCGCGTGCATGCGTCGGGAAGGGGCGGGGGGGACGAGATCAAACTGATGTCAAGCGGACGTGGCGTTTGTTGTTTGGACTGAGTCATCTGAGCATAAATAGAATTATCAGTGTGAATCGATACCCAAACAGAAGCCGGGCATCAGTGAAAACAACACCCGTAAGAGTGGCCCACTCGCTCCATTACCTGCGCTAATATCGTGACAGCTGAGGAGCGATGACCTGGCCTGCCTCTCCCCGCTCTCCTGTACAGATGGCCATTAAGGCAGAAAGTGCCCCTTTTAATGAAGAAAGTATTTAGAGCTTTTCCAAATGAGGACAGTTTTATCCAAATTGATTTTGCAGTAATTAGAGTTCAGGCCAAAATTTAACCCATTTTTGCCGACAAACATGGCAATTCCCAGCTGTTTTTCCATTCGTCTGCTCTACACTCCCATCCCCACTATGTGCTTAAACAAACATCAGAATGTGACTATTCTGAATGACAATATGGTGGCTTTTCTCTATCCCCCTTCACAAATAAATCACACAATGCCCCGATTTTCATAAGCAGTCACGGCGCTGATCACACTTAACATACATACATGTATGTCGCCATTGGCTTACTCACTGGGGGGTCTTTACGTGGCAGAAATGTAAAGCGCATTGAGACAATGTAATGTTATGATAATGCGCTATATAAATAAAATTGCATTGCATTGCATGTCTTCCGCTCTCTCTTCTATAAGTTCTACGCCAGTTCTGAGGAGTACAACACACATTAACCTATCTAATTTCTACACCTTCGAGGGAAAAAAAACTAAAGGTGACAAAAGCTTGGGCCAAGCAGTGTAGGTGCAGTCATAATCCCGGACCAGCTATAAAACCATATGCTGGGAATATATATTTTTCCAGTCAATGTATTGTAAAGTAACGGGAAAAGACTGGCAGCGCTTAAGCAGTGCGGCAGGCCTCACTGCTCTTCCTTTCTGTGTCCAGGTGTTTCTGTAATCATGTTAATTCTCTCCTTTGTGTCCCTGTTCAGTCACTGTAAAGCAGACTGCTGTTTCAACCGATATTTGATTTTGGAGCACAGAGGGTCATTATGGAGGTTGTAAGTGTCATTCGCTTTAAAAAATGGGTTAAAAACATTTGCGAGACTGGTATTCTGGCATGAGTTTTATTACATCGCCGAGCTGTAGCTGTGTTGCTTTATATGCTTTTTGATGCATTTGTAGCTCAGCTAAGCCCTGCATGTCTCCAACACAGCATACTAACAGTCAGTGGGACTTAGTGCTTTTAACATCTCTATAAAACCCCAATACAGGTGTGTTCAGGTCCAAATCAATAGCTATCAACAGGATCCTAATTGTTTACTTAAATTCATATTTTGCAATAAATTGTGCCTGCAGCTTCACAAAAATCAGAATAGTATTTTCGGGAAAAAGAAACTTCTTGTAATATAATACTAATTATTAGGTTTAATAAGAAATATAAGAAACTACGTTTCATATTAGAATATAAATCAAAATACAATCAATTAAGATGATCTTTTACTGGACTGCTGTTATGGATTACTTGGTTTTGTTACTGTTGTGGAAACAATAAAGTTTTTTGTAACTTACGAGTGTAAGGCTGGCTGACTTATACTGATTCCATACTCAAATGGAAGTCAGAGGACAAGAACTTTAATGTTAAAAGCCCTGCTTTCAAAACAAAACAAAAAAAAAACAATTTTCGATATGAATATTAAATCAGTATCATTATGCGAAGTTCGTTCTACTGTTCTGTACAGGGAACTATCTGAAGCATTCCTAGACTTCAATTACATTTTTTGGTAATCAGGATCATCGGCTGCGTCTCCAGAAAAACGGTGACTATTTTTATTAATATTATTTATTTATAATATTTTCCCCACTATGATGGCTCGTGACCAGCGATCAGCATCCCTTAATTATCTTCTTTACGCTGATGGATGGCCCTGTCTCCACAGAGCTGGCAGTGCAAGCCGCTCAACAAATCCCACAAGGTGCACGCGTACCTCAAACTGCCAATAACAACTGCCTTATGGAAAGAAAAAAAAAGTTGACGCTTGCGGAGATGGAGCAGCGTGTACAACTGGGCTCCGTTCTGGAGACCTATCGGCAGCAATTAGACTTGATTAAGGCATCGGCAGGCCTTGCGTATGTTGCCCATGATCCCCCGATGGCAGCCGCATGGCGATCCGTGACTCCAGCTCATGGACGGCGGTCAAAAACACCACAGAAGCGGCGCTCAGACAAAAGCGCTCGGTCCGGCAGAGCCGAGCCACAGTGGTGTGTCGCGGCGACGGGGGAAGGCGCTGCGCTGCAGAATCGCGGTGACACGCCATGAGTGTCACATCAGCGCTGTCCCGATGGCTGCACCGTCCCGCTGTGTCAGACACCCTCGATTCGCCGACTAAAAGGCCATTTATACATTGTCGTTGTTTTTTTTTTTTTTGTTATTTGTTTTTTGGAACGCGTGCTCTCCAGGTTCTAATCCCCAGATGGGGATCAGTATCAAAAAGACTGGTAATTCCGACTTGATTAGAAAGGAAATTGCCAGTGGGATTAGTGGGGTGCTCCCTGCCAGAGAGGGGATGGGTGCTGAGATCGGCGGCAGCGCAGACACGCCCAGCGGGGGCACGGAGGGGCTGCCAAAGCGGTGGGGAATTCGCGGATCAAGCGCGCACACGCACATTCACGCGCACGTGAGAGAGATAGAGACTCACACAATATCCGCACGAGCGGGATAATAAATGACCGTCGGGCAAAAGCAACGCAGCCTTGACAGACTTGCGCGGCGTGTTAAAATTCACCTACATCCTTTAGCCTTAGCCCCTGAAGTAAACCATTTTGTTATGGATCAATGAACACCTAAGCAACAAAGAAGACTCGCCATAATTAAAAACTTCCAAACAAACGGGGAAGGAAAGGAAGATTGGGTAAAAAAACAATAGGTGGATAAACCAAATAAGTAACTGGAAATGTCAATTTAAACAAACAAACAAGCAAGTAAAAAAAAAAATCAATTAAAAACAAATCTAAAAATTCATTTCTTTGTTCTGAGACGCCTAAAGCGTTGTTATACATACAAACTGCAATATGACTCATTGTGCCGGCATATCTCCGCTATCTGATATTATTATCAGTAGTATTGTTTATTATTATTAATAATAATAATGCGAGTGATCAGAACAATTGATTTTAATAACGGTACTCTGTATTATATTAGAAGCACTGACTGTTTTTTTCCTTTGATCATAATAGCTCCATGATACTGTCATTTTACTGCTCTTTAGACTGTAATTTAGATGTATTGCCATCGAGTTTAAATGGCTAGGCAGTTTGTTTGTAGAAAAAAAGGTAAAGTCCTAGGGCGAGACTAGAGACTAGAAATAAATGAACATGTCATTATTTCTTGGTCCATACTGTGAAAATTTCCCCCATCTGTGATGTTCGGCAACGTCTTAGAAAAAGTCCTTTGAATAATCTTAGAGGAAGCGGAAGGAGATTCCAGGAGATGGTTGTACATTCTGTCAAAACCACTGGGAGAATTGTTACAGTGTGAAAGTCAAAACTGAAGCCCTGACACGTAAAAGGTGGGTCACATGACAGGTAAATGAAAACATGTTTGTCTCTGTATTCAAACTCAGCTCTTACGTAAAGCTAACCAGTCAGTACATTTCTCTGTTGAACACCGGCATTTACAGATAAGCATCACCACAGGATTATTTACTGGGAGAAAACAAATAGAACTGGACTTCAGAGGGGTTCTATGGTAAATAGCTGGGCAAATAATTCGCCATGATCACGCATTAAGGCTACCTGAATAAAATGATAAAAAGAAACAGAAAATATCCATTCAAATCCATCCACAATGCTTTTAAGTAACCACATATCTCTTTAAGGTCACAGTAAGCTATACACATATCTCTTTAAGGTCACTGTATGGTCACCTTGAGGTTTACAGCCATCACATTCATGACGAGCATTTTCCTTTGCATCTATAGACCACAAGCTACATAAGAAAGTAACTGATCTGTGTATGTGCCCCATTGCAAAATAATGCATTTCCCACACTAGGAGGAACAGTTCAGAAACCTAGGAAAACACCTAAAAATCTACTCATGTTAGAACATTTAATAAATCATTTAATAAATACTTTTATTCACAGACATTTACAGACCTCGGCATTTAGCATTAAATGTACCCAGTTAAGCACATTTTACTGAAGTTCTTTAGGTCCCACAGTATAAAAGCAGCATCATCTTTCGTTAGCAAAACTATAATCTACTGAAAGTTTTTGTTTTTTAGCCACTCCTCCCACCACTGTCTGAAAGAGATGAGATATAAAGGAGGACAATAATTTGATCATGCACAGCAGGGTTGGCTGTGACAAGACCTCAGAGATGGTCATCACCTGCTGCTTCCACCACAACGTTCATCCCTGGAACACTGAATAAGGCGTGTTCTCATCCAAATAACAATTTCATTAAGACATTACAAGCTGAGCTCCTGGAAAACGGAAGCCAGCTGCCCCAGCAGCCATCAAAGGTTGTTTGGGATACCTGTCCCGGCCTGACACGTACAGTAAGGCTGTGCATACAACCTATTAACTAGCCTGAATCACGGACAGCTGATGTTCTCTTATCCGAGCCTAGATTTATTCACTGTAGGGGAAAAGGATGACTGGTGATTGAAACTATAAGAAACATTTCTCTCAACACGGTATAAATAAAGAAAGCTAGGTCTTACCCAACATATGGTTTGCGACATGGACCTGAATGTCCCACTCGCTGTAGAAGACCATCTGACACTTAATGCACTGGTATGTCTTCTTCTGCATGGAAAAAAAGGTTGAATAAGGAATCATAACATCCAATGCCTTACAAGCAAGCAACAGAACCTGCATGTATCCTGTGTGTCTTATTAATAAAAAGGAAGCCTAGATGATCCAGAGTTGAACTTATTCAATTAGAGCTGAATAAAATAAACATAAATCAGTGGGCTAACCATGCTGATGGTGGGTTTATTTCTGGGCTGGGAAGGGGGGTTACCTCATCTGTCTGTAAAGGACTCACTCTTGGCATGGGTGAGACTTGTGGCGTTCGCAGCTGACTGCTGTTGGTGTCCCCCGTAGTGTCTCGATGGACGGAGAGGATGTGATTCTGTAGCTCCACCTCGGATTCAAACTTGACGTTGCAGCTGGAACACCGCGTCTTGGAGGAGGCTGCCTTCACCTTTCCATCGCTGGGGCTGAGCGTTTCCCCGGGGGTAGGTGGCATGGCTGCCCCCTGCTGCTTCCCGCCATTCACCGCCGGACTAGAGCTCTTACTGCCTGTGCCACTGACGCATGAGGCACAGAGCCCGTAAGGAAGGCCATTGATATCTAGCTTGACCAGGTCCTGCTTGGAGCGGAACTCTTTCAAGCACGAGGCGCACTTGTAGAACTTCTGGGAAGGGTGATTGGCACGGCTTATGGGGTGGTTGCTTGACATGGTCCCTGTCTTCTGCATGTGGAAGGTGCCATGGATCTTAAGCTCCAGGGTGGACGTCACCGTCTGCATGCAGACCACACAGCGGAAGCCTGTCAGGGAGTTCCTCAGGTCCGGGTGCATCTGGCAGTGCTCCAGAAAGTCCTCCTCACTCTGCAGGGGCATCTTGCATATCCGGCAGCTCCCTGTGTCCAGGCTCTTGCTGTGGGTGACCTTGTGCTCAGTGAGGGTGAGGAGGGATGGGAAGCGCTCACCGCAGATGGGACACATGTAGTGCTTCACGGGCCCAAGGTGGGTCTGCATGTGCTCTCGCAGTCCAGCCTCTGAGAAGAAGGTCCGAGAGCAGACATTGCACTTGTAGTTTCCCTTGATCATCTCAGCCTTCCTCTTGACCAAGGCGCTCTCACCTGGCCGGATGTTGTGGTCACGCAGCTGGTGGTTGGTCAGCAGGGAGTCCATGGTGTAAGCAGCACCGCAGATGTCGCAGCCATACATGGTCTCAGAGGCGTCTACATCCTCCTCGCTGCCGTCATGGCTGTTGTGGGACTCATGACTGTTGGCTAGGAGGCCCTGCAGTTCCACGTCATCCTTGGGGGCTGGCTCGGGCCCGGTGGAGGCACCATTGGCACCGCAGTTCTGCGGCTTGGCCTCAAATACGCAGTGCTTCTCCCGCAGGTGCTTCTCCAGCAGGATGATGGCATGGAAGGCCTTGCTGCAGAACCGGCAGTTGTACTTCTTGCTGTGGGTGGTGATGTGGCACTGTAGCTCCACCTCAGTGCCAAAGGCTTCCCCGCAGAAGATGCACTTATGCACCTTACCCTGGTTCTCCAGGTGGTTGTGTTTGACATGCAGCTGCAGGTCTGACTCGTGGCGAAAGTCCCAGTTGCAGGACGTGCAGCGGTAGACCTTCTTCTCATTGCTGTGCTTGACGGCCAGGTGCAGCTGGATGGAGACCTTGGAGTCGAAAACTTCCTGGCAGAGAGTGCAGCGGAAGAAAACAAAGGTGTGCATGTCAAGAAGGTGCTTCTGCAGGTCATCCACCGAGGTGAACTGCTTGTCACAGCTCTCGCAGATGTAGTATGTGGAGGTGATCATGAAGTGGATGGTGACGTGTTTCAGCAGGGACTCCTGGTTTGGGAACTCTTTGTTGCACTGTGGACAAGTTAGCTTGGGGAGGACACTATCCAGGTGTGTTTTCAGGTGAGTCTGAAACAAATCCAAACTAGAGTACTTGGCACCACACTGATTGCAAATAAATTCCCCGGTGGAGCGTGAGGAGGACCCGCTATGTCCTACTTTTATGGCTGCCTGCTCCATGGACATAGGCGAAGATGGGCTCAGCGTGCGGTTCATCTTCTTCCCATTGTTGACATAATTAAGTGCAAGGGGTATATTCTTGTGGTTCTCTTTGATGTGCTTGTTCAGCTTCAATATGGTGTTGAAAATGGGGGAGTTTGTGCAGTACGAACAGGAATACACCTCCACGATGGGGTCCTTGGGGGTCCCGGCCAGCGGCGAGTCGAAGTGCGTGCTTCCACTGTCACAGTGCGTCTGACGGATGTGCTCCTCCAGAGTGGTCTCAGTGAGGAAGCCCATGAAGCACTGGGGACAGAAAAAGGCATTGCTCTCCTTAGCAAGTGGACTGGGGAAGCTGTGTGAGCAGCGGATGTGCTCCTGCAAGGCATTGAGGTCGCTTAGCACCTCGGGGCAGAAGTTGCACTGTAGGACCCCAGCGGACACACTGCCCAGCAATGCACTCTGGTCCTGGTTGTCATGCACCTGCTTCAGGTGTTCGTTTAGGTTGTAAAGGGATGGCAGCACCTCAAAGCAGTACTGGCATGTGTGAGCCTGTTCGGGTTTGTCTAGGTGCATAGTCTTGAGGTGGATCTGTAAGACGGCCAGACTGGAAAACACTTGCTTGTTGCAGTAAATGCAACTGTATGAGACTTTTGCCTGCTTGGAGGACAGGCTGGCGCCATCGGGCGCGTGCTGCGCTGCTCTCTTCCTTCCACGGGTTTTTGGCAATGGTGGTGCCACGTCCACCATAGTCGAGCTGTCGACAGAGAGGTTTGAGTCCGGAGTGGTGCTGGAGACGGAGGTGTAGCCCACTGTCACCAGGGAAGGACTGTTGCTATGGTTACTGGATTCTGGCTGCTGGTGGATATCCATGTGGCTGTAGAGCTCCTCCACTGCGTGGAAATGCTCGGAGCAGATGGCACAAGTGTGGCCCTTCTTGTCTCGGTTGTGCACCTGGTCGATGTGGCTCAGCAGAGAGCCCTCTTCGCTGAACGGCTCGTGACAGTAGATGCACTGCAGGGCACCACTCTCCTGGGGCGGGGAGCACTCTGGGTGGCACTCTGCAATGTGCCTCTGCAGGTCCTCAGGCACGTCAAAGCCCTCCTCGCACTGACTGCACTTCTGGGTCTCCCTCAGCTTCCAGTCGTCGGCTGCGGACAGGCCCTGGCCGCCGTCCTTGGTCCGCTCATGGACCTGCATGTGGCCGTGCAGGGAACTGGAGGACAGGAAACCGCGCCGGCAGACGGCGCACTTGTACGGCTTGTTGGAGGTGTGCGTCTTCAGGTGGATCTTGAGGTGGTCGCTGCGGGAGAAGGCGGCGTCACACTCGCTGCAGTGGTACTTCTTGTCGCCCGTGTGCAGCTTGACGTGCCGGTCGCGGCTGCGCTTGTGCTTGAACAGGCGGCTGCAGAAGGTGCACTTGAAGGGCAGCTTGTCGCCGTGACTCTGCTCGTGGTGCTTCAGGAAGCTGAGGCGGCTGAAAGACTTGTCGCAGAACTGGCAGGGGTACGGCAGGCCTGGGCCACCTTCCTCTTCCCCAAAGTCATACCCGTCTCCATGAACAGGGGACGTCTGGTCTTTGCTGGACGGCGAGGATGCGGGCCAGGAGCCCGAGGGGTCATCCTCGATATCGACTCCGTCTATAGAGGTGGAAAGAGGAAGACATTTGTTTTCTAAGGAAAAAGAAACAGACGGCGGTCAGTTTAATTATGTGTGTGTGTGTGTGTGTGGGGGGGGGGGGGTTGGGGGGGTTAAATTAACAACCCCGGTTTCAAAGCCATAATGAAGAAACGAGAAAA
>JAODKN010000001.1:17827785-17839580 GCA_026774425.1 Petrocephalus zakoni | reverse complement strand
CCCCCTCCCCCCCCCCCCCCCCTCCCCCCTCGGCGCCCCCGCGCGGCGCGGCGCCGCCCCCGCCCCCCCCCCCCCCCCCCCCCCCCTGCTGGTTAAAATCACATCCCCGTATTCACAGCCATAATGCAGCAAAGAGCAAAACCCATTTTTGTGTTATCGGTCATGTAGGCTATGTGACTCCCAAGGAGCCGTTTTAAAAAGTTGAATTTGAATATCTAATTTACAGAATAATTCGCCATAAATGCTTCTGCTGCAATTAGCCTTGTATGTGGTCACGTAATGACTTAGCCCACTGAGATTCAAAATGCAATCTTTCTGACATTTCTACCTACATGGTATGGGGTGCTTTAAGATGGATGCCCTGCATGAGGTAAATTAGTTCATTTTTATTATTTTCTGGAACTATTGTAATTATGGCTGTGGATTCCAGTCATCTTAGGAAGAAAATACACATAACCTGGCATATTTCTGATGCATATTTATAACTATTAACCCTAGTGCTGTCGGTTCCGATGATGTCTAAACGCAACAAAAGATTCAACATGCAGCCATGGAGTTGTGTCGTTACTCACACAAAGGAATACATTTTACCATGCAAATGAAAGCATTCAATTACAGATTTTTTTTAAGCGGTTTTATTTTTTAAGCAGATGAAAGTGTGGCCATAACATTAGAAAAGGCAGACAACGTGGAGGGCACTGGGCACCTGTCTCTGGCCCAGAAGCTTGTTTAGCTGAAGCACACAGACTTGGCCACGGGCTACAGAGAGCCCGGCTCCCCCCAGACTGCCCCAGCCGAGGGGCTGCTGTAGGGGCATAGGCCTGGGGATACAGATCAGCCAAGACTTGGAAGGGAGAGCAAACTGTGTAGCATGAAGACCAAGGACAAAGCGGGCATGCCAAATGAGCCTGGGACTCCATCCTCAGAGCCTGTGCGAGTTTAACTGCAAACAAATCAGGGAAATGGGAGTCTGCATGGTTCTTCTGGCGTGTTAGAGGCTGTCAGTGCTTAGAAGGGTGAGAGATCAGCACTCTAGCATACCGTGTCAAAATTTAACTTTAATGTGTTATTAAAAACGCAAAGAAAATCTCAATTTATGGTCCGACTGATGTTGACGTGTACCGGAAATGTTTTCAGATTAAGACCACCCCTCCCCAAGTTGTTCAGCCATTAATTCGGAATGACCTAGAGAGGTGTTCAAGCTCAAACATTCCTCTGCAGAAAAACACATCTTGCGCTGCCAGATTGAGCCACTTGTGATTCACAATTGCCCTTCCAAATCCCCGAAAGCTGCCGGGCACACTGGTGGGATTTTCAGAACCTTCTACTTCTCTTCCTCTACAAACAGCGATTGGCGGACGGAAATGTGGGAGAGACGGCCCGACGACAGACGGGGCCGGTAGAGCGCTGCTGGCTTCCTGTGCTTTAAGACGTGGTTTTTCAACACGAGCCGGGGGCCATTTCAGGTTAAGCCGTGTTCACAAAGCGCCCTTTCAATGCTCGCCTGCGCTGTGCAGTTTGCAGAAGGTGCTCCAGGAACTCTGACCATGGGTCATTCGCGGCTTGTAATTTTTCTCGTAATATTACAGGCCACAAACAGGATTTTGGGACTCGTGCCTGCCTTTGTTGCTTGATTTCACTAAGGAGAAAGAGAAAGTTATGGCCCCATATTAATGAGGTCTACAATGGTCTGCTGACTCGAAACTCTTCTTTGTAGTGGGTCTGGAGCACCTTCATGACAAGCGATCCCTTCTGCTGATGGAGTTTACCAGCCTGTAAGCGTGACTTCTGCATCTTGAGGCACCTATAAACCGAAATACTCTAGCTTCAGATCGTCGGCCACTTGGTTTAAGCAATGAGTATAGCGGGTAAGTAACTGAAGCACTGTGCCAAGCCCTGGTCTCTGCACAAGTTCAAGGGTCACACTGCACTTCTTCCTGCTGGAACAGTTAAGCACCCTAAACTTCCTCAGCCACTTATAAAGGCTCTGACCAAGTTCTCACAGACAAAGCAAATTACACGAGCTGGAAAAGGGGGAAAACAAGGGGAAGAGGAAAGCATTTATTACAGAGAGTATAAATCCTCTCCAGTGCCATCTGCAGTGCTTACCTGAAAGGCTACTGACACCAGCTCCCGTAAGTGGGGTACCTGTGTACAATTGCATGGGGCTCCCTGTGACTCTACTTGTTGGAGTATAGAACCAACTAAAAGCAGGGGTTCGATGGTGAAATGCACCAACGGCGTGCCGCTCCGGTTGGGTGCTTCCCCCGGCCCGCTTATCAGGTCACAGCTTATCCTAAGGAAACAGATGAGAATGTGCTCCGTCCAACGCACCTCTGAAATGTTCAAAAACACCCCCCCCCCCCGAACAGGCCTACCAGATGGCCACCAACCGCTGGCCGGGTGCCCATCTCGGTGCACAATCATCTCTGATTGGCCGGCCCAGGTGGCTCCTTTCTATTTTTTGTAACCAGGGCCAGAGTGACCCGACCACGACTGTGCTACCATACAAGGGAGCGGCATGGGTTCTCCACAGCAGGGCGCGCGTGCCCAGGCTGAGTGTCGGGAGGGCCTGGAAGCCAAATCCTTCCATCACTGGGGGGGGGGGGGGCGCAGAGATAGAAACCTTAAAGAAGAGCAGGGGTTCAATGCAGGCGAATGCCATCTCTTAGACCATGCAGAGAGAGTACCGAGAGGGGGACTGCGCCTGGCGCCTGCACCATGGCAGGTCGCAAAGAATGCACTCAGCTCTTATCCATGTGCATGGCTTCACATCTCCCATCGCTGTGGCTGGTCACGGGACGGACAGAAAGGACATGCTCGGGCGGACTGTATGAGCAGATTCATGATGGGCGCCTTGAGGTGACATCCCTCAGAACCCTGGGCCTGATCCAGGCGCCCCTCCGTGGCAGGCCGCTCCGCCATTTCCAAAAGACGCGCTGGAACAAGTGTGCGAACACCGGCGGGTGAGACGGGGGGGGGCCCCTGGGGAGCGGCTGGAAAGAGGAGTAGCCGCGCCTTGTGCTCGCGCAGACAGGAATGCCTGTGATTCAGCAGCCTGAGTAAATAAAAGGGGGTCCTTATTTCCTAATTTCGCTGGCCGGCCGCACAGCGGCGGCCTCTGAGCCGCTGCCAGAGGGGATGCGAAGCCGAGAGTTACACCCTGCAGCTCAAGGGCTGTCTTTGTTAGCCTGCCAGCCTTTCCTGAGCATCTCCTGGCCAACAGCCTGTCACATCCTGGGAGGAAGACCTCCATCTTAGGACCTGACATCCCCCCCCCCCCCATTTTTTTTGTTTTTAATGTCTGCTGCACAGAACAAAACAACACATTCCCTCTGTTCGTGTAGGCTGAAGGACAGCTGGAAACCCGTTTGTAGCACTTAACATCTGTTTAGTCATATTTATGGGCAGAAGAGCTTGCCAACCAAAATCTGATACATTCAGGCTGAAATGAAGAGGTCTCTTTTAGGGATTGAATATTCCTGCTGGTGTCGTCTGGGGGGAAAAGCTCTCTCTGAAAACCTGGTGAGGCGTAATACAGATTCTCAGTGTTACCATCTTAGATAAACATATTCCGTCCTTTAAGGGACTGAAATTGCAGTTCAGAAACAGTTGAAGAGTGACAGACGGCAGCAGACACAGAATATATCTGGTTGCAAAAAGTGACCAACTTTTTGGCCATCATCGCTGACCATCCAGATACCTCCAACCACCCCCCCCCCCACCGCCCCGTTGAACTCATCCAAATTTGGTCATATATCTGCCCGGTGCTCCTGCCAAACGCACTCACCCTTGTTCACCCCACCCCTACCATGTGTTGCAAAATACTTCCACCCCCTCACGCAGGACTTCTGTCCACACACACACATGTTTGTATCCATATCTTTGTGTGAACCATACATTCATTTCTATGAGCAAAACCCTAATCCCAACTATGACACCCTTAACCCCTAACCAGCCCTAACCTTAACCATAAGTAACCAGACAAAATACAAGACTTTCGGCATTTTACTTTTTTTGGCTTCAGTTACAGATCTTTTATAAAAATGTGTTTCCCCATGTGGGACCCGTAAGTGGTCCCCACAACATAAAGATACCAGGTTTTTATCACATTGTTGGTCCCCATAATGTAATATAAACATAGATCTCATGCAGGACGCTCCATTCATCTCCATGGGGAAAGTCCTATTCATAACATGCAACCAAACAAAATGCAAATACAAAACACACTGGGTGTTTTTAGTTTTTTGCTTGCATTTACAGATACAAGCTAAAAATGATCAGGTTTTGTCACATTGCGAGGACATTTGGTCCTAACAACATGGTCAATACAATCCGCCCCCCCCCCCCCCACACACATACACTCAGAGTGTCAAGTTCAGCTCGCGGCCCCTTCAGGCCGCACTCCCCCTTCAGGCCGCACTTCAGACTCATCACTCTCTTCTCCCAGACAGAGCTCCCAATTTAACTTTTAGCACCCATTGTGTAACACTTATTCATACAAAACATGGGACATCTGGGTCTTGTAAACAAAAGACACAGCAGTGCTGTGCTGCTGCATGGCTGCAAGGCAGAGCTGACTAATCTGCTGGATACATCACGGTGCTATAATGCTTTTTTTCGTGCTTTCGTAAAATGCTTTTTTTTTGGATGCCATTATTAACTGAAGTAGAGCCCCCCCGGAATTCTTACAGACATTTAATGAACAAGACGAGCCCCCCCCTCCCCACCATTCAGGTGCCCACATTTAATTCCCTGGCACAATGTGTGCTTTGGGTTCGAGAGCAGGGGGACACCGTGACGGGTCTTTACACACACACCTCAGAGCCAAAAAGGTTTGCATCAGCACATGGTACTTTATTGAGGAATAAATAAAATTATACATACAGGAACAGTGTCTAGAGATAAAGCATCTCATTTCCAGGAGCATTATGACTTTGAACTTGGCAACTGAGCCTTTTTCATCACTGGCTGTGATCTGCAAATGAGGCCATGCGCTTCCTGTGTATCAGCTCAGCTACTGCACTGTGCTTTTTCCACAAATGGGATGGCGGCACTGTTATTCCAAGGTGAAGTGCACGTATGAGGTCAGGGGAAGCCCCATCCAGGCACCCCCATGCAGGCATGGACTGGCCATTGGGGAGATCGGGAATCCTCTAGGTGGGCCGGCCTTGTCGGGGCCGGTCTTTCTTCCCCAGCCCTGGTATTACATAACTTATTGTATTAGTAGGGACTTCCAGGCGACTACCCCGTCATCCACATAGTGTAGAATTAAAAAGTTATACATGATCCTCCTGTTACTGTAATATTCTGGGAGGCTGTAATAGTTAAACTTCACTATTCACAGTTTAGGGCACCCCCAACACCCCCCAGCTGGCATACATGTGAAGTAATAGTGGTGTTCTTCAATTCTGAGCGTGTATGGACCAATCACCCCGAAATGGCAATGCGGCCTCCCGTACGTCCATGATTCACCTATATCCTTGTGCTAATGTCAAGACTGTGTCTTTCTTGTATTACTTGTATGACTTCTTTCTCACGGGAAGAGCTAAGATGCCTGTCTTGTCCCTGGATGCTTATCCAAGGACACTCGTTGAATCTACTTATTCTGTTTTTCTGAGCACTTAGTTAGAAAGCGAAAGTTCCATAACATGTTTTGAGAACCGCACCTGCAAGCAGCCTTACCCGGACAGAAATTGGAGTGAAAGAGCTTGTCACCTGGGGAGGGGGAGCCTGGCCAGCTTGACCCCTGCCCACATGCATCAGCGCCCAATTTAATGTATAAAATGTGGAGAGAGACTTCAGTACTTTTGGGAGCTCAGCCAAGGGATAGAGCGCACATCGCCCGACACCTTTCTCGGGACTTACGTGTTGGTCTCCTACCAGGCCTGAAAGGGCTCCCCAGTCTACCTGAGGGTAGGTGATGATGGCATGTCCGAGTGTAAATAGCTTGCTTATTGCATTTTAGTAATCATTGGTATCATTTACTCAAATATATAATCATTTTGTGTATGTGTAATAAAATATATCAGAAGGGACCAAAGCGTGCCTGCTTGTTCCTCCGAGAGTCCCATATCTCTCTCTGGTACTAAAGCACTTATCTACCAGTGGTGCCCAACCTGTTGGTCAATGCTGGCATGCTTCCAGGTCAATTGCAGGAGATGATTAATGAATAACGTTTCATTGCATTGGTGGTCAACCAGTTGAGCGAGATACACCAGGGGAGACCCCTCCCCCCTTGGTCAGTGGCAAAATATACCAAGGGGGGTCCCAAGGGGGCCATAAATGAACAACAACTGGTCTTTTCAACGAACTTACTGGCCTTCAGAGGATGTGGAGGCTCGTTCCCCAAAACAGATGACAATGTAACCATATTCTGATATATGTTGTTGTGTGGAGACATTGAGAGCAGCTCAGTATTCGGCCGGTGTGTGTCTGACAGGATGGCACCAAACAGGCAAAGTGGCTCAGTTTGGGCGAGAGCTTGTCTGTCCTCTGGCACGGACATGACAAATTGTGCGAATGTCTCATTCCAGTCTCTGAGCTAACAGGCCTCTTGGTCCCAGAGTAGCTCCGTGGGACCCAACGCACGCCCCTGGTGGTGGTGGACCCCCAGTGTCGTTAGCTACATGGACTGGGTGACGGTGAGGCCTCCTGTAGAACTACTGCAGTGCATAATTCCATCACTGGCATCATTATCATTAAGCAGACAACCCAAGTTCCCAGACCTGATTTCCAGGAGATTTATTAAATGTTTCAGGGAGAGGACACACTACTAATAGGTTGCCAAGCCAGAGTAGGGAGGGAATGGCTAGAACTTTGGGAACGCTGAAAACCACAGCTTAATGGTGGAAAACTGTACTTCAGCATTACATTTTCCGTCACGTCTGCCTGGTACACGTGACATTATGAGCTCTGTGCGACTGGCCCCTGATGTGTCTCAGTCTCTGCAACTCTGGGGACATTTCTGCTTTTTTCAGGGCATACAAGTACTGTGTCCCTTTTTGTAGAACTTCAGGATGTGTTGACAGCCTTGGCTGTCTGCACAAAGCAATCGGGTCTCCCGGAAACACGCAGTACTATTCCTTTATAGCGATAATGAAGGGGACGACAGGAAACCAATGCCATCCGTCCTGATAGCAAAGTCAGGAACACAGAATGAATAAATATAACGTTAAGGACATAAATGTGTTTTGTGGTTTAAATTTACAAACAAATTTCTCTGATTAAATCTATAGAGAATACAAAAGATGTTTATGTAGCTTATACAAAACAAAACAAAAAAAAAATCTACAAAAACAAGAACAAATCAAGTTTTTTCCACCATTAGCAGCGACTCGTTAGCAACAAACACCCAGGGAACAGAATCTGTTAATTGATCTGACGGAGCGCCGTATTTCCGGCGCATAATTGGAACTGCAGGAATTTCTCACCGAAAAGGTGAAAAAACTGGAGGTTTGCGTTTTAATTCGGCTCTCAGATAAGGCAAGGAAAGCCTAGGAAAACCTGACAGCGCCCCGCAGGTTCCGTCGGGCGTTCATTTCACCTAACGAAGATCAGCTGACAGGAAGAGGAAAAGTCACATGATTTGGTGTCCTGCATAACAGACACATCACGGTCTCTGTTCATCTCCAAGCAAGGTCGTGGGGCGAACAGTTAACGTCAACTGAACATAATGTATTTGTATATAGAGGCAGCTGGTCCATAGAGGTAGAGGATGTAGTACCATATCTATTTTTCAAATTAAATTATGAAAGAAGTACCTGGGAAATAACTATCTTCATACCTTTAGCCACCACTCTTTGTATATCTATAAAAATGTGTGCTGCCACTTACAGGAAAATCAAATATTATTCAGCGACTGAGCAGTTGTCCTTAACTAAACCGCTTGTATAACATATGGAATTTATGGGTGTGCTTGGTGATAACCAGTCACTTTGTAAGGTGGACATACGTTCTCTGGAAAAGGGGAAAAATCCATCAGACTGCTTGCTGGCTCTTACACCAGCAAGGCTGTGGTGAGAGGCGGCCGCTGCCGGTCTACGCAGGCGGACAGCAGCGCCGTTCCTTTCGGCATGACGGGCACACCGGGCTGCGCGGGTGGACTTCGGGCTGAGGCCTCCTGTGGCACGGGGGTGGAATCGGACGGCTCCCAAAGGTGCCTCCCTCCTCGGAGGAGCGCCAGCAAGGCCGTTTGGTGTCAAGGTGGTTATCAGCCTCGAGTGTGCCTGCTTTATGGGTTCGTGTCTCGTTTTTTTCTACCCAATCATTAATAAAAAAAAGGGATAATAAAAAACAAAAGAGCGGAGCTGCAGCTCAAGCCTTAGGATGGGAAAATGATTTCATGTAGTTGGCTTCATTTACATCCTGTGCAAGGTCCTCCAAGTGGCCTGAGGTGTCTTATCTCTGGCAAGCAGCAGTCAGAGCAGTTAACGCACCCTTTTGTGTTTAGAGACGGCCTTATCTTATCCCGGCGATCTATGCACGATGAGGAAAGCCCCACATTGCTGGGATTACTGCTGCGCTGACAGCGCTTCACAGACGAGGCCTAATAAAGCACGGTTCGGCGGTGGCTTCTGCGCGCGTGGCCTTGCATGCTAACCAATGCCGTCCGTGTCCGCTTTGGGTTTTGGCCAAGCTGGGGAAGCCAGCGAGGCAGCCTGTACCAGAAACAGCCGAACAACACGCCAAAAGCACGGCGTGCTCCGAGCGAGACAGCGGTGAGACGATCTCCATAGGGATGAACACACAATCACCCTGTAGGCTATACAGGAGTGTACAGTCGTTTGGCGCTGCTGTCCGTCAAATGACGAAGCCTTAGGCTTCCGCTTAGCTGATGACCTACTGATGCCAAGCCCTGCTTTTAATTTACTCCCTCCCGCCAAACCAAGTTAGACAAAGAATGCATTTCCAGATGACCTTAAACCACCTTTACCGTCCGCCAGCCACTGTAAGCAACATACTGGTCTTACATCGACATACTGTGTCCGATAATAAACCAGAAATGTTGAACTGTCACACCCCGGGAAAGAAAAGCTACCAAAAATCAGCAAGCTTAGACCATTGATGATTGAGTTCACTATGCACCAATTTTATTCATCCCTACTTGTAGCATGAACAGACGAATGACACAGGTTTTTTGCTTCCTCGTTAAAATGCACGAAGGCCATTTGTCAGTATAAACATGAGCATGCTCCTCACAAGAAGCAATGAGCAACAGGTCTTTGCAGATGGTCATGTCTGAAAGCGGGGATTTCACAGGTAGGTGCAGCACAAAGTGAGATGCAGTGAGTCACAGGACCGGTCTGCGTCGCGCAGAACGCGAGCTTCAATTCAGCTGGCCAGAGACCCTTTCAGAGGAGGACTGTTCACAGCTTCAGAGGAGCTTCAGCTGCAGACCATGTCAAACCCCGGCCAGTAGTTTGACAGTGATTTACATGCCTCAGACGTCCCTTTTCTACTACACAGGCACTCAAATGACGGAAATAAATAGTGTGGATAGCTTTCTAGTATGATGAGATTTCGCAAATAACCTTAAGGGGGCGCTATTCACTGGCACTTGAGGGGAGGAGCTTTATAAAGGCAGGGACTCATGGTACAATGCATCTTAGGCAGCTCTGGCTACACTGAGATCCAACTGAGTATATTTTGCCCAGTTTTTTAACCCTCACCAACAACAAGAGGCTGCTCCGGGTGGCCCCGCCCGCTCCAACCCTACACCTCGAGACTGACTCGCCTCATTCAGTCCGCCATGCTACGCAAGGCTGGAAGCGGGTCGAGGGAGGTGTCAGAATAGCCAGTCTGGCTTCTATGCCCAGCGATGAGGCGATGTGTCATTTGTCACTGCGCCTCACGCTGCCAACGCACCGAAGCACGTAGGGACACCGGAGGGGGCAGATTCGGGCCGTGCCACCGGGGCCTGGTCCCAGACCCCGTTTCTGTCGTCTGGACATCTGCTATAGTTCCGTGGCCCCCAGCCCATAGGGAAGGGGAAAAATCGCTCGTTGCTCAGTTCACATTACCCCCTTTCCCAGAGTGCAGACACCACCGCTGGACCCTGGCCCAGACCTCACTGCAGATTCTGGCCACATGGGAGACCTAGAAATATTAACTGCTTTGGGACAGCGGAAGGGGGACTTCAGTTGCCGAATCCTGGAGCAATTAAAGAAAGCCAAGACGAGGAAGAGGGGGGATTTCTACTGCCGCCAAACCAGCCCAGCTTTCTACCTCCCTGTTTATTCTGGACAAAGCTCAGGGACTTTTTGGTGCCCAGAACTTCCATTTGAAAAGGTGGAGGTAGCAGATGATGGCTCCAGCCTGCCCTGAACCACGTGGCCATTAGCAACCTCCAAATAAAACCATTACAGCTGGACAAGGAGCCACGGCAAAACCATCTACATAGGCATCAATTTATCCCAATGCCACCTCGCAGTAGAATTTGTGGGATTTCACCCGAATGGCTAAGCTAAGCATTGCACCAGGCAAACAATCTAACCTAACAAGGTTAGTAGCAGTTTAAGGAGGGCTAGAACATTTCACACACTGAGCCCCCCATGGGATTAAGGCTAAGAACCATCAGAGTAGTGAGTGCGGAAAGCCAGGTGACACAGACGGCTGACCAGGCCCGCTGTAAACTCCTAAGACTCGGCTGGATGGGAGATCTGCTTGGCATTCAGCTCTGTCTGCACCTCTTGAGGCTGGGGGACCCCCTCCCCCCCTCTTCCCCAGGGAGGGTACCCCTTTTACAGGCCGATGGAGCGAAGCTTCCCTCTTAGATCTATGTCTATCCGGTCCCCAATGAGGCAGCGGGGAGAAGCTGGTACCTTCTGTGCGCTCTGATCTCAGCATTTACACACAAATGATGCCCAGTGCTACTTAAAGCGTTAGCTTGATAATATGTGTGCTTATTTGTGATCGATACACAATGCTGGGAAGGAGCCAGCCAAATTGTGGCAGCTGCACCCAGGGCCATGTGGCATGCAGCTCTGGTGGACCAGGCCTCCAAACAGAGCACGCCTGTCGGCTAAGCACCCCTTCTGCATTTTTAACAAAGTACCTGCCTGGCGCTTTCAGACAGGATGTACTCAGATCTCTGGCGGCCTTCCTCTCCCGCTGATCCCTGTCCTCTTTTCGGCTTGCCTGCAGCTGTCAG
Source organism: Petrocephalus zakoni (assembly GCA_026774425.1). Lineage (NCBI taxonomy): Eukaryota > Metazoa > Chordata > Actinopteri > Osteoglossiformes > Mormyridae > Petrocephalus > Petrocephalus zakoni. The sequence continues at coordinate 17,828,428 of JAODKN010000001.1, read as the reverse complement.
TCTTCCCTCACTGCTTGTTTATTCCACTTTCCAAATTGTCCGACCACGAAAGCCCTCGGAAAGATGACCGGTACAACCGATATGGTGCGGAAAAAAAATACAATGTACACATATTTAGTAGCCTCTCTCAAAATGTATGATTCAGCAAAAAAAAAATCTGCGGAGTAACCAAAAAGCTGGCTAATTACATAGGCTAAAATGTTAAGTTAGCTCTGCAGCTTCCGGGATGTGGTGTGTATTAATTACAATCCCTGTTGTGAAGATACGTCAGGCACGGCATTAATATTTCACTAACGGCGGACATCTGAGGACACTGCTAATGGTATGTTGTTGTGTTCAGCCTCACAAGTAAACTTGTAATTTTATGGCAAAGTGGAGAATGGGAAGGAAATAAAGGAATAAACAGGAGAGTGAAAGTACGTGGGGGTCAGTGCCTGCAGTTATAGCAAAACTCCAGCAGCAGCTGAAGCTCCTGCATTAGCATTCAGTGCAAGAAACTTGACATCTGACCTCCCCCCAACCCAAAGCAAACCCCTCCTGATTAATACTGTTTGGTTTGGTTCTGCCACCTGTAAGGTGGTGGCAGCACTGTGAGAAACACATTCTTTGATTACTCCAGTGCTTTTAATATGAAAACTCCATG
>JAODKN010000001.1:17787745-17826842 GCA_026774425.1 Petrocephalus zakoni | reverse complement strand
CCATTGACAAACTGCCACTGGACTTGTATTATCCAACATGAGAGGCAAATTTCATCCAGAAATGTATCGTACTGCTTTGAAAGCAGGACACCGATGCATCGTCACATGTAAATATCAGGGTGAAACTTGCCTTAGAAGCCAATAATTCCTGGTCCATGAGCTTCCTTTCATGCGTCGCCTGTTATTATGTATTTGTTTTGCACCATCATCAGGCAGTTACAGGTTTGGGGTGACTAATGTTGAACCTTAAGATGCACTACTTAATCTGCAGCAGAACCAGACCTACGATATCAATGTCTATCACTATCCATTTTGTATTCAGCGTATGATGCCTGCCTCTGTGTTACAATTAGAGTTAATTTAAAAGTAACAGTAATGTGATTTTCTGGTAACAAAGCCAAGTCAATAAAGGGCAAAAAGGAGAAATCTTTGGGGAATCGATCCGTCGAGGTTCTTTTCCCCACATTAACGTGCACATAAAGTTGTCAGGCGCTTGACGGATTTACGCCATTTCTGGAGAGGCCACGTCGTCCTTGCCATAAAGCCTGGGGTGTCCTCTTGGCTGGGGGACAGAGGGACATGCCAAGTGTCTCTGCCATCTAACTACTGCCTTAGACAAACTGGAACATTCTGGAACAGCACAGACAACAATGGTGGTTTCCCCTTATCACAAGTGTAGGTGCAATTCCTAGGGCTGCAGAAAGCCAGCACTCTGATGCACTGCAGGAGTGCCCTCCTAGGCCTTGAACCTGTAGCCTTTCGGTTTCGGGAACTTTGCCTTTAACCATCATGGTGCCTGCCACTCTGAGGACCGGACAGTTCACAGTATCGGGAAAAAATGAAGGCAGGATGCTTTTCCATTAATATTTATCTCCAGTGGTGATTGGTAATAGTTATACCCCTGTGCCAAGAAATCGAAGTGAGGGGAGCCTTTGCTGTCTCGGAAATTCCTTTTTAATAGTGTGACATGGGGAAAAGGATAGGACTTTATTAAGCTTACTTGCTCATCGTCATGCCTAGAGGCAATAGCCTGACAAGGGATGCCAGAGCTTTGTGAGGGAGCTGGAAAGGGCAAAGAGTGAGCGTGCGTGTGCTGCTCTTTGTGTTGGCACAAGGGTTATTTCATCTAGTAAACATCAACTAAACTTTTCTGACCAAATGTTACTACTACTGGATGGAAAGTAAAAGTAAGGTACGGAAGCCCCCCCCCCCCCCCGACATTTAATGGTTCTCTATCATATATATTCCATTCTTAATTTACACAACTACATTAAATCCAGTTAATTAAAAATTACACACTGACCATTCAATTGTGATTCTAGCATTGGAAATTACAGCTTATTCCTAGAAATCAATATCCACAGCTGAAATTAAACACAACTGTGATGAGTATTTATAAAGGTGGGAGAAAAAACACTAATAAAAAAATCAGACAACAAAAGACACATTACCACATAACAGACGCGACTTTACAGGGGCGCTTTTTGGATTGTTTATTTCATACATCACAACCAAATTAATAACATGAAATGAGTTTTGTGCTGCAATTGAAAGATCCCACAGGGACTAAGCCCTTCAAACACTATAAATAATACACCGAGAAGTTTCTGTGAGCTATTAGCAAATCGACAGCATTTCATGCAGAATGCAGCCAATAAGATACTGGAAATCTGTTTTATTCTAACAAGAGTACCACGCACATGCAGGCACATACAAACACATACACACACATAGGCACATGAAAACAAAATCTCATGAGGGCAGAACGTAAAGTCCACATATTCATATCTTTTTGAGGACTCTCCGTTAATTTCTATGGGCATAACCCTAACCCCAACTATGACAACCTTAACCCCTACCCAGCTCTAACTTTATCATTAAGTAACCAAAGAAATACAAGAGCTTTGGCGTTTTTAGTTTTTTGATTGCATGCACGGATTTTTATAAAGTTGAGGTTATCGTTGTGGAGACCGGAAAATAATTACAAAAAACGCTATCCCAGTGAGTCAAATGCATGCTGGTTTACTAGCTTTTTCCTTCTAGGTAGAAAAAAAACAGCCGGCCTTTTTAGAGAAGTGGCCCATATCAGAAATGCACAGCGGATGGCCTGCTGGAACATTATAAGGAATCGCAGAAATGGCCTGACCATTAGAGAGCACTACAGCACCACTGGGTCACGCCTCAAGAAGCGACACTGGTTCTGGGCCCAGGTGCATCCATGGATAAAGATCAAATACGTCATTTTCCCTCTATGTTGAAATAGAACCACCCTAATTTCAACGGCGCCCCCCATCTTCCTCACTGCTCTTTCACAGAAGTGAACATGGAGTGGAATTATATGCTTGAAGCATGGGATTTATGATCGTGCTAGGAGACGAGAGGAGATGGCATATGAAAACCATCATATCAGTGTAGAGATGTTTGGGTTGCCAAGTTTGTAAACTCTTCATCATTGTGCCCTGTGTCAGTAGCAAGAAACTTAAACGTCAAAAGCAGAGGTGAGGAAATGACAAGTAACTCTGCAGATCCAGACCTTTGGTTATTCTGGGCCTTTAAGAACGCAGGTGCTGGACGGAGGATTTTCCAGTAGTCTCCACATCAATCAGCCACAACGTGGAGATCGATAATGACAAAGGATCAACAACTGACAAGCACTTAACTTTTTGTGGTTTTCACAGTGGTCGCATGATTTCATATGGTCTAGTGGACTGTAGTTTCTGGAAAGATCCCATTAAGAACAAGTTCAGGGAGAAGACATTACTGTAGCTTCTGATTTGAGACTTGGGTAAGATCGTTAGAATGGTAACCCAAAACAAGAATGGAGCTCTTATCTCCCCAAAGCAGTCTTTAATGCTTTTAACCAGGGTATCCAGACTCGTCTCTCAGAGTACTGCTTAATGATTTCTTTATGCATTATACCACTGGTAATGGGGATATCTATGCTATAAAGAATTCTATTGATTTCTCAAAATCAAGAAAAAAAATTGTTTAAACTATTTAATTTTATTAACTTTGCATTTAAGCATGTAGGATAACTATGGGATGTTTGGCAGAGTTTTGAATAAAGTAATTTTAAAGAGAATAGGTAATATTGTAAACCATCTCCCATCAAGGTTTACACACTACATTTCAAAGGAGTAAGTTGTGTCATATGACATACTCCCTGTAACCTAAAGGGCTTCACAAGCCCACCAATGTAAAGGCTGGAACAAAGCTATGACAGAGCTCTAGATGGCTCCGAAAAACCAGAGAAGCTTCGGGAAACCAGAGCCTTAAAGGGAAGGCTTTTCCTGGAATGAGAAAGCAACTTTGCTTTTTGCAAGGTTAGTTATTCCACCGGAATGAATGTGACTCACCGTGAGGACCACACTGGAATAAACTAGCTATGCTGAGATTACTACAATACCTCAGTCCTTCTTTGAAGCTCTCTGAAGAGCTGCCTTCTCGTGCTTCAGAACAATGTGCTCTCAGATCATGTATTCCCAGCCTTCAAAGACTACCACAGGGGGATAGGTTTCTTCAATACATACCCACACAACAATCCCTCGCTTCTTGGCAACCATTAAAATTTAACATATTTACAATTGCACAACCAGTCCAAGATCCTCTTTTTTGGAGGGAGCCAGAAAATTAACATTATTTTTTTCTGTTTGTTTGTTTGTTTGGGTAAATGAGGGATAACTTTGTAGTTGCCTTTCATCTGGGAGAGGCGACAGAAGGGGGAACGGATCCTGGGCTTAGCACAGGCAGCCAGGAGTAGAGTCAGGCCCAGAGGTACGGGCCGAACCCCCCCTATCCCCAAGAGTCATTGCGTAAACATGAGGCCCTGTCACTGCCCCCCTCCCCCTCCAGGTCAGGTGATGGTGCCATCAAAAGTGACTTTGTGGGAATCTCCCGCATATCAGAACACCCCATGTCACAACAGGTGAAAAAAAAAAGAAAAATATATATAAAAGAACGGGGGTCAGTCATTCAGCCAGAGTGGCCGGATATCTGAGCTGTCCCAGCACGTGTCGTTTAGTCCCGCCACTGCAGTGAAAAGGAGGGAAACATGTCGCCTCCCACAGAACAAAACGAAAACAAGCCCATGCGCATAACATATGGGGCCGGCCGTTCATAGGTGCCAGCGTGTGGACGTGAACACGTGCTCTCGCACATGCACACACACACAGAGCAGGCCTCAGATAACCTTTAGGCTTTGGGGTTTAATTAATGTGGGTCAGCCTGCAGCTTTCTTTCAGAAGAATGAGTTATTTTTCCCCTTGTGGACACAAATCCTTCCATTTCCCCTTGCGGTAGTCTTGTTTATTCTTTCCCGTCTAGAACAGGTACTGCATTCCTATTAAGAGCACTGCTTGTTACTGGACAGGCTGAATTATTTACCGACAGCAGGAAGACTGTATATTCAGCCTCTTTCTTCGTGGACCATAAAAACATGGCATAAATCATCCATAAGCACTGGAAATAGGCCAGAATGTAAACGCTGTCTAAAACGGGCTGAGAAGGATGGCGAAAGACGGCAACTTGCTTTTGACAAAACATAAACTGGAGATGAATGTTCCTATTTGTAATCCGACTTAGTCTGAATAATCGTCCTGCAGGGCTTGGCCCCTTCTAGGTACTGTGCTGTATTCTCCTCGCTCCAGTTATGATGTGACCAAACACTGATTTACGACACAATGACATTTTCCAAGCTGCCAAACTAATTTATAACAAATAAATACCAGTGTGTGTTGGGGTGGGGTGGGGGTGGGGGGGACTAAGCCAACACCATGGAAAAAAAGAGACGTGGATGAGAGGAGGACATCAAAATCTGCAAGGAAGCAAGAAAAAGCCATGGCTTAGACAAAAGAGCACATTTCGGCTGTTTGTCCAGCCGTCTGCTCATCCAGGCCAAGCAGAGTCCCTTCAGTCTGGGGCTTTTTGGGCCTCGCTGCCTCCTGTAGTTTAAGGACAAAGCTGAGCTAAAGGACCTGCTGAAGGTGCACAGATTCATAGTTTGGGGCAGGGGGGCAATGCGAGGTGAGTGAAAGGGTGGGATGGGGTGGGCGATGGAGAAAAAAAATAGTAGCACTTCAGCCCATCTCTCTCAAATTCTTTTATTTCAGCAATGCATTAAGCGGTCTCCCTGCAGGCTTCTCCTGTTCCTGGTGTGGCTAAAGCTGTCTCCTGGGACCTCTGTAATTTCCAGCTCCTCCGAATTCAGGTATTAGTAAAGACCGCTCGGGGACCCACAACAATACAACTCTACATTTTCAGGCGCTCAGAGAGGGCCCCCCAAGGGCCCCCCAGTTCAAATTTCTGAAATGTAGGCATTGTAAAAGGAACCCCGGGGGGAAACGGCAAGCAATAGAAATCCACTGAATTCAAAGCATTTCCTGAGCCCCCCTTGCTCCCACCAGAGGCTTTTTACAAAACATGTGTTGCTGACATGTTGACAGATTGCTCAGTGAAGTGTTAGGCGCATGCACAAGGCTGGTCATTTAGGGGGACATCGGTTTACCCTTCATCTTCCACCCGAGGCACCATGTTTTATGCATCGGCACAGAACAAAAATGAGAAACTTCCCCATTTGCCAGAATGGCAAGAGGAGGTGGCCCGAGCGTTTAGGACAGGCGAACAGTATAGATACATAGATAAAGGCGGGGGCGGGGCTTTAGTCTTGCGGATTGAAGGGTTGAAGCAATTTAATGTAACAGCAGGACCCAGCTGAAATATTAAAATACAGCTACAGCCCCCTTTAGAATGGTAGCGGGGGGTAAGGTCTGATGGGGGGGTGCAGAATAGGTGTGGGGGGCCCCAAAGGTACGACAAGCACATGAGTTCGACTTCCCTCCTGCCTCCTTCCGGCCTGTAACGACAGCCAATGGCTGGGAGGTAATCTGATCAAAGGGCAACATTAAATCCAACTTCTGCTCGTATCAGGGTATTAGCGGCGTACGACTTAATAACCCAGCAGCTCCGAAAGTGCTGCCGTGGCAACAGGATGGAAATGGGGATAATAATGTATTCATGGCGCTGGCGACCTGGGGCTGCCGAGCACACTCTCTGGGGAGGGCCCTTCACCCAGAGCCAGACGTGTCTGGGCAAAAATCATTCCACAGAGGACAGGAGCAGAATACTGAAGAGCAGGGGCCACAGCCCAGCGACACACACGGCCAGGGAGTGAGTGAGTGAGAGGGAGGGAGGGAGGGAGGAAGAGAGGGAGAGACAGGAACAGGAAGTCACAAGACGCAACAGGAAGGGAAAGAGGTAGAGAGGGAAAGACATGGACAGGAGGACTCAAAGAAGACTGACTTCATAACTGAGATAGTGGCTGCAGTGCAGGAAGAGAGTGGGGAGAGGGGGAAGAAAGTCAGAGAGAGAGAGAGAGACAGAGACAGAGAAGAGGCAGGGACTCAATGACATTAGTATCATTGAAGAGGACGCTGTTCGGCAATGAAAATCAAACGAGGGACAGCAGAGGGGAAGTAAATACTAAAAGAGAGTGATGATTCCTGGAGAAACTGATGGAGATGGAGCAGGCTCACAGAAAGAGAGCAGGAGGATGGGTAGGGGTAACAAAAGGGGGCTATGGGTTCGCCTCAACCTGAAAGCAGGTCCATGTGTCTGACAGCCCATCTCTACTTCCCACGCTGGCTCACTGTGGGTCAGGGGGTGGATTCTGACTTACCCTCACCCAGCAGTCCTGCCCCGTGGGTGTGAACCCACCCAGAAGAACCAGAGCATGTTAAAAGCACTTTAAAGCTTCACACATTTGTCATGAGCTGAAGCCTGGTCATGGGGCAGGAGTGAGAAAATCGTGAATGTGATACTGAGGTAGAGCGACATGGTGAGTGTACCAGACACACACCAGCCAGACCACCATCCCATGTTTCGTATAAAGACACAGGTAACCCTTGTTCAAGATGTCACCACACACAAAATATCTGGCTGCAAATCAGCCTGCTTGACCAGTCGCAGTCAAGCATGTGACATCGCCATGGCGATGGGACAGGCAATAAGCCGCAGTTCATTCCACGTCACTTTGTCCATCAATTTGCATGATCAGGTAAAGACCACTGGATGTCAACCTCCCCCCACCGCCCCGTGTCCCCCCACCATGAAGATAAATTCAAAGCCCTAGCCACAGGGGGGGTCATGTTATTTAAGCTCTGAAAATGAAAATCAAAGGACTTTAAGGGATAAATTAATGCAGGCAGATTAGCAAAATATCAATACAGCCATCTTCAGCTCTCTGTGATTCCTCATTCACGCCGAGTGTGCTGCTGCCTCCGAACGCAGGACATGTGAGAATAAGCCCCGCAGTCGGCTGCTGGATTATACACTGACGCCACAAAGCAAACGCCACAGCAGGTATGGACACTGACAAACCACTGGGAAAGAGTGCTTACACACCAACAAGCAGCAGGCATGTATTATGTGTGTGAATATGCTACTTTCGCTGCATATACATTTCCAGGTATATTTCGGCATCATAGTGAAGCCATTTATCCATGCGGGCTGATGCTCTTATTTACACCCAGGCACCATCCGTAGTGCATAGCTATGACTCTACCTGCCTCCCCTCAATCTAGGTCACCAGTCCAGCCTGCAGAGCCCCTGGAGAGGAGATGACTCTTCATGCTTGCACTCCTGTGCCTAGCACGTGTGTGTGTGTGTGTGTGTGTGTGTGTGTGCGTGTGCGTGTTAAAAAGCCCTGTTAGGGCACAGTGACGCAAGGCAGTGAGGTGAGCTGGGTGGGGCATTGAGGTCACCTGACAGAAACTCACAGGTCGTCTGATTGGTTATCCCTCCTGGAGAGATGCTGCCCTCTGACTGACTGCTGATGTGTCCGACAAACATGCGCCTGCCCCCCCACTCCCCCGGGGCCCGTTTTATCAGTGTGGCTAAGGCAGGCAGAAATGTGAGGCCATGAAACATGGGCCGGGCCGTGACTGTTTTAGCCAGCGGAGCGTGCCGGTGCCGGGGCCCGCTGGTGCTGGGGGACGGCCCGATGGCTGAGGCACCGGGTCAAGGCCTGTCCCTAGGGCTAGCCCCCTCCTCTGTGCCAATGCCTGCCTGCTTGCAGGGCTAGTAAAAAGGGAACACTTTGTGGGCCTTTTTAAAACACATTTATTCCGAGGATACACACAGATAACAGCAGTACATTCCACCAACTGATACAGCTTCATATCATACTGTACTTACGCTCAGAGCTACAATGGGCAGCGCTCCCTGAAAACCCAGCACAGCAACAACGTCTCATGTCGGTTCGGAGGCGCGAGATAAATCTGCGAGGCCCTTCGCCAGCTGACTGAGTCAGCCTGCACGCCCAGAAGCCACCATGTTTATTTAGTGTGAGAGTCTGGGGCTCGGTCCTCCGTCTGCGGGCTTTCTGGAGTCCGCTTACATCTGTGATGCAGATTAATAGCATTCCCAGGTTCACCCCATCTTTCCTTGTTTGTGCCTGTCTCAGCCTCCAAGGCGGCTTGCCTGAAGTGAAAAGTAAATTACACACCGCTTGCTCTATAACTCCCATGCAGGTTTCCCGGTTTTTTTCACCCCTTACAGGGCCAATAAGTCAGCAAAAGTTAGCTGCCTACCCATCCTGCTTCACAGGAGTTCATCTCTAATTTGAATATGATCACGCAAAATAACCTCATCAGAACAATCGATTTACTCTTGAATTACAAATTCAGTTAGCAAACACATGCTGTAGACAGTGGGTATACCCCCCTTAATAACTAAGTAAATCCACCCTCACAACACTTAAAATCAAATAAAGGCACACAAATAATAACACTGAAGCAGACATATTCATGCAGATTCAAACTGACATTTTACCAAGAACATGGTTCAGAGCAGGAGCCATGAGTCTACCTGTCCATCCACAACGGCGTTAAACAAATATATTCAGGCAATACTTCTATTACACTCTACCTCACTGCCATATACCATTCATACTTGGTTTACTTTGTTTAGGGTTAATAAGGTATTCAAAATACAGCATTGTGAAGCCCATAAAGCCTTTGCATTAATATCAAAATATAATGAATAATTAAATTAAAATAAATGAACGCAATGTAATACATACGGAGTCAGGCACATAACAGTGGCAATACTTGATTAGAGCGACTGAGCAATGCAAATGGCAAACCAAGAGCATATCAGACTTCTGCCAAACCACAGGCAGATGTGTGCCAGAGACCGGACGTTGGAGAGGGAGGGGCGAAGTCCAGCGGCCGCGGTGATGTCACAGTCGCTGAAGCGGCCGCGCCCCACGGGGGGATGTCACGGAGCTTTGGAAGAGAATCGGTGGCAGGAATTCCCCGACACGGCGACGCACTCGACCGCGGCCGCCAGCCTGACATTTACACGACCTTTCTCTGCTGAAAATACAGTACATTTCAGAGGTATCCTGACTCAAGAGCGAATGAAAAAAGAGCCGACTCGAGTAACATCTAAGACAGGCCCACGTGGGCCAGGCTCTCAAAACCAACGGGTTAAACTGCAGAGAATTCTTTCCTTCCTATAAAGTAGTCAGAATTCGGCAGGGGGAAGTGAAACATTTTTGGCGGAGGATATGCTGTACCAACACATATGTTTAACCTATTCATTCAGTGTATGTTAATTATGTTGATATCAGAACACTATAGATATTATTATCATATCTTTGCTTGTATTACACATAAACTACAGGCCTCACTCCTATACTAGAACGCTTCTGGAAAGGGGTTAATTGGCAAACACAAGCACGTGTGTCATTAAATTCTGTGTTAATCTGCTTTTCAGAGTCCTACCGAGCTGTGTCTGGTCCCAAAATGACCGTTCAAGGCTGGTCAAGAAAAACAAATAAACCAAAAAGATATTTTAGTCGACTTCCCGGCATCACAACTGGATATCTATTGTCATCCTGTTTACAATACTACCAGGAGAAAATTATAGCCATGTGGTATTTGTGATAGAATCAAAATGAGTCCTGGCACTCTGGCCTACTGTGCTCTAGGGAAAATTCAGCACACTGTAGACCACAGTCAAGGTGTCAGTACTGAACGGTGCCCTTATGAATGACAGAATCCATTTCATCTCCAGCTCAGAAAATGCAAACAAGCCCCTCTGATCCAGCTGCGGGGCACATGCCAGGAGTCCTCCTGTTTTCCTTCCATCGACATTTCCAATACAAACGGCCGGATATCTTGCGACATTTTAGTATAACGTTTTGGCTCATCGCGGCCTCGTCGGGATCCAGTATTCCAACCTTAAGGAAGAAGCCAAGCAAGTCGGCTGATTCCTCAGAAATTCCTCAGAACTGACAGCACGCTGGGTTTTCCAAGGGCTTCATGGAGCAGCATTCAGACCGGCATTGCGATTTCTCCACCATGTGCACACTACCTGTCCACATGTGTGTCCCTGCCTCCTGTCCAGCACCACCCTTTTCCGCTGTGCTCACGAGCCACACGCCACCCTGACAGACCTTTGGAGGCCACTCTTCAGGGGCTCCTAACAGCATTGTGGATGTGCCCATGACAGTCCTCCCAGTGATGTCCACGGATGTTGTTTACATCCCTCTTCCCCTCTGAGCTCTCGGGCCGACACCGCAAGAGAGCGTCCCCAGAAACCCAGGAAAAAGCTGCCGCAGCGATTCATACTACCACTGTCAATCCCACCGCCCACCCCTGCCAGCAAAACAAAGAGAGGTCTCTGACAAATAACTAAATAAAAATAATCCATCCTGTTTTTTTTTTTTTTGTGACGCTGTTTACAACCAGAGAATAAGAAAAAAGCAAAAGAAGAATGAAACAGTGGTCAAACGTTTGTTAAGCGGTTGCCAAGTATCGGTAGTGGGTCAGTTTCCTGCTCCTCTGACTCATTTTCCACACAAACATGCCCATTTTAGGCCCGGAGGCTCGGTGCCAGTGCTTTGATTCGCTTATTAAAGCCGCGACTACAGGCGTCGGGGCTCCAGGACCACGGTGATACACAGATGCCTTCGCAGCAAAGGACAACACGCTGATTACCATTTAGCGTTCAAGGATAAATGTGTCAAAAGGGATAATCACTACCTCCTGTGATACTGCTCGAAATGCAGACCAGAGGACAATGTGCAAGGAAAAATCTGACAGAACACCAGTAATTTTCGCCTAGTGAAATATTACAAAGGCACTTGTGTACTTATTTGAGTATTATGTTGCCTGAAAGGTATACTATGTATGACTATTTATACTTTCAGATGACAGTTCACGAGAAGTTAATGTGCATGTGTAAACGGTTTAAAGCTGTTTCCAGTCAGACAGTAGAATCTATGCAAAACCTGTGCAAAGACATCATGCACAGGAGAAAGGGTTCTCTTGTGCTGCCCGCTGCTCCAGAGCAGCGATGCCCCCTCTGGTGTGGAGGGGTCGATAGAAATTGACTGCGGATGAGAGATGCGTCCCCACCCACCGCTGCTCATGTGGGCAGAACGTTGTCAAGGCTACCGGGGGCCTCAGTGGCCACCATTTGCCGATGTAGCCGGCTCAGAAAGGTGCTCCGATTGATTTGTCATTACTGTACGGGGGATAAATAATTAATCATTTTAATTAAATGTGATCGATACCTGTCTAGCACCACCGACCCAACAAGAGGGTATTGGAATGCAGGGTAGTTCATCGCCCATGAACTGGGGAAGTGCAACGTGTCCCAAGGTTTGGTGACAGACCTGATTTGAGGCATCTGACTCACTCTTTTTATGCATATGAAGAGAATAATCCTTACCAGGATGTTACGCCATCAAAAACAAGCACAAGGGCAATGTAAATCAATTTTCAGCCCATAGATAAAAACTATGGCAATGAGCCTGAAGTCAAACATGATGGTGAGCACCAATGAGTAAACATTCATCATTGCTGATAAGAAAACACAAAAGACACCATTTCATCAGCAAAAGAACCATATTCGTTTTTCATCTAAATCAAAAATGTTAATATCTCTCTGCCAGAAACAGATTCCACACTGCGGGGGTCGTTAAGGGCCACGTGTCAGAGACAGGAGCTCCCCCAGCAGCAACACGGGACCCAGTGCAGCACACGTGCCCACAGGCAGTGGGGTTAACTGTAACCCACCCTCGACGCTTATTCAAATATGCGGCGATATATTTACTGCTCTGTTGACTTGGGGCCCCCACAGGGGGTTTGCCGAAAATGCCAACGTGCTAATCCTTGTGGCTAAAGGGGCTCCTCTCGTACCCGCCTCTAAGAACGGCAGATGCTCAAAATATGGCGCTCACACTCACGTCTTCGTAAAAGGCCACTAGCGCCAGTGAATCTACGACTATAGGGGTGATGACTGATGAGATATCAAATATTGACATCGACCTCATGCCAGAGGGCACATTTTTGCAATAGTTTCAGGTCAAACATTCCTTTAACCAACATCCAACCTTCCACCATTTTTATGTGAAATTTGAGGGCAGAAAATGAGAGGAGAGAAAGGACAGGTGGACCCCCCCCCCCCCGTATTTTGTTCTGTCTATTCTACTAAGCAACAAATTCATTTCTTGGCTGGACCGAATTGAATATTTTGCAAAGGTGTTTGGGGGGATTATTTGATTTTTTTTGTGGCTCTAAAGAGAATTAAATACCCCCAAGGAAGGATTCAAACGCATTCTCAGTGCACATTTACATGCAGGAGACGAAGTAAACATTTCCATAATCGCTCACATCAGAGCGTGTTACCTCGGTTTTGAGGTACCATAGCTGTCAACAGCCAATGAGGAATAAGGAAATTTGCAGAACCTGTGGCAGGAATAGGCAGGCTCGTGTGGCTACACAGAACAAGTGCTCTGAGGGTCCCGGCTGTGAAAGCCACACAGCCTGCGCTCTTGCTCTCTGGTGGACCTGAACGCTCAGAATCCAGCAGGCAGCCGACACATGATAGACCAGCCCAAAAATTAATCTGTAATTACTGATTTCCACCACTCTAACGAGGCAAGGCTGTATCAGAACCTGGCAGTTTATGCTGTCCTCGATTGCCGAGCAGCTGTCCTGCCTAATTGGCTGGCCCTCCCCTCTTATCGGGGCCTTTTTAAGAAAGTTGCAAGGTTGGCGAGCGAAGGCAGCCGGCATCTCAAAATGTCTGCCCACTGCCATAACACAGGTCCACGGCCACTTTACCTGGCTGGATCTTCTGAACGTACCATCTGAAAATGGGGTGGGCAGAGGTTCCACCCATGAGGGGCTGCCTGCTTTTTTAGGTAGCTACATGTCCACAACCAATATCTCTGGGCTGGGGAAGCTCGTTGGTCATGCCACTGCTTGCATATTGGAGCCAAGTCGATTGTGTGACAGAACAGTGAAAGATTTCTATTATTTAATTGTTTTCCACTTCCGCGAGCACAGGGGAACACTTCTACTTAACGCGTTCTGAAATTCAAATAGGCAGAACCCAGACTGATTAAGATTTAATATCCCCATTCCTCAGCTTCCCCTTTGAAAAGCATGACAGCACCCAAGCCGTAGAGCAGACGAACAAAGGCTGAGAAGCCAGTCTGGGTGAACCAGGCTTCTTGAACGCAAAGCCATGCTCCAGTAATCATCGTACGGGTAATTACGTACCGAAACAATGGCTAAATAAGGTTTAAGCTGGATTAAAGGACGCGAGGCATGGATGCTCATCTCTAAGAGACGTGTGAAACGTGTGATCTCAGAATCAGAATCCAGCCATCGAATGACCCGATGGTCAGCCCGTTCAGTGGGGAGCCTGACGACGGAACATTCCAGAGGTCGAGGCTGGAGTAAGCTATCTGCATGGCATTGAAGCAGCCATCGAGAGCGGTGTGTCAGGCAAGTCAGCTCATGCTGGGTCTCCCACAGAGAAGAGATATGGATACAGCCATCAGAATAAACACTGAAAACAGTGTGGCGTGCCTGCCACCCCCCATGCCCACGAGCAATGAATTTACGACGACGCTTCTTGGCTGAATAATCGTGGAGGAAGGTTGGAAGGGTTTGTGGTACGTGTGTGTATGTGTGTAGAGGGCTAGAGAAGAAAGAGTGCAGGATTGAGGATTTGTCGCCTGGGCTGCATTCCCCCGAAGCCATTGCTTGGGTGCTCGTGGACCAGCCTCCCTGGTTCTCCGCACAAACCGCAGTGCTCTGCCGACAGAGCCCAATAAATACTTTATATGGTGCATAATGTAGGATGCGAGGCCTCGGGGAGAGGAAGAGGAGTCCTGTGGGGTACATCTGCCTTGAATTCCTAACGACACTCACGCTATCATTACCAGCGGCGGCAAAGGGAAGGGAGGGAGGAGGGGAAAAAAGAAACAAAAGGAGAGTCGGGTGGCAAGCAGGTCTCCTAACAATCGGTAACCACCTCCGTAAAGACACTGGGCTGACTGCACGGGGTACTACCCTCTTCAAGCTTGCTTCAGAATCCCATGCTGGGTCTTAAGCGTGATGTCATGTCAGTGGGGTAAGAAGTAGGCTACAAAGTACTAGCTGATTAGCCAGGCTACACTTTACTGAAACAGGACCCCCTTCAGCTCCCTCCAAAAGGGTTCTTCCACTGCCAGCAGAGGTACAGTTCAGCACCGTTAGGAGCATTTGTGCTCTATGGGCAGCATAGGCGTGGATAATGGACTCTTATCATGGTGGTTTCCGGAGTCTCCCAAGGGTCTGGCTGTTGTACCCTTGATGAGATGCTTGATATGCTGCTTTGGTTGAAGATGCAGCAGAGACAAATGGTAAAAGCCCAAAAGTGCTGGAGTGACAGGGCTAGAGTGCAAGAATCTGCTGGAAATGACAATTACTGCCAGGTGCCTTTTATTATGGCAGCCTTACTAGATGTTTGCTAACTGCTGACCCTTTGCAAAAGGGCCCGCCCTATGCTGTGCCGTAAGCTAGCGCACACACGTGTGACACGCTTAGAGCAAATTTAGGGCTGGCCAAGTAAAATAAATCATCTTAAGGAAATATGTGCCAAGTTAATTGAATTCTTAAAACGCCAAAGTGTCTGTCAGTAGCTGGCTGCAGTGCAGCGTCCATACCACATATATATTGTACACGTGCATTTTAATGGTCTCACAGTTCCTTGAAATGGGGGTGGGAGGCATGAGCAGCGGTCGGGTTCTCGCTTTGATCAAAGCTCCTCATCATCAAAAGAACGACGCAAACTCAGGGTTTGTGATTAAAGCAAAAAGGTTACATAAAAGAATCGCCCGAGTCGCCGCGTCCCATTGCACACAGGGTGCCGATGGGTACGGCACCCAGGTAAGACGGGCACGTACGTTCCTGACACATACAATTTCTTCATTCATTATTCATTTGTTTGCAGAAATTGCAGTGCGGTGGCGATGCTGGGTTTTGGGGGCCGGCTGGATGGGGGGAGGGTCCGCTTTGTTTATGCTAGGCTAGCATGTAGAGAAACGGGGAAAGGCAGTTATTTAAAGGTCAGCCCACAGAGGAATCAAATAACAGGCCCCCAAACCCACAGAGAGAGACTCAGAGGTTTTTTTGAGGACAAAACCAGAATAGGTGTTTCTCAAGGGAATACCCTTTTAATGCAGTGATGCCATCCGACCCCGTTAGCAGGAAGGAGTCGAGCATATCCGATTGTTGGTAAGAAGAGGGTGACATCAGTGTTCGGGCTATTTGCGTATGGCTGCAAACCCCACTATGAATGTTTATGCCGCCACAAAGAGCAGAAAGCTGCAGATCTTATTATTTCTGCTTGTGAGGCCGGTTTGCCTTTTGTCCTTCGACTGGAAGCCTGAGGAGCAAAGCCAGAAGTGTCCTGGGGAGAAGCGCGCTGGGAAAAGCAAGCGGAGACAAGCAGCGGGCCCAGTGGAGCGAAGCACGCCGAACCCCACCGGAGGGACATCTGGCAGGGCTCTCCTTCAGGGAGTGCGCACGGCGCCACGGCCAAGGGGTGACCGCATGGAAAGATGGAGGCCAGGGCTTTACGCCCACGGGCGGAAACCCTGCAGAGATGTGAGCCCCGGTACAGGACTGTCAGGACGCCAAGTGGGCAGTAGGACCACCCTGTAGAAAATGCCGCCCTGGCAGCTTTGCGGTGGCCATTTTGGATGCAAGCTCCTCAGCAGAGAAACGTCACAGTAGTACACGTCACGAGCGCTGCGATGAGGACCCTTCTAAGATGGGTGCTTCAATGGCGAACAGTACAGCAGGATGACTGAGAACGCGCCTTGTGCCTGTCCTCCCGAGTGCTTTATCTCTGCTGGTGCGATGCTGATGTCTACAATAAAATTTGATCCCACGACATACTTCAGGCTGGTGGGGTGACAGTGATCCGGATCCCTCGACCAGCCCCCCCGGCCCAGACCGCCTCACGGGAGCCTCCGGTGGGAACGTCCTGCAGCTTCTCCAGCGCAACTTGCCCGCCCACGGTCCCACATTAGCTCGATCGATAGCACTGGCTGCACCGAGGGATGCGGGATAATCCATAGGCCTGTGCTCTTGCTGCAGTGCAGTGGCAAGGACTGGACTAGATGGAAAAGATGTTTCCCTTGACAGACTGGGTGGAACCACTGCGGCCATCGATCGGCAGGAAGGGAGACGTGTAACTTTGCCCGGATCCCACCAGTACCTCTGTGCTCTCCAGGCCCGTCTGATAACTGTGTTTTTATTTTTATGACTGGGAAGTCAGAGGGGGGCCATGATACCTGGACCTTCTCAGGATGCCTTCCCCTTCCAGAATGTAAATATTCACTGCAGCGAGCTGTACCCACAATCTGGAAACAACCGGGAGGTCTGGACGCTCGTTTCAACTTTTCTAAGCGAAACTGAAGGAATTAGTAACAAAGACCATGCACTGTTGAAATCCCAGAATCCCCATATTTTAAGAGGTGTTCACTAAAATATACATTATAAAACACTGGGAGTTAAATCAGACACCTTTGGTTCGCGTACATTTCCCAGGCAGGTGTTAAATCTGGCTGTGAAATTACTTGAACTAAAAACCCATCTGTAACACACCGTGTTGATTTATACGACAGTGAATCATTTAAATTAGACTTTGCTTACCAGTCGTGAGTCAGGGCACCATCACCAGCACAGCATCAAAAATGACAAATAATAATGAGCCCTAAAATACTTCTATTTTAATTGAGAATGCTAATGGGACTTGGGGGGAGGGGAAGGAGGTGGTTGCCATAGTCTGTCCATTTTGCTTCCTTTGTTTCATCACATGGGGTCTGATGTGCCCACACAGGTAATTTTGGAGCATACACAGGACTGGAATGCATGGCTGACATTACAGTAGGAGTGCAGAGAAAGTGTGAAGCCCTTGGCGTAGTTAATCAGCCCCCACCAATAAAACTCAAGGCACAACTGGCATAAATAATACAGGGTGTTAGCACGGAGCTGGCCTTCGGCGGCACCCTGCTTTATGACTAAAAGATCAGGAAGCGCACTGTGTGTGGATGTGGATGCCCCGCTCCTGTGAAGGGCGCAGCCGCGGTGAGCGGAATGCGGGACAAGCAAGGTGAGGGATCGGGCGCGTATTCAGGTGTGGGCTACATCCGGGAGGAAAGTGTCACGCTTATCGGAAGATGTGTAGCAGGCAAAACCTTTTCTTTTCCAGACTGGAACCAAATCGGAAAAAAGACAGACCGTTACGGTTCACAATAAATTAGGGTACTGTCTGCAAGTGGTGTTCGGTCCCTTTTTTCTTCTTTATAAAATGTGCCTTACTTAGCACATGGATGCTGTGTATTTGGGTTCTTTGTACCTCTGATTGTCACAGATTCCCAGTTCTTTGGGAAAACGCTGAAAAGGACATGCTCATGTAACTTTAGGAAATCCTCACAGGGACATTTAATTTTCGTATGAACAAAGATACTGTCACAGTATAGAGGGATTTAAGTTCCCCTGTTTATTAATGCGTTTGATATTTGAAGATGCAAGGCGAAACTCAATTTGCAGACATGTTACTGCTTCTGAAGGAGAAATGGCTTAAATGGGATAGAAATAAAACAGATTTGATGCTATTTGTGCACTGCATATTATATATTCAATGGAGAGGACTGTGTGAGCAGTATGCTAAGGAAGGCCTATTTTTACACACATTTAAACTTAAGCTAAGTAGTCTTCATATTTTGGGGTTTCCAAAGCAGTTCCGGATAAACGGCAGATCTGCCTCCCTGGGCATCGTGTCAGTATTTGAAACAGCCAGAATTTGCTTGATTGCTCTTAATATTTAAGTGCTGAAGAAATGTTGCTTTTCTCCCCCCCTTTCTTTTTTTAAAAAATAAAAGAGTGGTCCTGCCAACGCCCCCCAACCCTTAATAAAGATTCCTGATAACCATCAACGACATCTGAAATAGCTACAGTCTGTTAACCTGCATTGCTGTTTGCTAGCTGCTGGCATCAGGCGCGCCACTATGTTCCTTGGCAAGGATCTTCTGTTTAAGAAACCCAGGAGAAAAATTTATGACTGCAATGTTTGTTCTTCCAGAGAGCACCAGGCTCCCGGAAACAAAGGTACTGTCGTAGATGAGGGCGATTTTATTGGGATTTGCTCTGGTGCCACCCCCGATTTTATATAATGGGGAGAGTTTCAAAGTCCCATGTCGACCTCCGATATGTGAACGAAGCACCGCGTATAACTGACACCTGTCTAACGTGCTGTGCGTCCCTGCTTCGAGAGGTATGTTTTTCCCTTAATAGTTGGCTCCAAATCAAATGGAGAGATAAAGTCACCTGTGGTCATACCTGAGATGTAGAAAAACAGCAACGCTTATTAATTGGTGGGCGACATGCGTGAAATCCATCAGGGAGAGGCGTGGGGCGACGGGGAGCGGCGGAAGCAGCGCGGTGTTAAGCATTGTTTACCTGTCAGCTGACATTGATTAATCTTGTGTTCGGTGAGATCGCTCAGCGACTCGAACACCTGCAGGCAGCCGTCGCAGCTGTGCAGCGCCTCCTCCTCTTCCTCCTCCCCCTCGTCCCCCTCCTCCGGAGGTGCCGGCCGGCTCTTCAGCTCGCCGTCCGCCCCATCTTCTGCCGGCTTCCCTAGTTCACCATCCGGGTCTGTGGGGGCAGGGAGAGAGCGGACGGGCCGTCAGGGTAGGATAAAGCATCATTTTGGACGATAAAGACGAGGAGAACAGCGAGAGGCTGGGCCACGAGGATAGGCAGGGCCTTTTGTAGCCTCCGTAAGCGAGGCCTGGTGTAGACACCTCGCTTTACGTCGCTTTACGTCACTTTAAGTTGCTGTAGTTGACAGGAAGTTGACATGTCCCAAAAGCTACAGATTAGATCGCTGATCCATTTTTTGTTCTGGCGCGTAAGACGACATGTGAAAGCACCTTTAAAACTAGGTCACTCAAGCATTTTGCCGTTAGCTAATTTATGGAACAACAGGCTGATTTGAAAAATTACATCTTCCAGGATCATTTTTTATTTCTCGCAAAGTGCAAGAAAGATTCCCTTTGCGGCACATCCTAATATCAAAAGGGACATCTTGGCATATTACTGTCATATTTTCGTACACCATAGCATTGAACATAGATTACAAACAGAATTGTTGAACACTACAAAACTCAGAAATAATACCATTGTCTCTCCCTGTATTTCAGAACATGAACATACATGGAGCCATTATGTCAGACGGCATGAAGGGTATTGTTAAGGCTGCCTGATACCGAGTCTGTTTGGCTCGATGAACCAAGCCCATTTCATCAACTGCCACACAAGTGTACCCTCCACCAAATCCCAAGACCAATCTTTCTGAAAAGACCAGGGGACACACTAGAGGCACACAGCACAGGCTTCCCTGACAGTGGGTTGACTTTTAATAAAGAAATTTGGAACAAACTGTAGGAGAGAAGGAACAGCAGAGAAGGATCCAAATTTCCCCCATTTTTTTCCCTCCTCAGAAATGCTTTAGATAAAACACTCAATGGTTTCCTGAATAATTCATCGGCGCACGAGGGCAGCTGCGGGTCGCACACATCGATACGCCTCACTTTTTCTTTAATTTCGTTTCTTGCGGAGGGCACACAATTTGTCTGAGTGGCTGGATAATGCAATGGAAGAGTTACGATTGCTGGCAGGTGAAGAGGCTCTCCTCCACACAACATTAAGCGAATATTGCCTCACATTAATAACTGGCGTTGTATTTTCAAGCAAAGCCGTATTGTTGTGGTCTGTATGTGTGTGTGTGTGTGTGGTGTGCAAGTTTCCCCTGAAGGGACACAGTTCTGTAAGTCGTCAGGGCCACCCAGGACTTCAGCACCAGCAAACTATCGATGTACCATCACACCCACCATTGTCCTTAACTCAGGGCGATGGAAAGTTCTGGAAGATGCTTTATAAAAATACCAGCGCCGCAGTTCCACTGAGATGAGGCATAACAAAACAGAGTGTGTTTACAGAACATAATGCTCCCCACGCAAGCCCTGCAGCTGTAAGCTCCATGTTCCATCAAACTCCACACCATCTATCGGGATCAGTCAGGTCCAATAGGTATTAATCAGTCAAACAAAAGAGGACCTTTTCATAGAAACGCGCAAAAATATTTTCCCAAATGTTCTCCCAAAAGAGAAATCGATGGTTATCGGATCTCAGGACGCCGTATTCGCGCTGACCAGTTATGAAAGGCACAAATGTTCCGTAGACTTTATTACGGATGATGGAGTAATCAAGCTTACTGCTCTACCCTGCCCACAGCATTTCGAGTGCTAAGATCTCTAAGATGCTCTCCTGGAACACCAGCTGGATTCTACGGCCCCGACGGGGGCTCAGTATGACTGGAAGTGTAACAAAACTGGCTTGGTTCGTTCAAGAGACCTAGGGTTTCAAACATTGTTAGGGACTGCCTTGGCTGACAGCAAGAGGCCAGCTCTTTGGGGGCTGTGAGACCTTACCTATCATGTACCTATTTCAGTGTATTAATGCGTGTTACATTAGAGCTGGATTTAAACAGCTAATTGGCATGATTTCTGAAAGCTGTACGGGAAGAACTCGCTGAATTCTGCAGCGGTCAGTATGAATTCGGTTGGATTCCGTGGGCAGAATCACGAAGGCAGATGCCTGCTAGCAGCTTGCCTCATTCGCAGGTTTTTTGTAGCACAGCTAACATGTTCATGGTGGCTGTACAGCTCCTTCAGTGGAGCCTTCAGTTTCTTAACCCCAGATGACAGAGAGCAGGATGCTCATACGCAGACCTGGCTGTCATAGCGTGTCATGTCACCGGCACAAGCCTGTAAAGAATGTTTCAGGCTGCTGTTATCGGCTGTCATGTAGCGATTACGCAGGTGTTGTGTAGGCTCCGCGTCGACTTCATAAAGACGCGTCAAAATACGTTGTCACTGTCACACTTTTGTGCCGGTGGACCTAAAGAAAAGTTGGCTGGCACCTTGTCAGTGTGGTATCACAGCACTGTGTTGGGAACACACTAAAACTGTCACAGGAATCTGGTTTTCATGCAGCCGGGGAAGCTAGAGCACGGCTGGAACGGGGCTCGGCGATTCAGATACTCTCCATCACTCAGATTTCTCTGTTGTTTTTGGCAGAGCACAAAGAAATCTAGATAGAAAAAAAATTTACAAATATAAAAAAACACCTTTTTGATTGTGGGCCAACATAATGGTCTGAGAAATGCTATAAACATTACATCATTCAATATAGGCAAAAAAATCCCTCCTTGGAACAAGCATTTACAAACTCCTTTGTAGTTAATCTAAACACACGATTAGCTGACTAAGAGGAAACTGGTTTAATGCTGACAATCCTTTAACTTCTGCTGGCTGTGCTTCGGCCAGTGACTCGGTGCATCAGATTTCTTTTCCCGTTTTGCCACGACTGAGGAATTGTTTGGCGGACCAGCTATTCACAGCTGATAAGAAGCATTAGTGACGGTGCAGACCGCCCTGGCAATAGTCGCCGTGACGAGGCGAGCCGCCCCTTCAGGTGCAGAGTGACATTTATCATAAGGCAGCCTTCATCTTGCCGAGTGAGTAGCATCCACTTGACGCCTGCTGCCCCCCCGACATCTTATTGAATATTTCTGCTCTTTAATATTTATAGTTTTTTAATTGATGTCCTTTACAGCTTCTTTCCTCCCAAAGGTCCCGGCCCCCCCAACAGAGCGATCTCTCCATCACCCCACGGGGGCTCCCGCTGAGGAAGGAGGTGCTGTGCTAGCCGGGGGGCACCCCTACAGCTACAGGCTGCCACTCCACCCCCCCACCCTTGCCCATTGCCCTGACCCCAGAGACAGAGAGACACTCCGTACCTCAGCAACGGCTCACATGAAAATCAGAGAGGGAAAAGGAACTCAGCTCTGCAGGAGTATGGAGCAGCAATGCCCAGCCCAGTATGCCCAGTATGTGATCTCTCTGCTGCTCCTTTTCCAGCAGCACATCACGTCCCTCCCCTTAAAACTAATCAGTGACAGTTACTGTTTTAATGCCGTTTGAAATGCAGAAGTTTTCTGGTCCCTCTGCACTTTGGTGTCCAAAGTGCACCTTCAAATTCACCTGAAAGAGTAATATCCAGCAGCACAACAAATTAATGCAGTCTGTGAGAAAAAAATAAATAAATTCAAGCTTATTATTCGCTTTCCTCGCGGACCATGTAAGGACATATGGTCGCATCATTTTATTTTTCGGTATTAATAGTCTAGTATTTTGTAGACAAAGCATTACTTTTATCTAAGGTCTATAATCACAATGCTGGTATCTGTGTTAGAATCAGTAGTTTTGAAAAGCGGCTGTCAGATGGTGCATGTACCCTTAGAGTAGGCAGCTACTCGGGGGGACTACAGTGACAAATAGCTAACAAAACTACCTTGACATACTTGGAATCTGTGCCTGGATGAAACACCCATCAAAGCCTGAGTAAAATGATAACTACACCAATATATAAATGAACTGAATGAAAATGAGCAACATTTTTGGGGTTACAAGAAGCTAACTCGCTAGCTGTACTGAATAACATTCTTTGGGTTGTAAGAAGCTAACTCACTATCTGTACTGCAATCTAGTAATGGGGCTACGTTATGGGAGAAAAGGCCAATATTACATTAGACAAACAGCTGTGATACGTTAATAACTAACACAGCGCAGGAATATCACAGTCTTCAGATGTATAAATGGACCCGTAAGCAAGTTGGCTCCACGCAGCCACAGCTTGCCAGAAGGTGTGTCCTATGGAGTCAGCTGGGGTTTGCTCTGGGCTGTGACCTCACTAAATGTTTGGGAAGGAGTCCGATTGGACCCCTCCTGCTCGTCGATCCACAGCCATGTGTACAGTTAGCTGAGCGCATACATGACTATGGGTTGAACTTAGAGGATAGCACCCCTCTTAAAGTCCATCTAGAAAATCCATGCTGGTGGCTGACAAATGCAGGAGTCGTTAAAAAGGAGCAAACTTATGATGGAGCTAAATGCGCCCATTGCAGACATGTAAATGGTACAACAAAAGCACAGTGACAACGCCGTCCAATAATCCCGCCTCCTTCTCTAAAGATGACATCACTATTCCTACTACAGAACAGAGTGAAAACATACTAAACGGTACAGATGCCGTGCTCATGTTAGTTATGTACGGAAGACAGAAAGGCAGCAAGGATAACAAGTGCAAATTCATCGGGTGATGTTGTCTGATACAAAAGATAAAACAGGTGTTAAAGAGAAGCACATCAAACCAAAAAATGCATACAGGCCTATTTAACTGTTAATTTGGTTAGAAGATTATGTAACATTCCTCCTACCACTAAACTTCAAAAACCATTTTAACCAATGTGAATTTAAAATTGACTGAATAATTACGCTTCTCTCAGCCACCATCACTTTATGAATTCCCAGCCATTCTTCATTACAGCTGGGATACATCATCCCTTGGAAGTCATGTCCAAAAGTAACAGCTTTTATATGAGAATAATAAGGATTTTATTATTATATTATTTGAACGTTTGAAGACCTGCTTCTCGCAAATAACGTCACTTTTCTCTGTCTGCTTCACAGTGTACAAGCCTTTGAAAACTCAAGCACATTGTCCACAGAATGACCATCCTTAAGGCATTTTGATTTGCATCAAACTGGATCGTAGGACAGTCAACGGAACCTGGGCGGAGCTATGCATAATCTAAATAAATCTGGACTGGGAACAATAATAAATATGGTGTATGGAGACATCTGTCTGAACTCCTTGCCAGTGTGCTCTTCCCTGATATCCCATCCAAAATATATACAATTAATCAGCTTCTTAGGTTTCCATGCTGTCAGATGATATTAAATTTGCACTAAATATGTAGTGCATGTGAACGAGTAGGAGAAGCAGCCAATGAAAGATGCTTAATACTCTGTATTAAATGGAATATGAATGTGGGGGTTTGATGGAAAGGTTTGGTGAGCAGTGGCATATTCGTTTTCATTGTTTACAGGGATGCGGTGGTGCCCATGCTGTGGTAGTCTGCTTCCATCCCTAGCAGTGTTTTTTTATGATAAGAACATACCACATGCAATAAATAGTTCAATTACACGCCGACAATGCCATATTGATTTCAGAAGTATGTGGCCAGCACAAAAGCATTACCTAAGTTTGGTGAAGGCAGAATGTAGTAGCCCAAGACTGCTTTACAAACACAAGGAAAAAGAGATAATAATCAATTCCAGGTGGTGATGACGCCCCCTCTGTGCCCCCACCCTCACAGTAGGAAAATATTCCAATGCCATTAAAGCAGTCAAAGGCTCGGGAAGATGTGAACATTTTCAGTGGGTGGGGACACCTCCTTTCCCAGCCCCTTTTTTTCCCATAATCCTCAGATACGACTGAGCTCCCCACTCCAGCAGTATTACTTGATTCTATAACAACAGCGTCGTTTTAGTGGATCTGACATTCCTCGTTGAAGGAAAGCTGAAACCTGACACAGCAAGGATGTGAAGAAAAAGAAAGAGGACGATTCATATGGTTATAATTATATACAGAGCTCTACAAGGCAAAAGACGGAGTGATCTCACAGCTACGCAGCTCTACTCACCATAGAGAAAAAATACACACACATGCACGCTCTCATTAGACGTCTGCAGTGACAAGAATCCCACTGCATGCAACCTTGATTCTGCTCACATCTTTCTTAGCATAACCGATGTAACCTTTGTTCTGTTATTCTGCAAAGCATCAAACTCAAGACACGCATGTGTACAAAACGTGCAAAAAAGATCAAAACGGGCACGTACACCTGGAGGCCAATTTATCGACGCGCTCTCGCACCGTGCGTCGTTAGACAATGGAGGCGAGGCATATACAAGTTGTTTTTTAGTCGTGGCAAGTTTGGAGACCGCGCTGAGTAAACAGGGGAGGCACGGACTCGAATCACAATGCGCTTTGATCTTGACACCCATTGGAATACTTCCAGCACAGTTCTGAAAAACCCAACAATGACAAAATAATCAAAGACAGCACACATGACACCTATCAGACCAGGTGATATGTACTGGAGCCTTGATGTAGGTGTTGAAACGTTTAAAAATGTGATTATTGCAAGAAAAGCATTCATACATTAAAAAAAAAGTATTTTTGACAATTAATTAAATGAACGTCAATGTAGGTTGTCAGAGTTTGACTTGTCACTGGTAAGAAGCCGCACAGTAATGAAAGAAAAGGCCAACAGGTGACAAGGTGACAGAGAAGGCAGAGAATGACATCAGGGTAATCATCTCATGGTGCCACTACATGGCTTCCAGCAGAAATGCAAGGTTCACAGCCAGCATTTTGCCCTCGCCAAATGACGACATGGCCTCACCTTGGTCAGCTGCGGTTCTTTAAATAGCAAGAGTGTTTGTTCCTGTTTATTTAACATGCCTTACATGCACATAAAAATTATAGTCTGTTTATGACTGCTCTGAAAAGGTGGCTCCATTTTCTCCCCCCATCAGTTCTTGTGGGCTTATGGGGAACACTTGAGACAACCCCACACCTGTGTCCTAATATACTGTAAACAAGTATGCACCTTGATCTATTTTTCATCTAAGCATGTTTTTTCCCTTTTTTTTGGTGAGGTGTGCAGGGAGAGTGAGGAGGGAACAGGGGTGCACCAGGGCAAATTAATTCAACTTTTGTTTTTGTACAAATGAAAACAACAACATTTATGTCTAACTAGCCTCTGAATTCTTGTTTGATTTGTTCCTTGAAACTTGTGAATTTAATACAACAGCAAGGTGTTAATATTTTATTCTACTCATTGGTAACTGTGAATCTCTGCTCTGCAATGCAGAAATACTGTACAATGCAATTTGATCATATGTGACTTGTGAGGGGACTGTGATGGTTGGAAACATAAGGCAAAAAGTAAAATATTGGAAAGAAATTATTTACAGAAACACGTTTTATAATGAAAATACACAAAATAATTTTTAAGGAAAACCTGCTTCACTTATTATGAAGCCAGAAATTAGGCCTTGACTATAGATATCCATAGATATCTCCATAGATACAATGAAGGTCCTGAACATGGCAGCAAAGCTGAAGGAATAATTGTGGAGCGGACTGGGGAGTTTTTAGTATCTTCAACTGTGTCCTCTGTTCCAGAAAACTCTTATTAAAATCAACATAGTGCATTGCATATCTTCAATAAAACTGAAGAAAAACTGGATCACTCTTCAGAAAACTGTCCTAGGCAAATGAACAAAACAGGGAAATTTCTAGCAATACATAACAAACAGCAATATAGGAAGATAAAAAATAAGAATATGGACAGAGCAAGAATTTTGAAACTGAAAAAAACTATTAAACCTCCAATTGTGTTAAATTTTCAGAATCATGTCGCAAAAGTGACAGGTGTGAATCCAAACAGAACATTTCATTCACCAGCCAATGGCATTCTGAGAGGAAACACATTGTGTTGGCTGTTCTGAATGGGGCTCTTAAGACAGATCATAAGGTGTTGGTGGTGTGCTGAAGAGGGGCATTGCCAGAAGGGCCCCTTGGAAGACCCGGGGGGGTGGAGAGTGTATAACGCATCACATCTCTCAGTCGACAGGACTCCTGCAGGCCCGGACATAAAGCCTGGACCTGACAGGGCAGTTGTCATTAGTCCCTCCCGTTAGCAACAGTTTGCAAGGTGACAGGCATGGGGGGGGGCGGGGGGGGGCTAGTCAGGGCTCATCAGTGAGTGCTTAATCTCCCTGGTAGGCACAGGCACAGAGGAGGGGTGTCTGACAGATCCAAAAAAATCCATAAGGCGCAGACAGTCCGTGATGGGCGTTTGGACTACTCACTGTTCCCTGGGACAATTGCTCTCCACAAAGCTTATCAATACTTTATCACCCATCTTCGGAGCACCTAGGGCCCCTGGCAGTTGGACAAAGTAATCCATATTAGGTTTAAAATAACTACACACAACATCTAACCTTTCCTGGAAAAGACAGAGGGGGAGAGATCTGTACTAAGGCCGCGGTTCATTCATAACGGCCAACTGAAAGCCTGACCTGGATTTCATCTCTCCTCCTGCAGGCCATCGCAAGCACCAGGCTAAGAGATGGAGGGGAGGGGCTCATCCGACTGGCACACTCCGCCATCACAGAATGCGACAGGCTGTGTGCCTCTATAGCCGATAGGCACGACTATTGGCCAATCTTTTGGCTAAGCTTTGAGGTTACTCAAAAAAAAGGTTAACCTCTGTTCAAATCCACCTATCCCTTGTTTTCAAGTACCCTTGTGGCGAACAGGAAAAGAAGGCACCGCTTGGCCAGTTCAGCATTAAAACTAGGAAATGGGACATTACCGCTCTGAGCACCAGACTGTCCCGCTGCAGAGGGCCGCTCCTCCGTCTCATTTTCTTCTACTGCCATAAAAAGGGAGAGAAAGGAAAAGAAAGGAAAAATGCCGTTAGAAAAGGAGACAAAACTGGCCCATTCAGCAACAAACCTGAGGGCTCTGACTGACAAATCAACCCAACAAATCCGAGCTCCTGTGGACTGAGGAAGAAAGCCTCTAATGTGGGCCTTATTTTGAAAAGCCCTCTAACTACAAAACTGTGAATCACATCGGAGCTTATCAGACAGCTGCCGTAATTACATTTCGGCGGACAAAGGTGACATGTCTGGATGCTCTTCGGGGCTGAATGTTTGGATTCCTGACATATCTGAAGTGCCCTGGTGACACACCACTAAGCGCTCAAACCATGGTGACAGTCTAAACACACGTGTCAATAATCATGGACACTGCGTCATATATCATTTCCTTCTAAGCTGCCTTGCTGCTGCCCTTCCCCCATTGTCCCCAGGTCTTTCACGCCCCTGTGGACACAAAAAAAAGCTACCCCAAGAAATCCATCATCTTGTCACCAGACATCACAACGCAAGCCCACAGGTCTGTTATTTACAAGCCTGGCCCTAGCATGACAGAGTGCCCGGGCACACCACAGACGATAGAGGGTTCAAAAATTCTTGAATATTCGCAGAGAAAGGTAAGGAGGAGGGGGGTATCTGAGCTGATTTTTGCAGTCAAAAGATTACACTCTGCAGAGCCCCGTTGTGGGGCTGAACATTACTGTAGCATACTGCTACAAGGAGAACCAGCACAGATCTCCCTCATTAAGAACAAAAAAAAACAGACTGCCTCATTGTTAAATTATTCCAGTGTTTCCTTAATTCATGATTCGGACAACTTCCAGCCATAACCATCAGTCTTCATTGTGCGTAAGCAAGTTCATTTTTACACAAACACACCAGCATTATAAATTCCTTCACCGGCATGTGTACGTGTTAGCAGTTAGCGCCATTCCAAAGCTAACGAGCTAACATGCTAACGACCCATCAGATTCTTTTGAAGCGCATCATCCCCGTTTAAGTGGCTCTGCATAAAGTTTGCTTCTGGACCCTTACGGAGCCCCTGGCTCTGGCACGTGTGCGGCGTGTGACATGGACAGCCACGTTGCTGCTGGGAGGGCCGTCAGCTTCCAGCGGCCTCTCAGGCGGCTGTCAGACAGGGCGCGAGCGTGTACCCCGAGCCCGCTCTGCTGCGTGCCACTGCCTCGTTAGCCCAGGCACTGCCACCACATTCTCATTAGCGGCGAGGGCCTACTTCGCGGTGGAGGCGACACCCAGTCGTGCCGCGCGGCGCCCCAGACAGTGGCGGCAGCCGATCTCCTGCTAATGAGGGCGTCGCTGCCGCGGCCCAACAAGGGCGGCTGACACGGTGACGCGCCAACGTGGTGATGAAAGATCAACAGTCCTGACCGTGTGGCTACACGCAAGCGGCGGGTGCATTAACAGGCCATCCGTCGAGCCTGGATGCCGCTATCGCTCCTGTGCACCTGGACAAATTCTTCTGACAGAATAGAGCACAGCCCTGGTATGTGAGACACCAAAGACCTGTCTAGGAAGACACATAACGTTCGCTGAATAAAGTAAACCTCCAGCAACTACAGACAATCATGAAAGTAATACAAGCTGATTGCTTTTCTGTGTCTATATCCCACTTGTAGAAGTCCTAATTTCAGTTTGCTTTTTTTCTGGGGGGGGGGGGGCATCACTTAAAAGCAAACAGGGCTATAAGAAACCACAGCATTCCGTTTCCGCAAAGGAACTTCAGATCACTTGTCTCCGCACAGTACAGTGAACAGGCCCTTGAGAGTCAAATCCCAAAATAACCACTTCCAAATGACACCCACACATACATACCACAGTTTGTACTGCCGTTAGTATGGCTCTGAGCTGAAATGAAACGGGATTCTGTATGGCGCTCGACAGAATGGTATAACCGCTCATAAGGATGAGAAACACAGCTCTGGCTTTCTTGCTGCATATGAGTTCACGGAAGCCCATTTTGGGAAAGATTCATTTTGCAATCTGGGGACTATTAAATGCAAAATAAATATAGAATGAATATATTCAATTATTTCCAAATTGTGGCTATAGGGCCCCCTACAACATTTTCTATATACCTCCTATAGCTTCTTTTGACAGCATTTAAATAAGTACTGCAGAAGCAGGGAGCAGTGCAGTTGCTTTGCGTGTGTTCGCGTGTGACACAGGAAAACAGGACGCATTGTAAAAGCAGCTCAGCTCCTTCAGGGTTTCTCCAGTTCTGCATCAGCCTGGCACGCCATGCGGTACTGCCAAGCCAACCACTGTCTTTACATACTACATGTCATGCAGTGCAACACAGGGGGGCTGTCACTGATTGGAAGGGGCAACATCTCATTCCCTGCTGTCTATCGCCAACCTAGGAACACCTGACAGGTTCGTTTCAGATATCTGTGCATTGGTTAGTTGAAACACTGTGGCCAACTAAATCTTTTCCTGCAAAAGCCCCCCTCTGACCCGAAGCCCCCTGCCACCAAGGCAGAACAATACCAATTATGACAGAGCTCTGAAATGAAACTTTTTTTTAACAGAATATTCCTTACTTAAGAGTCACGTGCAGAGAGCCAAATGGATTTCAGCAGTGGGTTTAGAATAAAAGACTCCTCCACCTGGTAAATGTAAAATTGAGAGCTCACTGAGGAGTTTAAAGCTTGTCGTTCCACTCCTGCAGCTCAAATGCACTCTCAGCTATGCCGTTTGAGTCTACTCTCCCCCTTTAACAAAGCAAAGGAAACTCATGGCCGTAAAGACCTCCCAGCAGGGAAGCTCCTCTTAGCTTGGAAATGCAAACCAACCATTTAAAAAGGCACAAAATTGCATATTTAAAGTAATTAGAGCCACATTTAATTCATATGGGTAGGAGTTGGTGTTCTCAGTAAGCCATTGGCCTTAAATCGTAGAGTTACACAGCCCTCTAATTAAAGGGATCTTTTACATCTTTCAGAGAAAATACGCACGTATGCTTTGTTAGGTACCATGTAAGAAATTTTTATTTTCTTAAAACTGAGATGCTCTTCCCCCACCTCATCATATAGGTAATTGTCACAAAAAATATAAACGAATATAAACAAACAGCCTCTCAAATGAATTCTATGGGTAGATGCCGATTGTGCCTCAACAGGTCTCTTAAAGTGCCAATGAACAAAAGGACACCTCCGTTGCAAGCGCATGCCGGGCCTCACTGATTGTGAACGGGACACGACTGTTAGTAAGCCGCTTCTCAGAGAAGGGCTGGATGAAAATCACACAAAAAAGGTAGAATCAGGTTGAGCGCACCATCCGTGGAGAAGGACGAGCTACGGTCCAAGGCACAAACCCGAAACACATAGACGTGGCAGATGAACAGAAGAGTCTCAGGGTACAAATTAGGCTAAGCATCACCAGAAATAAATAGAAACTGCCACCACACCAAAATGGCACAAATACTATAGCAAGATGTTATATATGCAGAGAAGTCACTAATTGTCCTATTGTAGGGTAACTGGCAAGTGCAGAGACTACTCATCTACCTAGACTTATAAAAACAGCTCCTAAATGCTTTACTTCACTCTAATTCCAGACACAACAATGTGCCTATACAGGAAGGTTTAACCTGGAAATGATACAAACAGGGATGCAGAAGCCTTAGGAAGGAGTCTCCTTACAGAGACATCAGACAGGTATAACACCCAGGCTTGCTAATGTTAATTCCCAGCACTTCACCCCTGGATACTGAAGATACAGCCCGCAGAGGGCTGCTCAGGAAAAAGAATGTCCCCATCCGGTAGGAAGCACAACAGCTCGGGAACTGCACTTCACAGTGGCCAACTGCAGCCTGATTACAATGCCCCAGTGTTCAAGCTATGTGGTCAAGGAACAGAGCACCTGGCCCAGGCCTGAAGAAGAATCCCCCATTCCCAGCCCATCTGACCCTGCCTGCATCTGGGATGATACATTCAGATATATGCAAGGAGAAGGCCAAACAATCAACTGATAAATACTGCTAAAGAGACCTAGCTAATTTGTGGCTTTTTAAATATATCCAATTCCAATGGATTTCTAAAAATGGAAAAATCAAGGTTGTGTACCACTTATTAGGCTGATTTTTTTTTCTTCAAAAATTAAAAAATCTTTCTTTCAGTATAACTGAATCCCAGCTCAGTGTTTTACTTCAATTTAAATTATATATTCAAATTAAGAAATACTTCTAATTATACTAATACTAAATATCCTTCTTCTAGTGGTTCACTAGTACAGGCCGTTAAAAAACACATTTTTAAATACAAGAAATTAATTTCAATATTCTATCATGTATGTAGGCCTACACACATTTGCATGCATACACAATTATGCATTCTTCGAAAGAGATGAAAATATTTTGAAAAACAGACTATCATAGAAAAATACAAAGAAATATAGGTACTGAAGTGTTTTAAGTCCGGCTTGTGCGTCTAAACCACGGCTCTCAAAGACAACTAATATATTTCTCCTTTGCCACGGTGAATGAAGGCAGCGGCTAATTTGGAGAGAGGGGTTTTATAAATCCCCTATGGATGGATCCTAAATTGGTGCGGAGAGCTTTCCCTGTAGGCGAACAGAGGGGGGGAGCCAGAAAATACACCTAGCAATTGTCGATGACAGGAGAACAGAACTTTTACATTACACGACTGAGGGGTAATTACTTAAACACACGGCGCTTATTAAAAGTTTTGCATCTGTAACCATTTTAATATGTTTCTCAATTTCGAGCAGCAAGTGCTTTAAACCCTTTTCTTGCGTCTCTCTTTATTCCTCTCAACGGGACTCTGCCGGTAAATGAGACTTGGATCCCCGTCATTAGTTGCCTACATTCCCTGTGCAAATACGATCAAACTGGCACCGACTACGCCGGACAGATCCCTCCATGCTTTTAATTACTAATTCTTATGGACTATTTGCACCCTTTACTTAGTTAATATGCGTGCCCGGCTATAAAGCCAACCGTATGTGCGTTATTTTATTCATTGTTTATTACTGAAACCTAGTAGCTTCAGCTAAAATCACTTCTGAGTTTAGTCTTTATCTAAATGATAACGCATTTCTGTGTTATTTTATTTTTTATGAGACAAATAAAAAGTAACGCTGTGCACTGATGGTTAAGCAGCAGCCGAAACTGGCATTGAATAAATGGTCATTTTATAATAACGACTCGTGTTTTTCCTGACAGTTTTAAATTGTCTCAATACACATTCACGGTACTAAATGTATGTGACAAATGTAAAATTCGCGGTAGGCTAAATAGGTAGAATAACCCTAACCAAATACTAGGAATCCTCTGGGAACCCCCCCGCCCAAAAAAAACCTTTTGAAACACGGGAACAGCTGTAAGTAAAGTTGTTATAAATATAGTTAGTAGTTAAGTTGCCTTTAAAACCTGCTGGACGCTGTTATAATCCCCCGGGTGAGCAGGAGCATAATTCTTAGTATTACTCACATCCCTAGCTTTTCGTGTTTTATTCAAAGCGGCTCTCTAGCTTTGAAAATCTTTTTCCCCTCATAAACTTCGCTCGACACCTCAAGTTTGCTTAAATGCTCAGTCCCGCTCGATGCTTGTAACTGTAATTTCCCGCCAAGCGGGAAAACTCCCGAGATCCTTTGCGAATATTATACTCATTCTGTCATGTGATCAATTATGTAAAGTAAGTCTATGCATTTTGCATTTGCATTGCAGTATGGTTAATACGACTACAACTATTACTAATTACGATTATTTTTCTGCACACTTAATGTTATCTGCCAAATTAATAATTATTTAAATAATATTAACTGGAAAAGGTCATACTCATCTATTCTCACTACTGATTAAAGCAGCTTTATCTCAGGGTGTTCAGCGTCACCTGCGCATGTTCATCAAGAGCCACGCCCACATTATGTTTTATTGTAATCAGAAGAGTATAAGTAATTTCTTTTGGTAAATGATTCAGTCTTGCTCAGGCCTATACTAAAGGCCAGAATGTACCCATCCATAATAAATTCATAAAATTTATTATAGACGAAGATATAGTTCCATTATCCCGTCTTTAATAACCATAACATTTAAGAGAATCAAAATCAAACAATTTAAGCATATTGCCATTTCATAAATATGTAAATGCCATGACATACTTCGTAACTGCTGCAGTGAACACCAGTATCCATTAAATCTATCTTATGGAAAATGTAGTTTTACAATAACATTACAGCTTGAAAAGCCAACTTTTCAAGTTTAAATTTAACCCAAATGATTTAGTTTGTTCTTGACTAATCAGATGCCATAAATACCATCTGACACCTATAATATATGGAACAAATAGATGAGTCACATTTTATTAGTATATATTTCCAATGTTTTTGGGGATATATGTGGACAAAGATGAAACACATAAGGAGTTTTAAAACCAAAGAAAGTTCTACAATGCATTGAGGCAGGACACTGAGGCAAAAGTCTCCTAGTTGATAATGAGATTCTGTTGTAATTGCTCCTCTGGATATTTTCATTCCATTGACCATCAAGTTCATCCTAGATGAAACCTTTAGCATAAACACAAAATAGCAGAGATGGGAGTACTTATTCTGCTTCGGGATTTTATTCAGCTGCCAGAATATATTCACAGTATAGTAGTATTAAACAACAGTCTAACAGCTGCCAGAATATATTCACAGTATAGTAGTATTAAATAGTAGTCTAATAGCTGCCAGAATATATTCACAGTACAGTAGTTTCTAGTAGCTGCCAGAATATATTCACAATATAGTAGTATTAAACAGCAGTCTAATAGCTGCCAGAATATATTCAAAGTATAGTAGTATTAAACAGCAGTTTATTAGCGTATTACATTATAGTATTCTAGTTTAATAATAGTACTGTAATATAATGACAATAAAAAAGCATAATGTATGTTTTTGTGTTTATATGTGGGTACACACATAAAGCTTATGTGCTACTAATTTATGGCGTATTCCATAGCAGTCACCCACACAGACAGTAATGTAAAAAAAATAGGCAAACCACAGTCTGAAATTAAAGTTCTTTTGTCATATGGGCTATTTTTATTTCGGCAATATTTAGCTTGTTAAATAGCTTAGCTCATAAGAATACTATAAATCACCAGATAACTAATTCCTAAAAATGTGTGACAGCTTACTAACACCCTTCCCTTCTCTCCTGCAGCAAGAATAGCAATAAAATAAACTGCAATCTATTTACAGAGAATTACCTCAGTCATAATGAATTTTCATATGATATGTTAGTAACAAGTCACTCAGAATAAATAAATGGCCAAGTTTACACAAAGGGAATTTCATGAGGTAAATAACAAACATATAAGCTCTCATCGTAAATGTCTTTCAAAATAAAAAAACAGCTAACATGAAGTAAAATGTCACTTATACATTAGAACAACTAAAAGATGCACTGTTCAATGCAATATTAGAGCAATTCAAATAAATTCTGTAGTCACATTTCTGAAACAGAATAAAAAAATCTAATGGCACTAAAGGATAAACAACTTTATTAAGTTCAGTACAGAAAGTAAAATCCTAAGCTTCTAATACAGAAGCCAATGATCATGTAAAGCCCAAATGTCTCAGTAATGTCTCAAAAACCACATTCTAAAAAAAAGCACCACAGGAAAAAAATGTTTACATGAAATTAAATGGATTTTCTTACAGAAAACCAGCTGTTTTATCAAAAACTAGGTAGAGTAACTATGCTGAAGGAAACATAATAAAAAGTGAGTTGAGGTTATGAATCTGGAGGTTGAGTTAAAGTGATAAGAGGAATATTGGGAAATTGAGAAAAATTAGTAATTTCCGCAAAGGCACTTAAATAGGATCTCTCACTCTTTTCCCAGGAAATACAGAACCGCCCCCACTATCGATCCTTCTGCACAACTTCAGGATGAAGGCGCTTTGCAGCCCCACCAACCCCTGCCCCATGTGTGCTCACTCTCGTCCTGTTCATCACATCTCCAGACCTCGCCACGGCTTGCAACAGATGCGCCAGGGACACATCCAGACATATTTCAAAACAAATCAGAAGCAAGTGTAACGGCTTGCCGCAATACACAGTCACATTGTGTAATTTGTAGCGTTTGACCTGCAGTTAGTGGTGCTAAAATATTTCCCTTAGTCTGTAAACATTAACCCTTACACATTTACATCATCTGATACCTGTTGTTAAATGACAAGGGTTTGTCCAGCCGTATTTCCTGCAGTAATTCTCTACTGTAAATATTAACCCAATACATATACATCCACTGTCAGTTACTGCCACCAAAAAACAAATTCACCTTTTGTATCTATTTCATGCAGAGTTTGTAGAAAATCAAGCCTGCAATATTCAGAATTGTAACTGTTATATAAATAATTGGCATTCTTTATGGCTAATAAAGAAATAAATGAGTGTTCTTGCTTCTGTAAATTTAAACACTGAGCACCTATTAAATCAAAATGATGTAGAAAAGCACTTTAAATGTATATACACTGTACAAATATCCAGCCTCTTACTTGTAGATCCCTGTATCCATGTTTTCCCCTCACACTTCTACAAATACGGATCCTGAAATCCACCTGTAATTTGATGTGTATGGGCAGTCATCCACTGTAAAATTAAACCATTACTAATGGCTGCATTGGGCCAACATGTCTATCGAGTGTAGTTTTGGGTTACACATGCCCTGGATTGCATATTTCGCCTTTTATACGTAAATAATCTTAGTCACAAAAAGTGCAAGAAATTTAATTATTACACACATACACTTTAGCCAAAGTCTATCAAATATCTGCTGTTCAAGATCAGAGAATGAATAATTGCTTTGTCTGTGATTCTTCCGACATTGATCTTTAAGTTGCTCCAGCAGAAACAGACGATAACTGACTCTAGCACAGAAACAGCAGTAAGAGTCTTGATCAAATGCACAAAATGAACCGGTGTGTAAACAAAGATTGCTGTAAATACTAAAAAGGAAAGCCCTAATAAGCTAGCAAACCAGCAATGGACACCTTGACCCCAGCAATACAGCATGTTTTTGTCTGTAAACTGTCTCCATTTCAAAGCCCCTTTTTATTTGCATTGCTGGTTACAACCTGAAAAAGGTGCTTTAATGGAAAGGTGCTGACCTCTGTTGTATGGTGTGGATGTAGATCTGTGTATGTCTCCACAGTTATTTTCACGGTTGCATTACCAAGTTTACCAGCGAATTAAAAATCGCAAACATAAGACCACAAAGTGCACCTTGCACACCTTGTACTATCCTATTGACGCGAGGACTTCCAGGAAGAGTGACTCCAACTGGGCATGTGAAATTGTGAACAATTATTTGCTGTGCAAAACACAACGCCTGCCAGATGAACTGGAGCTCAACCCTTAAGATCAGCAGATACCCCACTGCAAACCACACAAGAAAAACTATCGACTGTTCTGTGTGGGTGCGCGCGTACGTGTGCGAGAGCTCCGCTTAATCCAGTCATCTTTCAACAATAACGCATGACAGCGGACGTGCGCCTCTGCATTCCAATGGAGTATTAAATAACTTTCCCCATACTCACGCATTTTTTAATAACGTGTTATTTCTTTTAGAATTTCTCATCTTCAGCAGTAGTGAACTTAAACTAAACTATACAGATTAAATGTACAAATTACTTATGCACGATTTATAGTTAGTTATGTGCATACGACGTATTTAAATCATTCGCATTCATTAATGCAGCTAAAACAGAAGCGATAAAAAAAAACCCTACGATTCGTAAGGTTCGCACGTTACATATCAATTAAGATGTCACCGATGAGCCTCCTATCCTTACTTAAATTGCTCAGCCTATACATCATTCTCTGATTCTAAGGCGGACAGCACTGTTTTGCATTTTACACTTAAAACCTTAGCATTCTTAGTTTATGTTTTCCTGACCCCTCCCATTTGCTTTTCCAGTTCCTTTCCTTAAAAAAACCTCACTACCACAAAAAAAAATTATAATGAAAAAATAAGAGCACGCTCCAGTCGGCGGCGTCACGTGACGCGACGCCGCAAAACTCGCGTGCCTTCAGTCAGCCGCTCTCCAACATCATCAAGGAGCGATACGGATGTGCATTTCACATGTTAACCAGCACCGCACCGCGGATCTGACGGATCTCGCGGCATCTGACGTGCCCCGCATCTGCTTCTGTCTGCTTCTCGTACGTCGATGATGTCCTGCTCTTTGCTCCCACCCCCCAGCGACCCCCATCTCTCGTTTACAGATTTAACTACATGTCGCACATGTGAAGTCTTGCAACATTTCTTCCCAAATCAGTGCAGCCCCAGCGCCGAGAGAAAAAAAAACCTGTTGTTTCGCGTCACGCGAGGGGGACACGTTTCGACGAACTTTATTTTCTAAGAATCGAAACTTTTCCACGGGGAAGTTTCGTCGTGCGGTATCCCCCGATTCGGGACTGATGCGGTGAAACAAAACGTGTATTTATATTTCAAATGGTAGATCCTAGCCCAGGTCCACCTTCGCACACATCGCGAGTTGTAGCTGGATGCAGCAGCCAGCAATTTACTTACCTTTCAAAGATCTTGGTTTTGCTTGCTTGCGGCGAGACATCCTAAAGAAAACAGTTGAAGCTGCCCAGTTTCAGGCTGAAGGACTGTATACGCTACTATAAATATCGAATATCCTATGAAATCCGTTTTTATTTTCAGACAGAAGCTGTTGTTCTCTCGAGATTTAAAAAAATGTATGTAAAATAAGATCTGGATGACGACTGTATTTTTGAGATAAACACACAGAGCGAGGTAATGCGTTTAAAAATCCAAGCTACCTATTTAACGCAACTGTGGTATTAGGAAAAGTGTCAAAATAGTGGTAATTCCGCCGCGTACGGTCCCATCCTTCCGATACTGAACATTCGTCTGCAAACATTTAGAGACGCGCATTAAAACAAAAACATGGTTATTTCTTTATAATGTTTGCTCGGAACTGTAATCGCGCTGGGAAGAGATCAGCAATCGCCTGCTGTGAAAATGAAAAAAAAATGCAACAAAACTTTTAAAAATTGGAGAAAAAAATACTTTTTACTACATACTAAAGTAAATCAGACTGTCTCCCTTTTCTCATTCCCGTTAGCGAGCACTGGATTTGGATCTGAATATGATCTAAGTCTACGTCTAAATTGGTGAAAAAAAGAAGCAGAGAGAAGATGTGAGCTCCCTCCTCATCACAAACCTGCAAGGTCTTGGACTGCGCTGTCGCTCCGGTAGTCCACATAATAATGGAAAATGGAAGCAAGGCCCCCAAAGCCATCAGGACGGCTCCAGAGGGGGC
>JAODKN010000001.1:17739871-17758040 GCA_026774425.1 Petrocephalus zakoni | reverse complement strand
TCAGATTAATCACGACGCTGGATTAATCCGCGTTAACGCGTCAATTTCGACAGCCCTAATATATATATATATATATAGGCTGACATCATCCAGCATGCGGCCGCCAGTTAAGGTGTGAATGGACCGAAGATGTAAAGTAACAATGAAGCACCCGCAGAAGTAACGGCCTAAGCTGCAGGGCTGCCGCAGCCTAGCCCAAGCCAGAACACACCGCGAGCGTGTCTGTTTTGCTCTTCGTTACATGTATCACTGTACGGCCCATTTAGCTGGGGCGTCTGGTTTTTAATTCAATTCAAAGGGTTTCTCGATGCCGCAAACCTGCAGTGCTCTGCAAAGTAATCTCTTTATCTCCCATTATCTCAGGCAGTCAGTTTCCCCCAGCATTTTCCTGTTGATCTAGAAAGAAGTGCTATGTGCTTTGGTCCCCAGCCAATAAGCTTCAGTCCGGCCAGACGCATACTTCCCTGCCCGTAGTAAACAATCCACTCAATAACTCGGCGGCCGCCTTCCCCGCTCCGTGCCGCTCCGCCGGAGGCGCGGCCGCAATTTTATTTTGCACGAGGCTGTCACTCACTTTTGGAAGAAAGGCAGCGAATCATAATCGAAATGAAATGTATAGATAAGCGTAATTGGCCGGCGATCTCCAAGACCTTGGCGCTAAGTCCTGAAATTTCATTATCCACCCCCCGACAAACTGGGGGAGGGAAGCTCTATCACCGCACATTTGATTATCAGGACTCCGTACCCTCGTTGTGCCAAACCTTTTACGTGACAGAAAGTATGTTCCGTGCGTGATTTTCCCCCGCATGACACCGGATGCCAACGAGAAGGGGGGAAAGATCTTTCCATTACCTTTCTATAACCAGAGAGAAACAGGGCGTGTGGCAAATTTGTATAAATAAATGCACAAATCCCCAGTCATGCATAGCGAGCTCGGTGTTGCCATAAATAAGACAGACAGATATTGTGTGTCTCCCTGTTGAAAAGGAAATACGAAGGCATCTCATTCATAGCTGGTGGACAAGGGCGACCCTACACAAGATTGCCTTAGCCCAGGCAACCACAAATTTCTGTGAGAAGTTCGGCTAGTAGCAGAGGAGTTGTCCTCTATGGTCCCTCATGAATGCTGATGACGCGATGCTGCCTTTGGGGCTTAAGAAAAGTCTGTTATGGTCGGTGGAGATGATTTACTGCTCCAGCATTGACCCCTGTTGTCCTCCCAAGGTTTTCTCAAGTGTCTGAGAACCATCTCAGAATATATTCCCTGGTCACTTTAAGCTACACCTTTTAATGCATTGTGTTCGCCTAATAGTGGCTTTTAATCTATTTTATCCATTCAGAGATGGTATTTAACCAAAGCAGTTGAAGAAGCTGGTATAGTCTACCTGTTATCCCTCTCCCGAACATATTTGTGCCGGCATACCGTTCCGAGCAGGATGCATGTATCTCCTGACCTTGGCCGGTTCCAAGTGAGCTTCAGGAGGCAAGGTCATCAGCTTGGACTTACTGGAGCCTCGCATCAGGAGCAGACGCGGGAGCAGCCGGTGGGTCTGCCCCATGTGCCCACAAAGATGCCAGCCACCAGGCCATAGAGAGCCCCAAGGCGGCATATGCTCTCCCCCCCACCCCCCCTTGTCAGATGGTTTGGTGTCACTGGCTCAGTCCTCTGAGGTGCCCGAGTAAGGGTCTTTCTCCATAATCAAAACGCTGAGCTGAACGTCCGTTTTCCAGGCACAACTCAGGAAAATTCAGTGCAATGAATTTTCGTCAGTAATATCCATGGACAGCTCAGGCCGTTTCATGTATCCATCGAAATAACTCATCACCCCTCCCATTTTGGCCAGAGAGTCAAGGTAGGCGTTCATCTTGGGCCCATCCTCAGGGCATTTTATGTTTTACGCCTGAGCTGGGGGGTGGGCCAGGTAAACTACACCAGTATCCCATTTGCCTGATGCCTCACACACTCTCACCCTCATGAGCTCGTGCCTCACAATGATACAATGATTCAATAATAATCAGGGCAACTTAAAATAAATTAATCAAGAGTTAGCTACTTCAAGTTAGCCATTCAGGTTTGGGATCTGAAAGTACAATCACACTGCCCAATCCCCCAGGTTAACCATTAGAGATTTAACTCCCAGTCTGACTGCACACCATTAGTACAAAAATCCCATTTTTTAACTACACCGGCATCCCACACCCACCAACCC
Organism: Petrocephalus zakoni; assembly: GCA_026774425.1. Taxonomy (NCBI): domain Eukaryota; kingdom Metazoa; phylum Chordata; class Actinopteri; order Osteoglossiformes; family Mormyridae; genus Petrocephalus; species Petrocephalus zakoni. The sequence goes on along the minus strand of JAODKN010000001.1, from coordinate 17,755,830 downwards.
CCCACCCCCCCAAAACCATTTCCAGTTTTTGCAGCTAACAGAACGCCAGAATCCCCCACATCATCTGTTACCACTTATTAGGCCACTGGTTTGGCATGCTCCGTGCCAGGTCACATGGGACACCGCGGGGCTCTGATCAATGTGCGGTAGCATGGGATGACACAAGCACTGTAGCAAAGACGCACACTCTTATTTTTTTAAACTATAGTTCTATTCAAATAAATATTTCTTCCCACACATCATTTCCTTTTTTTTCCAGAATTGGAATCTCGAGCCAGTTTATATGTAGAGCATGTTCTCTCAGAAATCCATTTTCTCTTTTGTTATTCATTTCTGACGAAGAGTTTCAGACTTTACTGTTTGCAAGGAGCACATGAGTGATGCATGACAGATGGATGCTGCTGAAAAGGAGCACGGCACGAACCGGCAGATGAGTGTGAGCCTGCTGTCCTGCACGGCACCCATTCCCCCGACGCATTGCGTCCCCTGCACGCGCAACCCAACGTTCAGAAAAGGTGACATAACACGACCCATCAAATGGAAACTGCAAAATGATCGGAGAGATAATGCTCCCAGTGATTTATTCTGCCATGGTCCCAGGTCTACCAGGAGACACAAACATCACCAAACTGTGGCGGTTCGCTCCGACGGGGGACACAGAGCTGCTCTGCTCCTCTTATTTTAGACCACAGTCCATTTCAGTACTGTGCCCTGACAAGTTCGAACCTCTTGGCTTTAAGACCAACAAATCAGAACATCCTGTAACTCAACCATCAAAAGAATAAGAGTAGGAACTAACTTAGGATTCTTATAAAAGCTCCCTGTCCTGTTAAAGCACACATTAGCACATAGGCTGGTGTTTTATCAGATTTTATTTTATTAGCATTTGCTCACACCAGCAGCTGATAAATTCTAATTGGCTCATAATGGAGGTGCCACAGATGCCTAGGCTTGCCTCTCTAGTGCGGCCGAACCCCACGTGCTCCTTTTCAGAGATACCCAGGACACCTCGAGGATTCACAACCTCTTTCCGCGGGGGGGCTACGAATACCGTCTACCATAGCAACTGCTTCCGATGTAAATTAAAGTTACAAATTAATTAAAGATTCCAATGCAGCGTTACGAGACAAAAATATTTAACTGAGAAAAACCCTACCTCCGAATTATCAAACACCGTCTACGCTTATTAACGTGGAAACTATCGACTATAAGCCTCATTTTTGCTACTTTGCTGATAAATTTCCATTCTTTTTTTCCAGCCAAATTAGAAGAGGTTAGCCCTGTCTATAGGACTGTTGAATATCGGTGTCAAGACGACTGGCCATAAATGCGTTCGAAATTAAACTGCGCTGTTTGTCCAGGAGATTTAATTAAAAGCATAAATCTCAGGGTCATGCTTCAGCAGGGGCCCCCGTTCCTCTTACACGCCCGTTTAACCTCCGCGTTTTTACACGAGTCTGAAGAACATGTACTCTTTAAATAAGCACCGATGAAATAGTAAAAAAAAGTTGAAAGAAAAGCAAATAGGGAAAAAACAAACAAAACTTTAGAACAGTAACCGCAGCGAATCCCGCCGCGAATACGTCCCCGGCTGTTTATAAAATGCTGAGTCCAGCTACAGAATCAATATTTGTCAGGAAAATAAAATGCAAATTTGGACAGCGGAATCTATCAGGCTCGAAGCAAAGCATTGCACAAACTCTCTGCGCCGGCTACAATTAAATGTTGCCAATGTTGACTGTCTGATCCAGCACCCAGCATGGGAGGATAAGCGTCTCCCCAGTTTATTCGGTTTTCAGTATGTTGTAAATCTCAGACGTTTCGCCAGAACACGGGTGTCACAGAACGAGCTTTTGCAGAGAATATTAATAAGAATACAGAAGTGTCCTCTTTTTTCCGATGGGGGGGCGGTAATGGGATGGAGCAAAGGGGAGACTTTTCAGACTGATCAATAAACGCCACTCACGTTGATCCAAGGTCTTTGTTCTGTGCAGAGAGGGTAAAGTTTCCTTTGCTATGCGCTAAAAATGCGCATTAAAGTATCACGCACAGTGAAACGTCAATTTTTCGGAGGTCTTCATTCACGTTTTAGAAAGTGCCACAGAAATCCCCATACTGGTTTGCAAAGCATTACTATTGCATTATCATTTTTAATGTAAGCACTATGTTACAATATGCAGCCAGCTTGTCATTGTACAATTCGCCCGCCGTAATGTACTGTTTTGGGTAACCCAGACACTGCAAACTGATTGTACGCCCGTTAATTCGATTCCGCGTCCACCATAAGCCCACCTGCTCCCAACTAGTTTCACTGAATTTTTGTTTTTACACAAAAAAAGTACAGATGGTGCCCGAAATTTTTAGATCTTATGGTGACGATAGCCATACGAAAAAAATTTTTAAATAAAAAGTTTTGTGCAGCAGGCAAACGTAGGTGTTTTTTTACATTGCATTTTACTGTGCAATACAGTATTGTAATTAATAAATACACACACATATTATATATATATAAATATATATATACACACACACACATACAATGGGGTCATTGGAACGCATCTCCATCGTAAGTCGGGGACTACCTGTATATGGATATCCCGAACAGATTTCCCTGGCCCTCGACAGGGCCCCACATTGAAAAGATCACCGCGCACTTGGGAGTGAGAGAGTGCACCTCATTCCAATTGAAACTGGAGAGAAAACAGTATGAGACTGACTGTCCTAGTCTGCAGCTCAGGCAGAGAGGAGGTGGATGATCAGGGCAGAGACGGCAGCCCAAAGCAGAGCCGGAGCGAACCGTCAAGCCTGGGCCGTCCTACACGCTGTCTCCCGGGCTGTGCCACCGCCACACGCACAGTCTGAGATGTAGGCCCAGAGCAGAACTTCACCATAAATTAGAAAACACTGAGCAGAAAAAGTAACTATTAAATCCTTCTTTGTGAACAGGAGTGCTGTAAGGGGTGGGAGTTAGGATGATACCAAGGGCCTCTGAGTGACAAACTGGTTTGGTCTGGGCTGGGTGCTGCATCACCCTAAATTTACTCCCCATCCCCCATACACAAGATTCCCTGACTCCGCATTTTCCTGCTGGATCCACCTCACCTGTCGCTTATTTGTCAGGCTGCCGCACTGCTCACCATAAAGATGGAAGAATTACAGTAGAAAACGCCTCTGACGAATACCCCCCCTCCCCGCAGCCCCAGCCGTACCAAGGGCCACACTAATCCTGGCGCGGTGTGTCGTCCTGAGTACAATCACATTTATATTACTGTGTGGTCGCAGACGTTCCCTGTGTGAATGGGGGCAGGGGGGACAGCTGGTACACCTGTATGCGTGTATGGGCCGGGCCTGCTCTGCCTGCGCATCTGTGAGGCTCTGTGTCGCCGACCGCCTGGGCTCCTCTCTAGCAACCCAAAGAAAGTTCCAGTGGATTGGGGACCCTCAGCCGACGCACATGCTATGTGGCTATGAGCAAACTGAACTGCATATTGCACTGTGTCCAGAGTTCAGTGACCCCTAAGGAAAAATGGAAAAATTTGGAGGGTGTAAGAACATCTCAGGTCAGGATGTGACCACATCCGTACAACATCCATCCATTTTTTATACCCACTTAGGAAATGTCAGGTTTGGACAGGAACAGGGCGGGACTGAAGGCAACGTGGCGTGAAACAAAGAGTTTATAGACTCAGCAGCGGGTTGTTGGGGTTGAACACACACATACTAAAGGAGGGTTCTTGAGGGAGAGACAGTGCATGGATGAGATATAAACACTCCTTGGACATCTTGTGCTAAACTAACAACAGTCCCCCGATGGGTGAAACCTCAACCGCTCTACAGGAAGATCAATCGCAATGCGGCTGGAGGTCAGTGCACGTGGAGTAACTCGGTCTAACAGAAACACCGAATTTAATCACTCCTGCATTTCTCTACCTCCAAACCAACAGATGAATTCAATTTATTAAAAGATACGAAACTGATTTTAATTATGAATATGCAGAAGATATGCTAAGGAGATGCAAAGAAATATTACATGATGTCGCCATGTGTGGTGTTACTACAGACACCTGCCGCTCCCATAATATGTGGGATTACTTTATGTTCTTCCGGGAAGACTGTGGAAAAAAGACATTGTGATCAAAATTACATTGACATTTCTTTTGTGAGAGGAAATGAAGACAGCCCCTTTTGCTTCTTGTTTCCCGATTGAGAATCAGAGTGCCATCTGCTGGCGAGTCCGCAAACTGCACAAGAGCGAGCGCGAGGGGGGACGGCGAATGGGACGTCGCGAATGTCTGCGGGAGAGCTGAACGAGAATGCCACGTTCCTGTTCACGTCCCCCAAATTAGTATCGCTCACACTTTAAGGCGCCTGTTCTTACCTATGACGGGAGAAGCGATAAATGTACCTGAGATCACAAAAATATCTGCTGAAAGGCATTATGAGCATGAGTATTTTTATATAGCGCATTTCAAAACAGTCATCCCAATGCTCTTATCATGGGTGTGTTGTGATACTTTACAATGTCATTAAGACAGAATAATACAAAAGCAGGGAATGGGGAGGACAAAGAAACGAAAGAAAGAAAGCCAACTGACAACAGAGGAGAGGAAAAACTGGAAAGGAAAAAAACAAAGGAAAAAAAGATTTTAAAAAAATCTCAGGGAGAAAAGGCACACAGTTGCAAAAAAGTTGGTTTTTAGAGGGGTCAATTTGGGGTTTCGTTCACCTCCCATCAGAAATGGCAGGAAGAACAGGGGATGTTCCAGAAAGGAGGCCTTCGACTATCTCTGAAAGTCTTGTATGCTTTGGCTGCATGCTTAACATTTGTTGGGTTTCTATTGCAGAGAGCGGCTGCTGCCAGGAGCGTGTAAAGCATGTCCTTTTGCCATGTGGAACGTGTGTTTTAGCTTCTAATAGGTGTCAGTGACTATATAGGACAAAGGTCAACATGGCCCATCTGAAACACAGAGAAGAATACTTTTGCCCCCCCCCCAACAAATTCTGTTGGCCAATGCAATTGGAAAAAGTTTTTTTTTGAATACTAAACAGGAAGAGCCTGTCTCCGTGAAAGGCCGCAGGAGTCTCCCAGGGGTCGTTTGAGGCCGGATTAACCCTGGAGACCGTCTATTGTTGAGAGGCCAGGAGGCCTGCAGTCTAGCTGTCTCACTCAGAGCCAGCTCGGGCCCCGAGTTGGCCCCGCCAGGCTAGCGAGTGGGCCAGATAATAGGGTTAAACTGCTGGAAGATTAACTTATTTTTACATGAACACGGCTCCCCACCATGTTGGAGAATCGCAGCTCTGGTATTGTGCCAAGACCACAAGTTCTTGAGGTATGACGATTTGTCTGGGAGGTGTCGCGTGCACATGGAGATGACAGGAGATGGGACATTAGCATGGGAACCCGGGGCTTGACTAATGAAGAGAACCCTGACGCTGAAACCCGGGAAGACGGCATGGCATGGCAGCCCGGCCTGAAAAAGCGGGGCTGAAGCCTTAAGTGCCGCCTGGAAGGACTCAAGCCGCACTCACGGCAAAGTCTGGGATCCTTAATGCACTTCCTATGGCGGGAAATGCATCCCATCCGGTTCCTGCCCATTCAGAGGCCTCCTGGAAGCGGACGTCACTCTCCAGGCCCCTAATTCCCAAAAGATGGCAGGTATTTCCCAGAGGAAGCGGGACCCAGGTAGTGAGGAATGAGGGGCAGCCTGTGCACAGCAGGGGGTGATGGGGGGGTTATAACCCAAGGGGTTCTGGTAGCAGAAGGCATTGTAGTAAGTGTACATGATTATTATTAATATCCAGTTTGGATTCTTGTTTTATTAAAGATTATTATAACTTAATGCATGTAAATAGACATTTTTAAACAGCGTGAAAAGTCACTTGAATAAAGAGCTGTTAGTCTGATTGTTAGCTGTTAGTGAGGACTTTTCTGCATGACTAATGCTGTGAACTAATTTTGTTCATGTCACAAGCCGAACCACATACACATACGAACTGTGTGTATACTTGGCGTAAATAGTCAATAGTCCACCAAACGCTAGGTCATTGCCCCTTCCAAAAACTGGTGAAATCTGGTCTAATTAGAACTGGAGTAAGGTCACCAGCTTATATTTGTAGCGTTTACGGCACTGTACGTTTTTAAGGCACCGTTCCTGGTGGTCTGGGCTATAGAATAGCAGTGACGGACACGGCAGCTCTTTGTCGATGCACAGCTCATTTCCCCCATTTATGTTGGTGCCACGCCACACCACGTCTGCAACCTTACTGATAGAGAAAGCGCGATTCCCGTAGACCGCCAGCGCGTACCCTGCAGGAAGCGCAACCATCCAAACGAGGGATTTTACCTCGGAGTCCTAAGGAGAGACTTCTAATCACCGGGAGATCGCGAAAAACAACCCGAAATCGCACTGCTTCGTGTGGAGGGCTTTTTGTGTGGATGCAGAGGCGGGATGTACCGCTCCCTGGCAGCCCTAAGCGAGGTACATTTAATCAAACCCACCTTGAGCAGAGTACAGCTGTAAATTAGGAATTTAATTTCATGCTTCTCTCATCAAATAAACTAAAACGAACGTTATGCCGGCAAGAACTGGGGGGGTGCATACGCGTCCTTACGTAACACACATGAGAAATAACTTTAAATGGGGGTGGGGAGGGCTGGGAAAGGGATGTACGACAAAGGCTTTCCATCCTGTTCGCCATCCGAAAGCGCCGCTGTAGCTAATTATGATCCTAATGCCCAGCGAGACTGCAGCACCTGAGACCTTCGCCGTTCCCAGGAACCCCCTCGCGACAATGTGCGCGGGGACACAGACCGTCCCTTTCTATTAATTAAGAATGCGAAATAAACAGGCAGTGGAGAAGATGCAATTAAGGCGCATTTGTCCTTCTCAAACCCCACAAAATATCCCACTCAAAGACGCAATTAAAAAGTAATTACTCCCAATTAATACATTAATCTGAGATGCCGGAGCGCGTCAAGGCGATGTCTGTTCCAGGAAGCCTTCCATCTCACTTTGTCTTTTCTAAGATCGGCTCATCCACGGCAATCATCGGGCCTCAAAGTGCTCCCTGGGATTATGACTGTAGCATTGGCGCTACACATGACGTCCTAAAATCAAATTGCATCTTTTATCTGTTAGCCCTGCAAGATTTCGCTTCCGCTCCGTTTTGCGTCTGATGTGCGGCTGACATTGTTTTCGGGAGATTTCCGCGCGTGATCTTAATTAAGGCAAATATTCAGAGTTCGTGGCAGATGTGCAGATCCGGTCACGGTGACATTCAGCTGCAGCAATATTAAATGTTACATTGCCCTCTGCTGTCTCCAAAAGCTCCATTAAATCAGTGGGGCGCGATACACAATATCGTGTTTCCGAAGGGAAATCGCTCTGTGTCAATACGAATTTCCCGCTCCCAAAGCGATATACGCTTTTGCTTTAGAATCAAACACCACTTTGATGTTCCATGAACCTAAAACCGGACCTCCATCGCTGTACAACGCCTTGCTGACCCAGAACTACAGACACCGACCCTAAAGCACTGGCTGTGTAACATTCCAAAAGCGGCTTGTGATGCTGGCATGACGAGACAAACGACTTCGGAGTGTAATTCAGTTACTAATATTTGGTACCCATATATTGATACTCTTGCCCCTATACGTTTTGCTATGTGACCGTGGCTCACACGTGTAACTGTAACCTGATTACTATAGTCATGGTTTAGCGATTTTGTTAGTGTCCTATAATAACTCAGCGACGTGATCATACTTGCTACTTGTTCTCAGGAAGTACTTCCTACTTTCCCCCACATTCCTTCGTTGTGTCATTACATTTATTAACCTTAACATAAATGAGTACAATTAGAAACGGCACTGTGGGATTCATTTAAGTGTAAAATACTACTGTGGAGGAGTATTCCGTAACTCAAAGTTCTGCAGAAAACGCCTTTTTTCGGTCGAAAGGTTGCTGGAGATCCGCTTGCTCAGGCATTTCCAAACCTGGGTTCCTAACAGAGGCAGACCTTTTGAAGAATGTAGCCCTTTGATGTCTTTTTAACTACGAGCATAACGGGTGAGTAATTAATAAATAATTTGCATACCACGAAACCTGCGTACTTAGTCAATGTTCTTGGGATAAGGAACCCGAGGAGATAAAAACTAAGAAAAAAAATCATCAACAACAAACATTAAAAACTGAGCTGCTGCAAACGTAAGCCTCGCTTTATATTCTAAAAACATTACCCGCTAATTATCTTCTAATTGCCGATATTTTAGCAGGTGTTTGTACTTAACTCTCAGCGTACCCTGGTGGAAAAAGCTCATCACTGAATTCTCAGCTGAATCCTCTTTGGTCCTGTGTGGATTGCATGCGGCTTCCTCAACTACGCAAACTCATTATCAATGCTATTAGTCTGTCATTTGGAATCAGCCAAAAATTGTTTACATTTTAAGTTTGACCCATTTTATTTCGCCATGAATAATGCACAGCACCGTATTACACGATTTTTTGGACCGTTGCGGCTCACTCGTTGAGGGTATTTCTAGCGGGTTTTTTTGGATCTGCGATAAACACCAAAAACGCACAACCAATTGTTCATAGAGAAAGTGGTGCAGTGTTTAAGTAACTACCGCGTTTGCAGATTTAAAACTGTGCGTCCGTAAACGATCAAGAGAATATACATTTATATCAAATTGCGTTAATAAAACAATGCATCATAAATTAAAAAACTAAAGTTTTTTGATATTTGTATATTTTATACATAATTACTAAAATATTCAATAAGTTAACCTAGATCACTGCAATTAAAAATTACGTTTTTCTTTAGAAAATATGTAGATTCTGTCTTTTTAATTCTTTCCCCACTGCTGTTTGATATAATAAATATAATAAACATCAAGCTTTCAAATAGCCTGCATGCAGATTCTTCCGCGTAAAATCGCTGAGCAAACATTCTGCATAGCAGTACGAAACTCAAAATGTATTTAATGCAGAACCTTTGCTAAAAAAAACTACAGCTTCTAAGGGCGCCGAGGAATGAATCCTCCTCGCTTCACTGTCTCAGTCACGCCCTCTAGTTCATAAAAAAAACCCTTCTGTATATGTGATTATTAATGCTCCTTGGAACCAACTGAAAAGCTGGATAGTTTTACGATGATATTTTGAAATATGAAGTTTGGACAATGGCTATTCCAGTCTGTTATGCGTAAAAAGAAAACTCGCGATATGGAACAAGAATCCATACACTGTAATAGCTATATTGCACGTGTAGGCCTTTAGGCCTATTTGATTGCTAACTTACCGCGGCTAGAATGAAAACAACTCTGGTTCATCCCTCCAAAACCTCATTGTTATCAGCCACAGAATGCCATTAGCATCAGATCTGATGATTGACCCAGAGCCCTGGCTTTGTGTTATAATATCATTCATAACTATGCACCATTGGTAGCACAGTAGTCTAGGCAGTGGTCTCTACTATTATTACTATGATGATCAATATAATTTGTACTAAATGTGACTATAAGGCACTGGAAATAAAGCTTGATGCTCTTCTTTGGCCTGGCGTGTGTTGTGGGCGCGGTGCGGTGAGGCCAGTGCCGCGCTCGGGTCTCGGCAGCCTGGTTTGGGGGATGTTGGCCATGGCTTTGCAGCAGCCTGAAGCCGCTAGGTGGCCCCCAGCAGCAGATCACAAAGAAGCGACTTCCTAAGCACATCCCAATTATACCAGCGCACGCTATCAACCGCAAATACAAATAGCATGTAAGCGATACAGTCTGCGCTTTAAGTGTCGGTGCCCAAGTGCAGACTGAATGTTAATTAGGATACCTTTCACGATGGGCTATTAAGGGAATAGTCTCTTATCTGCTAAATCCTCCATGCAAAGGAAAGAGTCGGTGCAGGGGTCGAGGTTGGGGGAGGCGAAAATCCCACTACTCAAAATTCAAGGACAAACTATTATAAATTAAACCTCATCCTTGCTTCTGGCCAACATTTGTGTAATAGTTAAGGAGACGCCACGCACCCCAAATACGACAGATTCCCTGCATCTTCTTGGCTAAGTGGCTTCTGCCTGAACTAGGTTTCTGATTTTTCTGCATTAAACTTGTTGAAAAGGCAAGAAATGCTACTTATTAAAAATACTTACTGAAATGTTTGAAGGGTGTGATGGCAACAAAGCACAGGACACACATTACATGCAAAGAAAATAACTTTATAAAACTATTGTGAATATTAGAATTTGAGAAGAATTTTGTTTAGTTTTACTTTTAACTAAACAATTTAGGATCTAAATGAAACGGTTACAACTCTGATTACTGTTGGGGCTAGGATCAACAACCTCATGATTACAACTGTGGTTACTACTGGGACTTGAGCAAGCAACCTGGTAATTTCTTTATACTATGATTACACTACCTACTACTGCAGGATCAAAGCTGCAGCAAGCACTCCCACACTGCTAACTTGAGACGGATGGTTTTTCAGGGCTTCCTGGGGAGGGGGGATGGGCAGGCAGGGCTGGGTATCCCCACATGGATGCCTGTGACGGACGAGTCTTTGCTACGGGGCTCGTGCTGGTATTCTCCGGTGCTCAGGGGCCCCTCTGGAGCTGGGCGGTTCTGTGCAAGTCCGACGGGAGGCTTGCCATGGGACCGGCGGTCCAGGCCTGAAGGGAGAACACTCAAGGACACAGAGAATTGGGCCAGACTGCCTCCTCCTTGCCACACGTCGGGAATTGGCGGGAGAGGCTGGCTAGCGGCGGCTCAGCAGCGACGGAAATGCGTCAGGAGCACCGGCAGGAGTAGGAGTGTCCGTCAGCCAGGTTGGGAAACGTCGCTTTCGTTGATACTGACAGGAATGGTTTTAATCCAGGATCAAAGTGTTCACTGTCACGCTCTGACAAAACGCTCATTCTCTGCTGTATCATGTCTGATATTCAGAGCCTTTAAAGTCCCCCATATGTCTTTAAAGGCACCAGCTTCACATTCTGGTCTTTTCTTCCTGTCTGCCTCATCGAAGTTCCCCCTACCTGCCCCCATCTGCTAAGCATTCTGGGTATAAATGGTGGCCGCTTGCTTTCCAGGCGGGAAACGTCGAACGCAACGAATGGAATCAGTGTGAAATCGGCTGAGCGAGAACACCGGCTCTCATGCCGAGAGCTGGACTGGCCCAGGACCGCGGGTGTGTCCACAGGCTTTAGGGAGAGGGGAGATCTCCATGGGCTGCCTGGTCCACAGGGGGGGACATCGATCCATTCCACCCTCCTGGGCCGTAATGGAGGCCACGCGCCACTGGGCTCGCCGACATTGTGCAGAAAGCTGCTGCCCCCCCGGCCCATGCGGTGGGTACGCCAAAGAACATTGGGGCCCAGACCCGGCGACCTGCTCCTCAATCTGTCCCCCAGGTTCCGGCTTCATTGGAAACGGCGCGGCGGATCGATGGCATCGTTAACGCGAGCCTCCGTCTCGCCGCTGCGGCGCCGCTCGCGCCCTGCCGGCCGCGGCCGCTATCGATCCCCTCGCAGGGGGACAGCCGTGCGCCTTCTGAGGGGGAATCTATTTCCAGGCCTCGCAGGGGGATGCGGGCACGGCGGGGGGGGTCCGCTAATCGAAGAGGCTCCAAAATAAATAAACAAAATAAATAAATAAGCGTCACGAGGGCAGGGCTCACAAATTAGCCAGCGCAGGGGCACATGGAGGAGTCTTGCGCCATCTTGGGGAAGCGCCGTGCGATAAGCGAGCCGTTTCTCCGTCACTGGCCATCCTCCGTCTCTGTCTTTCACATTTCCTGTCCTCCTCCTACCACCTGGTCTACTGATCACATACTGGTGCCTCTTTTATGAAGCAGAACTACTGAGAAAGGAAAAGAGACCCAGACACCTTCACCTGGCAGACAGTGTAAGCAGCATCACTGCGGCGTTCAAGGGGAACCCAGCTGGTAGAATTCTGTGTGAGAAACGAAAGCACCGCTAACTGCAGTGGAATTAATCAAAAGCTGAGGCCCTGGGGGACAAATAACACCTCCATTACCAAGGCCACATATTTCACTGGGCTCTGGCACGGGCACTGGTGCTTAATCCACACTTCTGACGCCATGTCTCCCCCGCAAGAGTGATGCATGATTTACTGTGTTATCTTTCTTTAATTACTGCCATTATTAATTCCAGTGCTAGCAGAACCCCCCCCTTTCCGTGGCAGCGGTGGCGGTGGGCTGGGGCCCAAACCCTTAACCGGAAAGGTTGTGGGTTTGAGTCCCGGGGAGGTGGTGGTGGGGGGGGGTGTTGGTGTTTCACCAGACCCGAGTGAACTTATAAGCCATTCTGGACAATGACCTGAGCTGTGTGCTATAGGCAGGGGTGGTTCTATGATTTTTTAAGGTGGAGGTTAAAATTAATACAGAGAGGCCAACCTCATCATTAGCCAATGATATGTGTTCAACGCTCCTGTAGCCTTGCCCCTGTATGTGCCCCTGACTGTAGGACCAGTAACACACTGATCTCAGAAGTATTGAAGAGAGCTAAAGTTGTAGGTGCTTCATCAGACCTTAGTAAAGCCATGGAGTCACTTAGCTTGGTAAAGTGCACCCAAAGTAAGGCTAAGTGCTCTAGGTCTTAAACACTGCTGATGAGATCGTCACCATCAGCTGCAACGCAGTCCGGTAGCATTTCTTCACAAACGGCACATTTGGTGCAGATACCAGGTAATGAGCCTGGGTGCCGTTGCCAAGCTTTCATATGCCGTGATCCAGCCCTTAAAGGCCATCAGTAATAATGAAGGATCCTTAGAAGCCTCTCGCTCGAACCCCAGGATGTGAAACTCCGTCCTCTCTAGTGGATTGCAGTGGCTTCCGAGGATACTTATTTATTTATGGGAAACCGAACAGCGATCTAAGTGGGTCGGCCCCCAGGGGAGGCCCCGCCGTCTTTGTCCATCACACGCTGGAGCAGAACGGAGACCCGGGAATGGTGCCCCCTGGTGGAGGCACGATGCACAGTTCATTTGCCACATTTGAGCCAAACAATCTATGAAAAGGGGTAAGGGTCAGTGTGATGATGGGTGTGATGGGGAGTCTGACCGCTTCCAAGAATTATAGTGCTGGTGATTTGTGTATCAGAAATTCTCCTGTACATTTTAACTTGTCGTGACATGACAACTGGTACCCCAGACTGAGGGACAGGCATTAGAGTGGTTAAAGATGTTGTAACATTCCTGAGTAAGCTACTTAACCTCATTTGCTCAAGTGAAACAACTACCTGAAGAAACTGGCAAAAAAATAAATAAGGAACAGTAAATTGCCATCAATGGAAGCATCAGTGCACACACAAAATGGTAAAGCAGGGGCACCGTCTGAACGGCATGTTCTCTATTGACATGGAACCTGCATCTCAGCTGCAGGGCACTGGATTACAAAAGCGAGAGCATGTCCTGCCTTCAGGATTAGTCAAAACATATATCATTGGCAGAAGCGATAAGCGTCACTGCATAGTGATGCTTAAGCAGCCCCTCCCTGGTGGACGGGAGCGCTGCGGGGGAGGTGGAGACCCCGCATACCCCACAGGAAAACAGGAAAATGCGCGCTGGGCGAATACCGCAAGATGGCAGATCTTCATACCATTGCTGCCTTTCCCAAACAATTCCTAACCAAATGCTAAGGTTCAGGGTATGAGGAGGACAGAAGAGAATGAAGTCACCTTCGACATGGCGAGTGGCACGCTTCCAACCTCACCTTATACCTTGCCCCCCCGCCCCCTGCCACCCCGGCCCCCGGCCACCGGCCTCTCAGGACAATGGCTCAGGATCCGCTCAGATTTGTTTTGCACCATTTATTTAGTGTGTCACATCTCCAATTAACTGCAGGAGTCGGGGCGACTCTCCCCGTAACGCCCCCCCCACCTTCCCCGATGAATTCTGTCAACTCATTAGCAGAGCCGCAGCACTGTTTCACCTCCCCGCCACAACGCCAATGTCACTTCCTCTCTGGTTATTAGCGGCTTCCTGGAAGCAGCCCGTGAAGTTTTGGGTTTCGAAACGGTTCCAGGTGGAGAAAAAGGCAGAAAGAAAGAGAAAATGCGGACCTGTAATTATCGCCGCCGTCGAGTATACCATCAGCAGCCTAAATGAGCGTCTCTTCCTTCCGGAAAAGCGGATTTGATTCAGTTCTTTCGTCCAGTTCTGCCAACTTGGCCCGCCTTCAGGTTGAAACAGGAAGTCGGGTTCTTCACAGTGGGCGTGGCGCTCGTCAGACACGGCGGGAGACAGCGGCACCGTGATACCGCTGTAGTTTCTGACATTAATGTGTATCGGCGCTACGCGGCCAGCCAGGAGCGTGTCTCCGTGCCGGTGCTGTGCAATATGGCCGCCGACAGCTTGAGAGCCAAGCCGTTCAGGGACCAGCGCTCCCCCTTAATTTCAGCTCTGCGTCCGGATCGAACCCCGTGCCAAGCGGCCGGGGCTATGGCAGGAGCAGAGCGGGGTCCCTCTCCTGCCGCTGCCCCCCCCCCAGACGCCACGGGAGGTGCGACTGTCTGGCCCGCTCCCATCTGCGTTGCGCGGGCACAGCTGAAGCCGGCAGCTGGGGAGGGGGGATGTCGCTGAGCGCCCCCCCACCAGCACCCGCCAACCGGAGCAGCTCGGGGGGGCCCCAGTGGCAGCTGGGCGGGGTGGAAGGGCAGCTGCGGAGCAGCAGGTCTGCGGTGGCGGGAAATGCCGCGAGACGGACTGCACTGCGCCGGCTAAACCCCCCCCCCCCACCCGCTGCCCCGTGCCACAGACACATTCCAGTCACATGGCCCCGCCTGCACATCTGGCGCACCATCTGTATGCCGCTCCCATAAGTGGCAGGTTTGTTTTGGGGGGGCGATCAGGAGTCACAGTTAAATTGGAATATCCAGTGTGTCAGTGCGAGGGCCGCGGGACGGGAACAGTGAAGAAGGATAACGAGGGCCGAATCGACACCGGCTGCATTTCCGAATTCGGGTTTTTGGACCTGAGATCACTCTCAATAAGAAAACACGCAGGGCTGGGGGCGGCAAGCGATTCATCCCTCAGAGGAACAAGCATCAGGCAAAGGAAACCTGGACACAGGGATGTGGGGAACGCACCGCAACGGTTTTAGAAACTTATGGGGGGGGTGCGGCTTAATCCACAGATGTCATGAAAGAAGGAAAAATTCCCTCTTCTTCTCCATGGCTTGGTGGTAAGATTGGCGTTGGACACACAGGACACTCTAGATAAGCTGCAGCCTGGGCCAAAACACACAGTAGTGTAGGAAGCATTTTATTCTAGCGGTGGTGCTTCTGAATCACGTGTGACTGTGTGTGTGTGGTCTGTGGCATCCCGCCCAGAACGTAAGCTGCCTCTTTCCCTCTGCTTCCCGGGATTGGCTCCAGGCTCACCCCGATCAGGCACCGGATAAATGCTTACGGCCCTCTCCAGGAAAAGCAGAACAGGAATGAAAGACACATTTTTCTCCAGGTTTTGATCCCGTTAAAGCAAAAGCAATCGTTTCCTTGCAGCTTAACCAGAACCCATCTTTGTCGTGAGCAAACCCATGTCCCCGCATTTGGCAAAAGGTGTTGGACCGAACAAAAATTGAGGGTTAGAGCGAGCGAAGATGTGGAGAGGATGACCACCGTGGCGTCGTCGGGCGAGAGCGCCGCCTGCCCTCGTTCGCCGGAGAATAAGGGATCTATTGGGATGTGGTGGCAGCACCACGCCGCTCTGCCCCTGTGAATGTCGCAGATGGGAGGCTACCACCCCCTTCATTACCACTGAGCTCAACGCGCGTGCCGTTTCTGTGATTTCGAGGCTGTTTTCTTGATAGCCACGCGCGAGCGGCCTGGCACGGCGATGGGGAAGGTCAAAGGTCATGCAGCCCCGTTCCCTTTAAGCGTGCGGTGTTGCGAGCTAAAGTAGCAATTAGTGACAGACTGCAAATATGCACAGATGGGTTACCGGTGAGCCCCTCTTC
>JAODKN010000001.1:17716762-17739771 GCA_026774425.1 Petrocephalus zakoni | reverse complement strand
CCCCCCCCCCCCCCCCCCCCCCCCCCCCCCCCCCCCCCCCCCCCCCCCCCCCCCCCCCCCCCCGCCCCCCCCCCAGCTTTCCTGCTACTCTTTGTTTTGTGCATGTGCTACCTCACAATGACATTACTTCCAAAACCCCCAGTTGAAATCCTGAATTACACGAAAAACAAGTCAAAAGCTAAAAAGGGGGAAGGGCCAGTGTTAGCACCGCTCTGATTAATGAGCCAGGCTGATGGAGAAACCATTCATCCTTATCTGAGCATTTAAGGAAATCATTTATAATCTATAATAAAATACAGCACATGATTAAAATGATTCCATATAATGTTGTGAAGATCAAAGAAAATAGTGATTTAAGACAAACGAATTATGAGCAATAACCCAATTAAAAGTTAGTGGGGGAAAAAAGTTACAATTAGATGGCGATGCAGTGACTGTAAGCATGACTTTTGGAAGGAGAAAGTCAAAAGAAAGGTGATTTGAGAGAAAACTGCCTGACAGAATATGATGCAAACGGCCTGATGATGCAATACCACAACTGTCCAGATGGTGGCATTTGGAATCACATGGACAGTGGAAAAATCAGTAATGTAGATGCTTCTACCAAACTAAGAGACTAACCTGATAAGAAAAATCACAATAATTTATTTGATTTTTTTCTGATAAAATCCAGTGACATACATCTTTCACATCATTATGCAAAAACACAGTTCCATGGCACTCGAGAGGACTAGTGGATAAAATAGATATGATTTTTATTTAAACACTGTACAGTGGAACCATTTTCTGCCATGATCAAAAGTGAGGGAGGTTGAGGATTATGGTGTGTGGGTTAGGGTTACACCTCATGGCAGGACGGCAGCAGCCACGTTAAAAACTTTCATCTGAGGTCTGCTTAGTGGACAGCGGAGTAACTTGGCCAACCTCATGTCAAATCACCATAAGCGGCACATCTCCCAAGCTAACATGCTAATAGGACTGTGCCAGGTGTCAGGTTGGCTGGGCTACGGTAGCTTGTGCCACATTTCTGGCTGCCGGCACTGACTACTTCATTGCAAGGAGAGTTAAGCGTCTACCGGTAAGCTTATTCAAGGTTAAATGATTCAAAAGCATTATCCTTAACCCACGATTCCCCCATATCTTTTGTAGAGGGAAGTTGGAGGCAACAGAGTGAAACATGCTTAGATTATGGGGTGGGGCAGCTCTGGAAAATGTCCCTGGAAACGTGCTTGGCTTTAGCATGACCCAGGAGTCACCGAGTGGTTTGGATGTGGCCATTTGGGGCATCAGTATGTAATACTGCTGAGCTGTCTGGTCAAACACAGGGTTCTTCAGTCGTAAAGCACAATTATATATACATCCATAATAAAATCACATATATAGATGGCGTTCTAGCACACCAGGACTCGACATCCTACGTGCCATGGTGCTTATAGTCTCAATTGTTTTTTGTCGAAGATATAGTTTAAAAAAAAAAAAAAACACGTTACAGCACAAGTAACGTCACAGCTCAGGAAAAGCAAAGAGGTAATAAGAGAGTTCCTACTCTAACATCCCATTCAATATACAAATTCATCTCTATGTAAAGGGGAAGCAGATACGTTGATCTCTGCAGGACTCGGGGCTCCTCAGCACATCGTTTTATACAAGAATAATAACACCTCTCTCCTTATCTTCAGCTCCTATACAAAAAAAACCCACAATGTTACTAAGGGTTAGTCAGAGGTTACTCCCCCACAACAGCAAAGAGGCAAAAACAAAAGTAAAAACACTCCCCTAATGTAACAATGTTGCTTGCCACAGTATAGCCAATCAGCTGTATTGTACGGGACACACCCACACACATTCTCTGAGCATGACAGGACACAGCATATCCTTCACTAAGCTGGGTGTGACCCTGAGTGACCCTGGCCCATGATGCAACTGGATTCCCATCAGTCTATGAGCAGATTTAAAGAGCATGGATCCTTGTTGTGGGCAGGGGGCGGAGGTGAAGAAAGCCCATCTCTTAACGACAGTCTAAAGCAGTCAAACTATAGCAGCCATTACAGAAACCGCACAGAAAAAGGGCAAACTAGGCTTCCTCAAAGCAGGCGTGGCTCCAGCGCTGAGGGCAAATGCGGCTTTGTGAGGGGTAGGGGGGCAGCTTCAGCGCCTCACTGCTGGTAATTCCCATACTGACCCTGCGAGGTGGCACACAAGGGGAGGAAAGTCAGCTTCACTCTCCAACTGCAGGGAACATCTCTGCAGGAAATGACGGCTGTTCACAAATTAGGATGCGGAAAGGATTCATCCTGAATGGCACGTCGCTGCTGTGAATGCGCACTGAGCCTGCTTAAATCACAGTCAGTCGATGGTGTGGAACACCAGCAGATGGCAGTATCGCTCTACATATGATATGAAACATGACAAATGGAGGTGGAAGACTGATAAGACACCTAATGACGGTTGGGGGGAGGCGTACAAAAAAATAAGAACAGCTGTCTTTCTGACTGGCATTCTTACAGTTTCACAATGCAATTTTCTAAAATACGAGACTTGCGTCTTTACATGTACATTTCTAAACGGGTCAAAAGTGGCTTATTTCCTAGGGTATTCAGGTGGATTCACATGCTACAAAAGAACCACAATTCAAAATAATTACTGGACAGCAACATCTGAAATGTAATCTCCTCTTACTCTACTGTTATGAACAGTTAAACACACAAATATATCTCCATCTAGAAATATACATTAAAGTGATTTAACCAAATAAAGAAAAACGATTCTGAAAATCAGGCTTGTGAATTGGGCTTGCAAACATCTTCCACTGCTATTTTCTCCCGATTACAACACAACGCATCATAAAAGAGAGCAAATGAAACTGTACAAACAGAAAACCAGGGGATTGTATCAGAAAGTGGGATTTATTGGTTAGCTGGATAGCATATTGGATTTAAGGTACCCCAGTGTAAATGAACTTTATCTTCATTCACTTAAATTTAGTCCAGGCTACCTTAAATTTGACAAGTTATCCAGCTATGCAAGAAATCCGACCTTGTGATACAGACCCCCAGGTGACGGATTCGTGTACTACATCCACTCATTATGAATTGATCATGTTACAGATATGTCAGGGGTGGGGGAGAAAACTATACTGGAAGACCTGGTGACCAGTAGGTCTCCTTGACTTACTGCACACATACATAACACAAAAGTTAGGATGCAGAATGGCACAGAGCTGGACACCCACACAAGGGCATAAGTGAGTAAAGTGCAAATACCATCAGCTGTGGGGGTGAGGCTTTGGCTAAAGGCATCGACTATTGAGGTACGAACCCTAAAAAGCATTCACAACAAACCCTGCTGCTGCATGTCTAGGGTCTTACCTGGTCGTAACCATAGGGACGTTGCTGCTGCGCTGGCGGGGGCCCCGGCTGGGGGGGTCGGTACCCTGCATACTGCTGGCCCTGCCCCTGGGAGTAGTTGGGGTACTGCCCAGGAGCTCCTTGAGAGGGCCCTACAGGGGTGACATCACAGGGGTGGCTCTCAACGTGCTGCTGTTACTAGGTCCAACTGAGACGAGGGGACCCGCAGAACCTCTATCCGTCACACCAGTCAAACGGTATCATCGTTATGTAAAGTAGGTAGCAGATGGTAACAAAGGAGAACGTAGGCAGTAGTGTGTAGCTCAGCACATTTGGCCTCTGTGCCTGTGATCAGAAGGTCACCGGTTCATATCTGTTGGGCCCTTAACTGCCCCTAAAAATGCTCCAGGGACTTATGGCTGACCCTACACTCAGACCCGAAGCTTCGCTCTCAGTTCTATATGTGTGCATGTCTTACAAAGGAGTGCAAGATGGCTATCCATCCATCCATCCATCCATCCATCCATCCATCCATCTTCTATACTCTCTTGTCCTATGCAGGGTCACGGGGGTCTGGAGCCTATCCCAGATGCTACAGGCACAAGACAGGGAATATCCCAGTATGGGGTGCCAACCCTTTGTGGAAAGACGAGATATGCAAAAAAAAAAAATTCTGAAGTACACTGTATGGATAAAGGTACTGAGTCATACCACTTAATCATTGAATTCAGGTGTTTCATTCAGACCCACAGCCACAGCAGTATAAAACCAAGCACCTAGCCATGCTGTCAGGTTTACAAACATTTGTGAGGGAATGGGTCATTCTGAAGAGCTCAGTGAATTCAAGCATGGTACTGTCATATGATGCCACCTTTACAGTAAGTCAGTTACTGAAATTTCTTCCCTGCTAGATATTCCACTATCAACTGTAAGTGGTATTACTGCGAAGTGCAGGCGTTTGGTAACAACAGAAACTCAGCCACAAAGTGTCAGACCACGTAAAGTAACAGAGTGCGGTCGCTGGGTGCAGAGGCACATAGTGTGTAAAAGTCGCTAGTGCTCTGCTGACTCAGTAACTGCAGAGTTCCAAACTCCCTCTGGCATTAACTCCAGCACAAAACCTATGTGATGGGAGCTTTGTGGAATGGGCTTCCATGGATGAGTAGCTGCATGCAAACCTCACACCATCAAGCGCAATGCCAAGTGTTGGATGGAGTGGTGTAAAGTACACCGCCACTGGACTCTGGAGCAGTGGAAACGTGTTCTGAGGAGTGACAAATCACGCTTCTCTGTCTGGCAGTTTGGTGAACGAGTCTGGTTTTGCCTGTCTACACTGTGCCAAGTATAAAGTTTGGTGGAGGAGCGATAATGGTATGGGGTTGTTTTTCAAGGATTGGCATTTTGGACAATTTTATGCTTAAGATAAGAGTGGGATCAGTTTGGGGAAGGGCCTTTTCTGTTCCAGCATGACTGTGCCCCAGTGCCCAAAGCAAGGTCCATAAAGACATAGTTGGCTGAGTTTGTTCTGGAAGAACTTGACTGGCCACACAGAGCCAGAGACAGTATTAAAAACACCCCAAGATGAGTCTCAGTCAGCCTGAGCCCACTGGCTAATTGCCTAACCATGCCTAATGACCATAACCTGTAATGTTTCTTAGATAGCTTGGTAGCAGAGCAGAGCCTCGATTCCTGCAGTTAAGCAGGACATCAACTGCTTGTTAAGTCAAGTACCCATCCCATGCTACAGGGTCACAGTTCACCTGGCCAAGCTTATGTTAAATCATTTTTAATTAAAAACTTAACAGAAAAATAACTGTGCAACTGTTCCCGTGTGTATAACAAACTACAGGCAAACAGCTACATAGCAAAATACCAGGTCTGAATCCCCATCAAAATTTGCTTCAGGACCCCAGGTCCCCAACCCCCAGTCCAGCAAAATCACATTTATTTCTGGCTACAGGCCTGATAAGTTACAAAAAACAAGGTTACTCACAGCATATCGGAGTACTACAGAGCATGCTAAATGCAGCACAAGGTTACTCACAGCATCCTGGAGTACTACAGAGCATGCTAAATGCAGCACAAGGTTACTCACAGCATCCTGGAGTACTACAGAGCATGCTAAATGCAGCACAAGGTTGCTCACAGCATCCCGGAGTACTGCAGAGCATGCTAAATGCAGCACAAGGTTACTCACAGCATACTGGAGTACTACAGAGCATGCTAAATGCAGCACAAGGTTACTCACATCATACTGGAGTACTCCAGAGCATGCTAAATGCAGCACAAGGTTACTCACAGCATCTCGGAGTACTGCCGAGCATGCTAAATGCAGCACAAGGTTACTCACAGCATACTGGAGTACTACAGAGCATGCTAAATGCAGCTTGTGAACATTGCAAAGGTCTAAAACAAGTGGGTTGACCTTCGGACTTGCCAGGTATGTTTCTACATACAGCAAACAGGGAATGGATAAATCATGACAAATGGACTCCGACTGAACACAAACTCGGCAGCTAACAGCTGTCTGAGACATGGGCACCAAAACACAGGAACAAACACCAACATGTCAGAGTGGTGACATCAGCAGTGCAAAGGGTCAAGGACTCTCCTACTATACACTGCCTGTGGCTGGAAGGTATGTGGTAGAACTGGTACCCACCGTATCCCTGCTGCTGCCCAGGGTAACCTTGTTGGCCTGGGTACTGCTGCTGCTGCTGCTGTTGCTGTGCTGGGTAGCCCTGCTGTTGGGGTGGGCCTTGTTGGTAGGCCTCCTGCGGCTGCCCGTACTGAGAGTTGCCTGCAGGGGGGGGGGCGACACGCAAGAGGGTGAACGCTATGCCCGGTCAGGAACCTCCTGCCTATTAATCGCAGCCAAGAGGAAGACGGCACAACACCTATTCTATAGAAGACAAGAAGCGGAAGAACGCGACAGAAACAGAAAGGACACAGAGGCACAAGTGTGGACGAAGACAGGGCAAGCTCTGCCTCGTGTGGCGCGAGGCCTGCGGTGCAGGGCGGTTACGAGTCCCTGCGGAACAAGCACTACAGCCACTGGAACGTGACATTCACGGAGGGGGGCACGCCGGAAATCACACACAGCAGTTTAAAAAGGAAATTAAAAAAAGAAAAGAAAAACAGCATGAGGTCACAGAGCAGCTATGCAACAAACAGCCCAATATTCCTTTGCACTGCACACACAAACTGGCTGGATTGTGAGGGAGGGGTTAACTGTAGTAAATGTTTTTTCTGTTACTAGGTTTAAATAAGTTTAAGCTCAATTATTCGTTCCTGCAGAGTTAGAAAGATTTAATTTCTTTTTTACCGCTAGTGCGGGAAAAAGATTCTGCAATTTTCCTGGTCAGTGTATGTAATTAGTACACTACTGTAAGGGTGAAGAACATCAATAAGGAGCCCAGAAGGTGGCCGTGTGCTCTGGTGTGCTGCCTCTTGTGCTGTGTGCGCTTGCGTGAAGGTACATAGATACCTCCGTCGTAGTAATGTTGTGAGGCTTCCTCGTAAGGTTTATCGTAGCCCTGTTCAGGATACGACGGTTGCTGAAAACCGTAATCATTATGACCTACATCAATTTGACAAGAAGATAAGGAGAAACGTTAATGCTCCCAGCTGAACAAAAAAAAAAAAACTAAAAAGTTTGAAATGTAAATGAAAAAAAAAAAATTAGTGAAAAGGAAAAAAAAATAATCAATGCATACAGTAACATTAGCACTGCTCAGAAATCCTGAAACAAAGGATCCAGCAAACAAGCTTCATCTCATTCTAAATGCTGCAGTAATAAAATTAAGCACAAGATTGTTTGCACTTATGCCATTTGATGATTAAAGCCAGAATGATCTGAAAGAATAAAATTAAGAACTATGTACTAGACTCAGCATAGGTTAGACTTGAACCCAGGGCCGGCTCTACCTTTCCAGGGGCTTCAGGCCAATCTTAAATTGGGAGCCCCCCCCACACAAGAAAGCCGATGATCATTTCATTTCCACCACAATGCAAGTTCCCGGAGCCCTAAGCAGCCACCTATTCTGGTCATAGCTAAGGCCGGCTGTGCTCAAACCCTCCATCTGTGCTAACAGCACAAGTGCTACGCCCAGACAGCTACACGCTAAAGGAACCAAAGGACAAAGGGGAAACGCAGCTCTTCGGTCACCGCTGAAGGTGCGAAGAAAACACCAATACATCAAAAACGTAATCACTCAAACTGAAGGGATCTCAGTCATACTCCCTGCTGTACAATTTATGCATTTTAATGCTAAAACTTAAAACTATCACCAAATTATAGGATGGCACTGCCAGTATAATGGCATACCATTATAATAATGGCACATATTTTAAAACATTTGGATATGTTGTAGTGATGCATTTAACAGCTTACTTGCCAACAGTAATACCGAAGCGATGCTTTAATGCATCATGAAAAGAGCCCAAGGACGACCGTGGCCGCCTGCATTCAGCGTCCAAGCAGGTGACCATCCGGATCGGGCCACAGAATCCCACCTTCAGGGGTTCCTTGTCCTCCATGACTGTACTGCTCTCCGTAGTAGTCCTCCTGGCTTGAGTACTGCTGGGGGGGTCCTGCAAGGGGACACACGGACATACGCACACACATTCACGTGAGGGTCCGTCAGCGTGCGGCTCCAGCCAGATCGCTCCTCTGTTATCAATGCCACAGCCTAATTTTCCCCTTGGACACACTGAGAAACAGAAGAGTAATTCCCGACATGCCGGCAAATGACCTTAGAGCAGTTACACAGTGAGACAGGCCGGCCTTTAAAGCCTGAAAGTGGGTCACTGCTCAGGGAGGTGAAAGGGAGAACGAAAAAAGCCTGTGTCACAGGAAGTGGGGAGCAGAGGACTGGAAGTGCATGACAGGGGAGGGACCACAGCCAGGGGCAACTCTGGGATTTATTTTTAAGGTGGGAGGAAGGGGCACAGCAGGGGAGTTACTGCAGATTCAGGGGGCCTGGAACTTTTCAGAGGCCCTTGAATATATAAAATTATTGTTCATGGGAGATGAGAAGAAGAAGAGAAGTGAGAAGTGGGAGAAGGTGGGAGAAGTCATTGAGAGGGGCCAACCATATCATTAGCCAATGACATATTATGAGATGAAGTACTGAATGACAGGGGAGGGGGGACTCTGGGGGCCAATCAGCTTTCAGTTGGGGCCAGTGCCCCTAAGGCTCCGCCCTCATCTGTAGCCTCAGGGGGCTATGAAACTGCAAATAACAGGCTGATGATGAAAATGTGCCACATGACCCCATGAGGGTGGCGCTGAGACGGCGCAGAAATGGCTCACCTTGCTGAGGAGGCCGGTATGGCAGCATGGGTCTCTGCCCCATGACGTGGTTACCCTGGCCCACCTGCCCCATCATGGCCATGGGGTTCTGTTGGCCCTGGTAGTGTGGGGCTCCCCCCGGGGGCATGTTGTACTGCTGGGAGGGCGGCTGCTGGTGCATCATGGGACCTGGCGGCATGAAGGGGATGTGAGCACAAAAAGACAGAAAATGTGAACCACTACTCATTTGGTTTTTTTTTTTGGTAATTCTGGTAATACTTTAGTTTGAAGTCTGTACCTTAACTATGAAATGGTTACTAATCAACTAATGATATTTTATTGAATAAAAAAACTCACACTCAAATTTAGAAATGTCTTACAAAGATAACTCACTCTTTCGAGTTGAGGAGGTCTAAAATACATTGGTCTTATGGGAATTCGGCCGGGGACTAACGAGTGATTCAACATAGGGAGGTTTTCGACTTAAGGAGGGTCGACTGTATATTAAATATAACAAATTATTTATACACATCCAAGCCCAGCAAGAAGAAGAGAATCCGAAACCTTGGTTGGGCTGCATGCTCATGTTGGGCCGGGGGCCGTATCCTCCCATAGGCTGCCCCTGGCTCATGTTCATCTGGCCCTGTGCCGCCACGCCCTGTGCCGAGGCCCCCGGTGTGTGGCTGTAGCCCCCCATGGACCCGTGACTGCTGGGGGGCACGGCCATAGAGCTGCCAGGCATGCTGGAAGCCTGGCCGGGCCCAGGCCCCTGAATAGGCATGTGGGTGGTTCCTAAGAGATGGGACAAGAGAGATGTTGTTGAAGCCTTGCCCACCACCAACGATAGTCAAACAGCAGGAGGCGCTACAGGCTGACGGTTACCGTGAGGAAAGCAGTCGATTCACAGAAGGAAGGTTAAAAGCAACCTGCATATGAGCACTATTACAGGGAACAGAGGACAGAGCCGCAAGCAGTGGAGCAGCTGCTCCCACTCAAGACAGGTTCAGGAAACCGCAGCCCGGCGACGGGGCCCCCAAACGCTTGGTGCTAACACCACAGAAGGAAGAGCCAGGTGGCACCTCGCGTCACGCCTCACTCAGGACCCCAGAGCACAGACAAACAGACTATTTCGTCTTTGATTCCCCAGCCTGCGTCTGTGACAGCCCACTCTGACAGCACGACTTTCTGTGTCACTTGAAAGCCTCGCTGTTGTCGTGGGGACCTCTGTCAGCATTTAAGACAGGCCACAAACGAAGTAGCGGCAGCTCATTACATCAATCCCTTTAATCAAATGCAACAAACGGGAACGCATTAAAGGGAGTGTGTGTGGGGCATGGGAAACTGGCAGACAATCACAAAGCTGCATGGGTATCTGAAGAGTAGCACTCGACGTACGGCCATATGTTGCAGTGATTCCTCCATACCTCTGGGGGGGCACCATGCTTGCCAGGAGCAAGTGGTGGGCTTCACCCCTTTGATCAGGAAAAAATAGAAATGAAGGTAGGATAGGCTCACTATGACGCTGAAGGAAAACCCCTTAATTCCTACAAATCCCACCATGCCCACGTTAGGGGGATAGAGGCAAAGCTTCAGTGTGGGGTCTGATTAAGGGCCACCCTCACCTTTAAGAGACCCAGCTCAGTACAGTGTTTAAAGAGACCAAAGATCAGACAGGGGAAGGCAGTATGGTGGTAAAGCAGTTTCCCATAGCAGAATCAGTATAGCAGGCAAATGTAACATAAATGGACGTCCATGCAGAATGTAACTAACACCCTTAGACAGCTAGGGCCGTCTAGCTTTCCCCGGTACCGGTGCCCATGTCGGCCTTACGGCATATTTACAGACAATCAATAGGCTCCATGGCGGCTGTGGCGGGGTGCCGTGTAAAGAACAGAGCGTGTGCTTCCTGTCTCGGATACTTCCCCTTTCCGTGACACCATCAGCAGCTGCCCGCGGGCCCCGTGCCTCTCGTGGTTGCCATGGTGCTGGCGGATATTTTCGGGCAGCGGGGGGTGGGGGAGACGGCGGAGCACTTGTTATCTTAAGGACACATCATGTCCCGGATGGGCTGTTTAGAAAATCCCAGTGGGGTGAGCCGGGCCGAAGACCAGTTTGAGCCAGTTTAGGCCGACGCAGAAATCTAGTGCCTTGTGAGCAGACGCGCAGGTACGGACATGCAGACGAGGACACATGCAGAGAGGGGGAGGGAGAAATGAGGACGTCTCTATCACTGGAGCAGAGGGCGCAGCAGCCATGTCATTAAGAACGTAGCCTCCCTCGGGGCCTCTTGATGTGGCCGAGTTGCTAGGCGACCCCAGCGAGATTAAAGGGGAGGAGGCGGGAGTGAATGAGGTGGTACTTACCAGACATCTGTCCGTTCATCTGGTTCTGCATGTGGGTGGCGGGGGGGCCCTCAGCGGGCATGCTGTGGCCATGGGAGGGGTGGGGGGGGCCACTCTGACTCATCCCAAATGGCCCCATGGGCATGTTCAGTGTGGGTGGGTATAGATGGGAGGGGAGGGGGGGCAGAAAAAAAAAATAGGCAGACAAGATATTAGTGGCATCACAGAGATAAGGGTGGGCTCTAAAAAAACATAAATGTGCAGCTGAAAAAAAAATGACATACAGGACAGTAACAGAAAGGAGAAAAGGAAGGTTGTAAACAGATGATGCAGGTTAAAACGTGTCCAGTGGATTTGGGGCTCAGAAGATGTAGGGAGCCATCTGGCAGGATGAAAAAGCAACAGTGGGGTAGTTGATGACCGGGTGGGGACTCAAGAAAGGATCCCCACGTTAAACGAAACGTATTCTGGGAGAAGATAAGCCCAAATATCATTACCCAAAAAAAACCCCACCAAGCTGGGGCTGAACTTTATTTAGGGCTGGAGGAAGACCTGCTGCCCCTTATCAAGGACCAGCAGAAAGACGACGAATCCCCCACAGTCAAAAGTGAGCCAGAGTCATTCATAAAACAAGGACCTGGCGGGAGGGAGAGGCTCAGACCCCAGCACGCCTTCCATCTTTACAAGAAGCTGGGGGGGGTCGCCACATCAAACCCACCGTGCCGACAAGGTAATTAAATAACGGTGCCGTGGCGACTGGAGTGCGGTCTTTTTCTGCTTCCCCTGGCTAAAGCCACGCGACTTGGTGATGAGGACCTTGGTGATGAGGACAGCCCCCGTCTGATGACATGGAGCAGGACAAAGACTGCTGGCAGTACATCTCACACGACACCCCTGGGTAAATTAAACTTGATTCCCTAGGAACCCACTTTTCAATGTCTATTCAATTTCAGAGGGAAAAAATTAAACCTCAGACTGAGCGGTCCTGAAATGCCCCCCCCAAATTACAAACGACTTAACTGAGAAATTGAGGCTTAAGGTCACTTATTTGCATTCAATAAATGCGTGTTGGAAATATCTCGTTCCGAAGGTGGCACTGACAACTTACAAAGGATGCAAACCTAATTCACAAAGCTGGTTATTAAGGTAGCCAGAAAGCATCCAGGTAAAACAAACCATGAATGAAAACAACAAATGAGCAGTGTCCTATTTTACGCAGTCTCCTTGCTTAACGATGACGCATGCAATCAGTAACAATGTGCATCAAAATGCACATGTACATCAGCTTTTTGCTTAGGACATCTAAATGTAACCCCCCCCGACCGAAAAAGTTCATCTGCATATAATACAAGCAAATTTATTCTTACACTTCAACCATAAACCACTAAAACGATTAATGGTGTCTATCTGCCGAAACGTGTCCGTTGGACGAGACGTCTCACGTAACCATGGCAACAACGTCGGCGGCATAACTCAAACATTAGCCACTGATTCGCAGAAACACCTGGCTAGTAATCTACGTCGGCATGCAGGCAGACAGAAAATTCCTACTGCTGGCGATACAGGGGCCACTACTGCATGCTTTTCGGATTCTTGCAATTTCCCCCTTCTTTTTCTACACCAAAATCATTTTTAATCTCATCAAATGACAAACATATGGCTCATATTATGAAGGGGAATCAGCTGGAGCCAAACCACCCTGCTGCAGAGCAGGGCTGCAGGGCAGATAGTCTGACTCACTGACCAAACACTGACCTCAAACAGACGATTACGAGCCAGCCAGTACCAAAACAAACCCACCTCACAAGCATCATGAGCCAGCCAGCACCAAAGCAAGCCCACCTCACAAGCATCATGAGCCAGCCAGCACCAAGGCAGGCCCACCTCACAAGCATCAAGGGCCAGATCCACACAGGATGAGTGGCAGTTACATGCCTTTTTAATGGTACCCACTGAATTTCAGAGCACCTGCATGAGGTCCATTCATGCTGCTTCAGTAATGGGTTACAGCCCCCAGCAATTATATCCCGGTTCCAGTTTCAGCGTCCCGCTAATTAGTATGTGTGTGCACTCGGTGCTTGTACTTCTGGCTTGGCGACTGACACATTTCATTGAACAGAAACAGACCGTGACGACTCACGATTTTCATTAAGATATCTTTCCTGAACTCCCTTGTAGAAATAGAGAAACATGATAAAATAAAAAAACCCCAACCAAGACCTGCTAGTACCCAGGGTGTAACCAGAAATTCTAGACCACCTGACAAAATGCCAGCTTGCCCCGCCCCCACCTAAGGCCCGCCGTGTCCTGCTCGTACCTAGGACCAAATGCCCTGCTAACTCCAAGAAACAATTATGACTAGCAGTAGTGACACATCTGCAGTTGATGATGATCTTCCTTTATCGAGTTATAAATCTCAAGTAATACCGGATAAGAGCAGAAACTGAAAAAGGCTCATATATGCCATCCATACTCCTTACAGCAGTGTTCCCCAACCGAGCCCTTGGGAACACCGGACAGTCCACTTATTTGCGCCCTCCGAGCTCCCAACCAATCAGGAACACCTGAATACCTGGTACAGGTGCGCTGGGAGCTGAGAGGAAACTAAAATGTGGACTGTCCGGTGTCCCCTTCCGAGTACTAGGTTGGGAAACACTGCCTTACCAAGTCATCTTTTCGTACCTCTGCAGCATTGCAACATGGATAACATCCCCGACCCCAAGTTCAACAACCATCTGTACCACATCTCCTTACACGCGTGAGCAGTGTGAAGCTTATAAATGTTTGGATGCATATAATCAGGGGTTGACATAAGTGGTACGCATGTACACATTCACCGTATAAGCCGTAAAATGCACGGCAGTCTCTTGTTTTAACAGTGCAAAAGCACATAGGCGTATAAACCCATATGCGCCGTTATGATGAAATTATTGAGCATTATAAACTTTACCAATTACACTGTATGACATTTCTTGTCATAGCTGCGTGAATAAGTACAAATTTGCACTGTACTCTACATGGGACTGGTGTATGGGAAATTCCCAGAAAAGACCGCTTCCTAATCTTATCAAGGTGAGACTTTTATTCTTATCTTATTAATGCTGCAATGTCTAATGACAGTTCGTAAAACAATTGTGTGTATATCACTTTTGACATCAATCTAGCGCTGGGTGATATAGTCAAATATTTTATCACAATTTTTTCCATATCAAACAATATGGTTAATTATCACAACATAATTCTTCATAACATTATTTCTTTACATCAATGCCCCATTTCTCCTTAAAAATCACTTTCAATTGCCTTTAACAGGTCCAGAACATGAAAAAAGTGACAAATTGAATCAACTGCAAACTGAAATTTAATTTTAATAAATAAATGATACACAAACAACCATACATAAATCATACATAAATACACAAACACGTATTCGGTGGGCTGCCAATTCTCCCGTCTGACTGCCACAATCCACCTACTGCATCTTTCTGGGTCTGCTGGAAATCTATGAAATGTTAAACCAGGTCTATCACCTCTCCGACATCTCAGGCACATTTAACGAAAATCTGCTTAAAAAACTAAACACGTTGCTGCTGCTTTTTCCGTGCTGTAAGGCGTTGCGTATGGAAAAGGCAGTGAGTTTGTTTGATCAGCATTAAACAGCAGACCATACCATTTTTGGCATTATAGGTAGGGAAAGTAAAATCGTTTTCAACCACTATGTCAAAGAAAATTAGTAAGATAAAAAATAAGCAGCAAATTCTTTAAAGGTTAGAGGGCCCTTTTGGGCCCCATGACCCAGGGTCCGGGGACAACTGACCCAGTATATTGCCCAAGTCAGCGACCCCAATTTCATAGGTTCAAGGGCCCCTGTAAAGTGCTGTGCCACCTGAATCTGCCAGGGTATCCATGGCCGTACTGTACCTACACAATCCACTATGGCTGTTTGGTAACAATGAGGAAATTATGTCTGCATGTGACATCTGTGTCGTACTCCACTTTCACTTCTTTCGAAACTACTACTACTACTACTACTACTACTACTCTCAATAAATATTCTAAATTTGATTCTATAATTGAACTGTAAAAAGAAAACAGACATTCCACTGTGAAAATGAATACTGGATTGTGAAAAATAAAAAATTAAAAATGCACCACAGCGGCTGTCTGCCTCAGAAGTTCTCGCATGGGCCTGTGCTGTAGCACTGAATGCACTGCATGGCAGACAAGAGTCACACAACATCATAATATCACTTAGTTTGAGTGAAACAAGCAAATTAGGGCAAGCTGTTGTAGCTTTAATTCATTTGTAGAGGAAGTCACAAATTCAATTTTAACTAGTTAGAATGCAAACTCTTGATATCAGAAATTCAGTTGTGACTAGTAATAATGCCAATTCTTATATCAGAATATATCAGAAATTATATTGTAGATAGTGAGATTCAAAACATGTCTCTCCTTCATTTTAATGGGAGTTGGAATTTGAACTAGTTAAAATGCCAATTTCTGATATAAAGAATTCAATTCTAACTGGCTATAATTAAAACTGAGTTATAATAAGT
This sequence comes from Petrocephalus zakoni, assembly GCA_026774425.1. NCBI lineage: Eukaryota > Metazoa > Chordata > Actinopteri > Osteoglossiformes > Mormyridae > Petrocephalus > Petrocephalus zakoni. The sequence continues at coordinate 17,724,230 of JAODKN010000001.1, read as the reverse complement.
AGTTACAATTGAATTCCTGATATCATGAACTGGCATTTTAACTAGTTAATTGTTTATTCTATAATGTGTAGGTACATATAGGTATTTTAAAAGACATGTTTATGTTCACATTAAATATACAAGTCTCTAGTTGTATTGATTTGTTCACTTATGAACAAAATATGCAAAAAACAGATACCTGAATGGTTCACGCCTATGCATTTTTGTGTTTTTAGAAGGAGGCTGTGGGAAGCCAATAACTCTTGCAGGCATCATGTTATGGAAGCTAGCAAGTAAAGGCCAAGGCCAAGGCGACTGACCCCCCCCCCCCATTACTCACGGCAGGAAGCAGGGACTGCATATTCTGATTGGAGTCTGCTATTGTCGCCAGGTACACCAGGTTCCTGTGTAGCATCTGCTGGTACCTGTTAACCAGACAGGCAAATTGCAGACATACATTTCGAAAAGCATATACAGCTCATAATGGGAACCTAAACTATTTATGCATATGGAGGCAATTTCAGCGGCATGCTTCGTTTCTTTGAAACAGCTGCAATCATACAACAGACCGCATCAGTCAGATGATAAATAAATGTAGTCCGTATTACTGGCTTAATATTAAAATCGATACAAAGGCGGTATCACCAAAACAGTACTACTAACAATAACAACGATAATAGTTAACTTACTGTGAGCATTCCGCAGTTTTTCCTTTACTTTGATACTCCATAATGCACTGAATTAAATGGTTGTTCTCGTCTAACAGCTGAAGGAGAAGAAATCTCGTTTATCTGGAAGGAACTGGTCATCAAAACATGAGTCCTTGTGACTGTAACTCACACAAACAAAGAACCAGCACTTCAAACTTAACTCCAGGAATTAATGACAGTGGTTTTGCTAAAAGAAAATATTTCAACTTTGTGATTTAAGCTACTGAAACATAAACATCCTCGTTTACTTTGAAACAAGAGATTTCTATGGGCTTGCAGATATACTTGTAATGCAATATAAAACTCGAGGTTGTTTTCATGCCTCGCTTTCTTTATAAATATAACAGAAGGGCACACGACGGGATAAAGGTCTATTAAAGCACTCAGTACACAATATTAACCGTAAAAATATATAAAACATGAATAAAACAACATTGGTCAAAATATCTCAAAGTATAAACAAAGGAAACAACCTATCGCGATTAACTTTTCCCAAAGTTCTTCGGTTCCCCTTAGGTTCTTATATAGAGACAATAAATACGCAGTTTCCATACATATTGCCATAAGTAGTAAAACGGACGATAATCGGTAATAATTAGCATTTTGTCCGTCCTGCCCGGGCATTAATTTGCACAACAAAGGCAGAGGGATTGAGCGCCTGTTTATACAAGTAGGCCTTTATTCCTCACTAGTAACACAATAAATAACTAAAACATTAGTGGAAGCCGTGCAGGGGGTTCGGGCTATAACGGTGTCAGGCAGAGTTCCCGCGGCTCCGATGTAGCGGGATTAGCGCGGTCGGGTTTTATGTTTAGCGCCATGGCGACACTGTAGCCAGTTGGCCCGGGTCGCTACAGCTGCGCGTTAGCATGCGAGCTAACGCTCCGGAGCGCCTTACCTTCTGTATGGCTGCGGGCGTTATGTCGCCCTTGCCTCGCTGTCGGTGACCCGCGAACGCGACCGACATCACGCTTATTCCCGAGCAAGTTACAGAATAAGAAAAGACGGACCTAGAACACACGGGGGGGAGAATATTACACAAATGTAGCTTAGCGACAGCTCAAAGCGCAAGAGAGATTGCGGGCTACAATGTAACAGTCCACGCGAGGGGCGTTCGCGGCAGAACGGAGAGGAGCATCGCTAATTGTTTGGTAATCCGGCTATCGCAGCAGAGGGGCTCCTTCTGGGCTGGATGATGAGTTGCGGCGGGGAAAATTAACGAAGAAAAAGAAAGTGGCGAGTGCGCGAAGTGCTGGCATGGCCCCCTTGCAGAAAGGGCGCTCGCACATCCCCACTGACAGCCGCTTCGCCCGTGAACTTAAGTGGCAGCCAGATTCGCCAGTACCACGGGGGCGCCTGACACCTCCAGAAGCTGCTTTGTACGTCGGATATTAAGAATTGTTCCCAACTGTGGACTTTATTGTGCTTTCTTAAGACATCGCCTCCGATGTTTTGCATGACTTAGGCGCTTATACAACTGTCATTTGCACTTTGGGCAGTCACAGTCGCGCTGCGGACGAAAGCCGAAAAGAACAAGTAATTAAAATACACTTAGTCAATTGCTGGTAGAACCCCCCCCCCAAAATAGTTTGCAAGTTATGATGCTTATAGCATTACGGTTGTGTCTATTGTGTGCCAAAAATAACATGAAAAGGAATATATCATTAAAGTGTTGTGACGGTTCATCCTTGGGGTGAGCGAAATGTGCAGGTTTAAACTTGAAAAGGTGTATTTCAGACTTGTTTCACCCCCATGTGCAGGATAATTTGGCATCGTCCAGTGAGGGTCACAGTTCATGCGCATGCGCATTGAGTGTAAACCAGAACTAGCAAGCGGCTTGTGCTGCTGGGTGCGTGTCGGTTTTTTCTAATTAAAGTGAATACATACACATAATTGAATGGCTTCTAGGTATGATAGGGCTATCACGGTTTTTTCTCCGGATGGCCATCTTTTCCAGGTGGAATATGCACAGGAGGCCGTGAAGAAGGGCTCCACAGCGGTATGTTTCCACTTTTTCTCTGGAAGTCGACGAGGTAGCTGTAGTTACTGGCCTGTGATCCAGTTAGCTGGCGATCGTTTGATAAACCGCAGGATATATACACCAGACGATGGGCAGTCGGCGCGTATATATTAGTTTAATCGATTATAATTAATGAACCAATTGTCTGTCTGGTCATGCAATTTATGAAAGCACGGGTAGCTTCGTAGAAGGTATGACTTGCATGTAGTAGCTAACAAAAGACCCATTACTCATCACTATGGTACTGCGCAGTCGCTTAGCCGGGCTAATAGGCCAGCTGCAGGCTGGAGTTCCTGTTAAACTACCTTTGTGCCATGTTTTAATGATTATTTATGCTACTATATTATATACAAACGTTCGGTATCGTAGACCTTTGAACGTGCTTTCTTCAAGTTGTAACTATTTACTTGTTCGCTTTCTAACAAATATCAGTATAGGTTACCGGTATAGCCTGAAAGTAGTGGCTGAACTTTCAACTTATCAAAAATTCAAGGTGTGCTCTACCATCGTATTTCCAGCACAGGATCTACTGATTTTTATTGTGCATTTCAATGTTTAAATTGCCTTTAATTAACATAAAATCATATTTTTTCTTTATCAGGTGGGAATTAGAGGGAAAGATATTGTAGTTCTCGGAGTTGAGAAGAAATCTGTTGCAAAGCTGCAAGAGGAGAGAACAGTCCGGAAGATCTGTGCACTGGATGAACACGTCTGTATGGCGTTTGCAGGTAAGTTGTCCGGCACAAATTGTACATTCATTAATCCCCCGTAGTGATGAATTGATGATAATATTTGCAGTATTGATCATTTTTAAGTACCTTCCAATTGCAAAAATATCAGAGATATTAGCTGTAACTGTTTGATCAGGTGCTGTGTTCATGCTAACGTTTCAGTCAAATTATCCAGGATTGACAGCGGATGCTCGCATTGTGATAAACCGGGCAAGAGTGGAGTGCCAGAGTCACAGGTTGACGGTAGAGGATCCTGTTACAGTGGAGTACATTACACGTTACATTGCCACTCTGAAACAGGTAATCTGCTCCTTCTGATCACACGACACATTTATGCGTAATAAGCGTGTGCATATAAATGTGTAATTTTTTTAAATTGCATCCAGATTTGTCTAAAAAATGCAAGCGTATGCAACAGCGACAGTGCACACTACAGAACTTGGAGTGCACGCTAACATGTGTAAAAATACTGGCCCTCTCTCCCCAAAGCGTTATACGCAGAGCAATGGCCGGAGACCATTTGGAATTTCGGCTTTGATTGTGGGCTTCGACTATGATGGAACTCCACGTCTGTACCAGACTGACCCATCTGGAACATACCACGCATGGAAGGTGAGTTAGGGGTCTGGTCCCCCTCATCTGCTAGTATTAGTGTCAAAGGTATTAACTAGTACTTGTACAGTTCATTGTAATGCAGCATATCAAATATGATCCTATAAGCTTGCTGTTTTATATTTGTAGTTGGGTGGATTGGTGACGCTAATGAATTGTTAGATTAGTAGTTACTGAAAACTAATGCTTGTTTTCCCCCTATATTTAACACTGTGTTATTTGAACAATTTGAGTTTTTTTAACCTTTCCAAAAAGTTCTAAAGCCTGACATCTGAGACGGCTTGATATTGGTGCTGCAAGCATTAATATAAAAAACTCATTACTTGATCCGCTTCTCTGGTGCTCATCAGGCGAATGCAATCGGCCGCAGTGCCAAGACCGTGAGGGAGTTTCTGGAGAAAAACTATACAGATGAAGCCATTGGGACTGACAACGACGCCATAAAGCTTGCAATCAAAGCTTTGCTCGAGGTAAGGGATCCTTCAGGTGTAACTTAAGCAGGCTCAGAGTAGCATTGCTAGTGTGCCTCCATTTGACTTTGGCTTGGATTAATCTTGTGGCATGTCTGCAGGTTGTACAGTCTGGTGGGAAAAACATTGAACTGGCAGTGATCAGGAGGAATCAGCCTTTGAAGGTAATAATGACCGACCTTTATATTCCAAGTCTTTTATGATCCTGGTAAACATGGAGCAAGCATTTCACAGCCCACCTCCCCCTTTGCCCTTTTAGATTTTGGAGTCTAAAGAGATTGAAACGCTGGTGGCTGAGATAGAGAAGGAGAAAGAAGAGGAGGCAGAGAAGAAGAAGCAGAAGAAAGCCACATAAACTGGCCGTGGTCGCCACGGGCAACCGGGCACTTGGCTCGAGCGCGACACCACACTCAGCATTTACAGTGTTAGGATCTCCACTCATAAGCTGTAACATCGTTACTGTATGTCGACTTTGCCTGGCTGCATGCTCTTCCGTTACACTGCAGATGCGCTGTAGAATTTCGGTGCACTGCAGAGATTTCCGTTTCCATGTCAAACTTCTTAATAAAGTCTTTGTTTGTAATATCTTGGTTTCATTTATCAGCTTATGTTGTGTTCAAATGGAAGGGGCCTACGTTATAAACAATAGATGTCAATTTTAATTTGGTCGTCTTCTGAAACATCTGTTTTCATGTGGTCTGGATTACACTTTCAAATTTAACCTACTTTCTTACACCAATGCCCATTAATATAAAACTCGTGAAATGCTTGACCACATTGGTATAACCAATAAAAAAATGGTCATGGAAAAATTGCAAAAAAAAAATCGTTTTTACCATTACATCGTTCTTGTGTACTAAGAATTATTTGTATTAGTATCACGCTTTCTACCGTATTCAAAAGAGACATGTTTATTTATTGATTTGGTATTGGCTTGTGTTTTATTACAACGACGATAGCTTGAGGTTTGCACCATTAGTTGCGTAACGGGCCGTATCTAAGCGCAGGGTAGCTCGCGCTCGGTGACGTAACCCCGCAGGTCGTTAACAGGTCCAGGCGTCCGATGGGCGTGCCTTAAACTGAATTCCGCCACGTGTCTCTGCTTTAGCGCCGGGACGTCACGTCTTTCCACGCGGGTACATAAACATGGTCGCGGGCGCTGCGCTGAGCCAGAAGGTAAACTCTGGACGGCCGTGGAGGCGTGCGTCCCCCTCCGTCACGTGTTAGCCTTCGCGCGTGTCGGCGCGTGCGAGGAGGGGCCGCGCGCCGCTTGACCACGCGCCGGCTCTCGCCCGGGCTGTCCTCGCGCCGCCGCCGAGCGACACTGCGGGGCGAAAGCGCGCCTTTTATGTGCACGTGATGCCGCATTCGGGCGCACCCTCACACGGTATCCGTAAGGCGCAGCCCGCTCGGCTCCCGGACCTCTCTAGGTTACGTCAGCGTAAATGTGAGCCGCCTTCTCTCGGGCCGCCTGAACTTCTTAAAATACCTGCTGCCGCGGTACGAGCTCTAAATGCCATTCACCGAAACGGAAGCAAAGGTGCGAGAGGCACCGAGTCAGCTGCGAGGGGCAGCGCCGGCTGTTAGCGCTGCGCTTGACGACGCGCCGTGCCTCACTGGGAGTGGCGACCCGGCTGCTCTGCGCTCCGAGGCCGCATCTGGCGGGCGTCCGCCTCCCGCAGTGAGCGCACGGCCTGCCGCCGCGTCCGGCGCCCCCGCCGCAGTCCCGCACCCGGGACCCGCTCCCACCACGGCGGTCTCTGGCAGCCAGCTGAGCGCACGTGCTTTAAACTGCAATGCAAAGTCACCAGCGGGCGACACGGCGCCCAAAGCTGTAATTGGCGTGGGCTCGCCCATCGTGTCCAGCGCCGCCACCAAAGTTATTCCAGTGAGCACTTCGGTGCCGTCGGGAGCCGCGAACGCTGGGGTCCAGGCCGGCTACGGTGTGGGCTTGGTTACCGTGCCAAGCCCTGGAGGCGTGGCGCCTGCTCCCAAAGTGACACGAGTAGCGACGATGACCCAGGGGCCCCCCAAGGGTGCTGTCATCACGCTGCCGAGGGCCGCCGCTGCTCCGCAAAGCGCGCGGCCCCGGGCGCCCCCCAGCACCACCGTGCAACTGCCCGCCAACTTCCAGATTCCTCAAGGTAAGAAGGGCGAATCGGTGAAGATCATGCAAGCTTGGCGTTTTATTGATGCTTGTTTGGAAGATTGCAGTGAAATTCTTATGCCGCAGCTGGGGGCAGGTGCATGGGGAGACTGTGAGATCAACAACAGTGGTATATGAGACAAGACTGTATGAGTAGCCCATGCAATATAAGAACAAGTGGACAATAAGCATTAAATATGTGGAGATAATGGGAATTGGGGCGCGGTTGGCAGTCTTACACCCCCAGGCGGACTATTATATATTATATACGTATAACACCTAGTCTTCTGGCTGTGACGCTTTACTGTACCGGTCTGAAAATAATTTGCAACTCGGATGTATTCTTTGTGAGTGCATGTCTTGGCTGAGTAGGCTGTATCTTCCCTCAGCTTCCTCAAAAAGCATGTGACTTTGTGATTTCATAGTAATGAATGTGTGTACTAAAGGATTAAAATGGTCTATTGTAATTAATAAAATTTGCATTTCTCAGATTTCTGCCTTAATTTAGCTTTGGGTGATTTTCGATCTCAGCCACATTGTACACTGTGTGTGTGTGTGTGTGTGTGTGTGTGTGTGTGTGCGCGCGCACGTATGTCTCCAGGTATGGTGCTCATCCGAAGTGACAGTGGACAGCTGATGTTGGTGTCCCAGCAGGCCTTAGCACAGGCTCAAGCCCAGGGGATAGTTCCTAGACCCTCTACAGGTGCTACCCTCGTGAGAGTGCCAGTGGCACAGGTGGGTGGTACATCAGCAGGAGGTACTGCTCTACATGGACAGGGTGTACCGTGCTAGTGCATAGC
>JAODKN010000001.1:17705634-17716662 GCA_026774425.1 Petrocephalus zakoni | reverse complement strand
CGCTAGTGCATAGCTGTGAGGTTACTTCTGTACCGCGCTAGTGCATAGCTGTGAGGTTACTTATGAAGGCTGCCACTTATCCATTCAGGCCTGAGGGGATGGGTTGTCTTATACCCATACTGAAACTGCATCACCTGTATTATTCCAGTAAAATATCCAGATAGTAAGTCATTTTGGTGAAGTGTTCGCTTGGCAATTGTTATCGTCCTATACAAATTTGCAGCAGGTAGTAAAGTTAAGGATTTAGTGCTGGTAATTTCTTGCCCTATTAAGTTTCTCATGTAAGGAATGCTCATTTGCTGTTTGTGAGTGTGGTAATTATATTTCTGAATAATGTATATGTTCCCAAACTCATTTGTTTGTGTAGGCTTCCACATCAGCGATAATTAAAAAACCAGACGCCGCCCACATAATAAAAGTGCCCCCTCCACCGAATGATGCAGCAGTGACTTCGTTCCAGAAGATATCCGTCGTGAAGGTAGGATGCAGCACTTGAAAAACAATGTGTGCCCGCCGGCCTGGGCTAGCAAGGAGCAGTTTTAGACTTGAAGTTCTAGAACTGGCCATCTGGTGAAATGAATTGTTCATCAGTACATTTAGGTGTGTTTAGCAGGCAGAACACTTGTGGTGCTATAACAGCTTGGCCTGTGGTCAGGACTGTGGATGTGGAGTTTTCTTTTGGAAGTATGATGCCTCATTGCATCAGAATGTCTCAAAATATCATATAAATTATAGTATTTATCAGGAATGTGCATGCAGCTTCAATCTGCTGTTTTGATTGAGCCTAAAATGTATTTTTTGTTTGCACTGGAAATATTTGTTTTGAATATTCAAAGGTGTTTTAAAGATTTTTTCTTTCACAGTTTTGCTGTTATTGTTGTTCCATATGCAAAAGAATTACACGAGTTCTGTGGCTCAGTTTCTGCCTCTGCCTCCAGCCGAAGGAGCGACGTGGCCTTGGTTCTTGGTTCTCGGTTGCTCTGATTGGTTCGTTTTAGGCATTAAGTAGCACTGGTCAGACTGGACGACCAGCTCAGCCCGCACCAGGAACGACGCCTTTGATCATTCCCGCTAAAAACGAAGTGGTCAAGACTGTGCCCACAGCAACCATCTCTGCCGTAAGGTCACATCTGATGGGTATAATGTGCAGGGTCTGCTTTTGTATTTGTTCTGCTTGTTTGTTTGCAGCACATTCGTTCTGTTTGCTAAAAATTTTAACTAGTGTTTGTTTCCTCAAGTTCAGAACTTTTACTGTCTCTCAGGAAACCCTTGAGAATGTCAAGAAGTGCAAGAACTTCCTGGTGACGTTAATTAAGCTAGCCTCCAGTGGAACCCATTCAGCTGAAATGGGCAACAATGTCAAGGAACTAGTCAGGAGTCTTCTGGTAAGGCGAACAGGCCGAGGAGGTTCTGTTGGTGGTTCTGGTGGTTTTGTTGTCGAGTCCATCAGAAAAATGTCCTTTTAACTAGATTTTTAATATTTTACGTAAAAGGATGGAAAAATCGAACCAGAGGAATTTACTGACCGGCTGTATACTGAGCTCAAGTCGTCTCCTCAGCCGTATCTTGTTCCATTTCTTAAGGTAATTTTTCTAACCAAAAAAATCTTTTGAAATACAATTCAGACCAGTTCTTCTGTTGTGTAATGTAAGAAGTCGGTGGTTTTCACTTGGTCTTGGTCTGTCTGAAGCATTTGGCACCTAATGCAGTATGTTCTTGGTTTTGGCCCTGCATGTCCTGGATGTAAGGTTCCGTGTTTTGAACTAGATGTGTCTCCCCAGAGGAGCCTTCCTGCTGTCCGCCAGCTGACCCCAAATCCCCAGCTCTTCATCCAGCAGTGTGACCCACAACCAGCTGCCAAGCTCCCTCCCACGGCCGCGCCCGCCCTGGCATCGGCCGGCATCGTGAGCAAGGCCCCACAGAGCAGCGCGAGCCTGGTCCAGCCCCTAAAACCCGTGCAGCCAAACCGGCCCACTAAGCTTGTAAGCCCTCCCCATTTCTGGCACTGCTTAGGATGCAGATGTGCAGGTCAGCATTGGCCTTTGGCCCGTATAAGTGCCTGTAAGGTGCTCTCCATCCTTTATCTCCAACTTGAGCTGTATGTTCTGCTGAAAAATGTAAACTGGAGGTTTTCGGTTTCTGCTCCAAAGTTTATTGGAAAATGGCATTTTATATAGCGGAGACGTACACAAACCTTTTGCTGGGGTACCTTGTCTGCTTGTCTCCTCTGTTTCCCACTAAGGATGCACCCTCTTCTAAAACAGTCTGGCCCATTCTTCCTAGCAAAACAACCAGTGTTGGAGCACAGTAGCAAAACAACATTTACATTGTAATCTTGTTTTAAGTGAGTTTATTATTATTTTTATGGATAATTCTGTACTTTGGGTTTCTCAGAGGGGTGCTCTTGTGTAGTTCGTTTCTGTCGTGTTTTCGCTGCACTTTGTCTTAATTTCCCTTCCCAAAGATGATCTTGCCCTGGGTAAGATGTAATCCGTTTAAGTCCTTTGGCCCTCATCAGTCTTGTGAAATGGAACTAATTTGAAATCGCTTCTGACACAAGGGCACATGGATTTCATTGTTTTCACTTTCCTGTCAAGTGTACCTTATATATAATAGCATTTGCATATTCTTGTTTTTCTATGATTCGATTTCTGACGGTGTCATATTGCCCCTTGTGTGAGAGTCACCCCCTTACGTAAATTTTCAATTTTTTTTTTTTTTTTTGCTACTTCTACCTTTTTACCAACATTCACAGAGTTGTGCAAGTAGTCAGTAATGTGGAGCCATAATTAAGTGTTCTAGAAGGGACACCCCCCCTCCTCCACTGCAAACTCGCTCATCGTCAGGCTCTGATGTTCAGAGCTCTCAGAGACACAGTTGTGGCCTGGGGTGTGATCCTTAACGGGATCACGGCTTCAAACCCGCTGGAAACTTCAGTGACTTTAATCTGAGGCCCTTTGAAAAAGTTGTGTGACGGTACAGCCTGCAGCTCCCAGCTAGTCCCGAGAAAAGACACAATGATGAATGTAAAATGCTTAATTTAGTCGTGGCCTCGAGCCAGGATTTCGTGACTGACTGACTGACTGCCAGCCATGACAAGGGTGCCTCTAATTCGACACTTCTACAGAACACTCCCTCCTTTAAATGTAACCTCTTCACCATTCTGGAGATTGTGCAGAAGATTAGGAATTTGCACCCATGCTGGATAAGCAGTTGGAAGGTGGATAGATGATTTTTTTTCTTTTCCTCTTCAAATATGCTCCCTCAAAAGCCATCCATTTTCTGCGCTCACTCGTCCTTTGTAAAGTCATGGGGGGTCTGGAGCCTATCCCGTAAGCTACGACAACAAGGTTGGGAATAACCCAGTAATTCATTATTTTATCATGACAATGAAATTTTAGCTGTAAGTAAATGCCATTACTGTAACGATGAGACCACTAGCAGAATTGACCTGAAATGCTCCCTTACGTGAATGACAAACGATGTGTTTTTTTTTTATTCACACACCTTGTTTACTTTTTTCTCCCCAGGTAATTCACCAGCCCAGAGGGGTTGTGATAAAACAGTCTGTGACGGCAACACAGTCTGTGCCTGTGCTGGGCCACAGCCAGCCAGCTCAGCGAGGGCCTGTGCTGCAGACTGCCACACATCCCACAGGTACAAGTGAGCCGTGGGCGTGGTGCCACAGGCAGGGGAATGCAAGGCAGCTGCATGGCCACTGGTGGAGGGTGATGGTGGGACAAGTGGAACGGCTGTAAGACTGCCTCACGGGGCCAGGATCTTTCCAAGTGTGTGGCTCATTGGGTTAGGATTCTGTGCTTAAGATCAGAAGGTTGATGGTTCAAATCCCTGGGTAGGCTGAGTGTTTTTACGATTGGGCTCCTGAGCGAGGCCTTCAGGAGTTGTTCGAGGGACTAAATGATCCCGTTTTCTCAAAAATGTATATTACTTTGGATAAAGGCACCTGCCGAATAAAAGTTAACATACAATATGTTTTTTCATGCTAGTTTTTTAATCTTTGTGTTAATCTATAGGTGGTCAGTTAATCCCCCTAATTTAAATGCAAAATTTCAGCTGATGATTGCATGTAATTCCCTCACTGTCTGTTTTTTTTGCCGTTGATGATTGGGTGATGTACTTCCTTAAGCTTGGTCGAATGATACTCCTAATGTTTGTTTGACAAACACTTTCATCAGACCATCTCTGTAACGTAACAGTCACCACTCAAACCTCATGTCACTAATGCAAAAATACATCTTAACTTGTGGGTGTTTTTTTTTTTTTTTTGTGTGTGTTTTTTTTTAATGGAAAAGTTTTAATTCAAGTTTGTGCTACAGCAGCCTTGTTTTTAATGAAGTTTAGAGCTGACAGATCGATTGTGCTGATACCATCTGGGGAGGGTATGGGGGTGGGGGGAGACTTTAGAAACTTGCATCGCCTCCTTCCACAATCTAAGCTTGTTTATCACATGTTCTCCTCCTCCCTCTCTTGGTGTGAGTGTTCATTAAGTCCTGCTTGTGGGAGTTTTCTTGGCTATCATCAGACACTATCTGCCCTGGGAAAAAAAGCATATTTCGCAGATAGTTTTATGCATCTAGTCATTAATGCATAAAATAACGGCCCTTCTGGAGATTGTGTATAGAGGACGGCAGGGGTGTCATGCCTGGGGATGTGCTCTGCATGAGCAAATATGTGCCGATGCTCCCAGCTGTATTCTGAATGTTATTGTACGTAGGACACGCGCGCTCATGCACACACACACATCTCTTTGGGGCTGTGTTTCTCACTGTGTGATTCAGAGGAATAACGATGGAGTTGGGGTGTGTCCGGGAACAGCAGTTCGAGCGACGGGGTGGGTGCTGTCCAGGCCGTCTGTCCCCCCCCCCAGCCTCCGCTGCGTAGTGGAGCCGTGCAGAAGTGCCAGCATTTGCCTACGAGGTCTCCCAATACCGAGGCTTGCTTCTGCAGGGCCATGACCCGGTGGCGGCAATTAGACATGCGTGGCTTGGAGCTGGAGAATAGGAGAAATGTTGGCTGTGCCAACTGGTTTAAACTTCTGACATCTGGGTTTTTTTTGCGCAGATATCGTGCCTCCTTTCACGGGCAGTTTTAGTAGCCTCAGTTTAAATACAACCAATTTGCCCACCAGATCAAAATAATCAAATGAATAATTCTTGTTTTGAATATGTCTATTTGACTCTTGGTTAGAGGCAACACTGCCTTCGGTTTTGTATGGAATAACCCATGTTACATTTATTTCACCTTATTGTCCTTTATTCTGATGCGTTTGTAAAAAGTATTTTATCGTCTTGCTAACCCCCACCTCTCTCTTTTTCTCAGGAGGTATTATAAAGCAGGGCCCTCTTCAGGTGTCAAAAATTATCAGCATGCCACCTCCCCAGGTGCAGAAAAATGGCTTCCGGGACGACGCTCCTGTGACATTCAGGTAATGGCACCTGTTTGTCTGAGACATTCAGCAGGCTTGTTTCTTTGAAGAGGAGTTTGATTTAGGAATGTTTGACCCTGTGAAACCAGAGTCATGATCAGTTTTTTTTTGTCTTATTAAGCACTGGACAAAGGGCCAATGGCTCGGTAGTCAAGGTGCCCTGAGCCGATTCCTCATCTGGCACGTGTTGGCTTTTATCAGAGACGAAGATGACATCAATGATGTGGCCTCCATGGCAGGTGTGAACCTGAGCGAAGAGAGTGCCCGCATCCTTGCTACAAACTGCGAGCACGTGGGCTCGGTCACGCGCTCCTGCCGAGACGAGCCCTTTCTCCCGGCCGGCCTCCTGCAGAAGCGGATCATGGAGACTGGTACTTATTCCGCTTGCTTACATTTGCGGCCTCTCTTCGCAGCACTTGCTTGTGGGATGTTATTACTGAGCATGCAGGCCCTGCGCCCTCATAGTACGGTCGGTATATGTTGCTCCTTATGAATCATCGTAATTCACATTTTTGGGTGTACTCTTGGCTTTTATATGAGCAGGACATACTAATAAAAATGTACCGGTGCATGATTTGGTCGTGTCTCCAACCATGTGCTGTGATACCTAAAGAGTGTGCAATCCCATTTTATTCTCTTCCTTACCTTCGACAAGTAGCCGGCAGTCTGCAATGATTTGCATCGACAAGGACGTGAAGGGAATGTAAGCGGGGCTGGAGAACTAACAGGGGAGAATTTCTTTTTTATCTTTTAATCCCTTGGCAGTGCCTCTGTTCCTGTTCCCTCTGTGGGGTCTGAACAAATGTTAAGCTCTGCCGTCACTGTAGCTTTAAAATCCACAGTGTGAGATTTATCACAGCATCGAGCACTGGTTGGTTTAATGGACCCGATGATCTTAGAATACATGGAGATTCCGAATGCTGTCAGTCACTGAAACCCACCCATGAAGGGGCTCAGACCCAAATGGCTTTGTGAGTCCATCTGTACAGCCCAGAACGCACAGGAATTTCCCTCTTGGATCAATAAATTTAGTCTTCCTCTTGTCCAGCAGAAGTGTTGAAGATTTTGATGGCATTTACATTGCTGGGCATTAGGCTGCTTGGTGCTTCAGTGCTGCATGATACCTGCGGGTCACAGATACAGATGAAGTCAGGCACCCACCAAAAAGTGTTTTGTGTGGTCTGCTACAAAGCCACGTGATGTGGGTGAAGAAACCAGAGGCAAGTTTGTAAAGACTTTGATAAATGGTTGGTTAGTGTATCTGCTTGCATTTTGCTGCAGGTTTGCATTATTTCTTGACCGTCATTTGTTACTCATGAACTTTACATAAATCAAAAGAAAGCTCTTTTAAATTCAGAATATGGTGAATTTTTTTTTCCTCCACTCTGAAATTTTTGACTTGAGATATTTCTGCAGCAGCAGCCTGGGGTTTAACTGCCCCACAAAGTTAAACAATCTCATTAATATAATTATGCCTCTGTGACTTTAACATACTTGAAACATGGAAAGCCAGGAATGCATTTGCCTCGGGGCATGGTCTGATTTCAGCTTTGGCGCCTGACCGGCAGCACTTGCAGGACTAGTTAGTGAAGGCCACTCATGCCCAGCAGGTGGCAGTGTTGATTAAAAGCAGCGGGTTGTGCCTCACTTGTCCGATCCTTCTAGCTCACAAGAATGCTTTCGCTGCACATTTCGTTGAAGTAAGGTGAAAATATTTTAAAAGTGCCATAACCTAGCACAGGCTTTATTGTGGCTGCAGTGTCAGTGTTTTGTGTGGATTTTTCCTTTCCATCTTGCACAAAATAAAACCTGTGCGTAGACAATTTGGAGGCTACTGTTTGAACCCCTGACTTGGCTGTCCGTTGACCGCCTTCATGTTTCCAGCTCGTGCAGTCCTTTCCTCTTGGAGTTCCTGTGATGTCATCAGATATTTGTCCAACAGGCAATATTTTAATATGGATTTTGATGCTTGTCAACGGGTGTTTTGAATTGCAGTTTTATTATGGGAATATTCATTTTGTCGGTTGAGGGTGTACGTTATAAAATGTTTTAGTCTAGTGTTGGGTGTCTCTCTCACTCTGCCCCTGGTGTTGGGTAGCAGCTGCCTTGACCTGTCTTATTCGAGGCTGGTTTAGGTTGCATTTTTCTTATAGCAACCTGGTGTTCAGGTGTAATAGAAATAGTGAACTTGTGGGTGGGTTTTATAACATGCACAGTAGACACTAGGGGGCATTAACCTCTTGGGACTCAGGAATGGAGTAGACGGCCCTTCGGGTAAAATGGGTTATTAAAATGTCACTACACAAATACTCACCTTATTTTGTCATTACTGGACTTTGTGCATGTCTAAAAAGCACAGGCGTGCCTTTTTCTGAATGTGTCTGCCTGTGAAATAGTCCATTCTGCCCTCATATTGCGAGGATCTGCATTTTCGCAGCACGCTTGTAGTTGGAGAAGCACACGTTTGTTGGATGCTGCTTCCTCTGCTTTGGGAAGCTTGGTGTTTTCTCGGTTGTTTTAGAACAGATGCACACCAGACTTTGTAAGCCCAATTTGTTATTTTTGTTAGTTTAATTACTGGATTATTACTGCGCTCACACTAAGAGCCTCCTGCATGGAGTTAGGAAGTGTGAAGTGCACCAGCTTGTGTATATGCTCCACTGACTTGTTTTTTTTTTTTAAGCCATTTTAATAATTCATTGTCATTACATACCAATTTAAACAAACTGCAGCCTTTACAAAGGGTCGATTTCATCTGGTGGCTGAGCTTTCTTGCTGGAGCTGTGTTTATTGTGCTTTGAATGGACTGATGGATGTGGAGAGGCCATCTCCGTGAAAGGCTGTGTGTGCACATGGGTTTACGTGCACAGCAGCCTCTGAACATGGATGGAGGCACTAGCTCCAGGGGTATGTGTTGGTGGGAGGGGAGGGGGGGTTGGGCTGGGGCATCCTGTCCCTACAGGGCGATTGATGGTGTGGAATCGTTGAGCGCTTTCTGCCACTCTGCTGCGGAGTTCAGAGAGCTTTGTTGCTGCTCTCGCCGTGGGTGGGGGCGGTTTGCCCCAGGCACTCCTGGCCTCCAGCCGCTGCTTCCCCCTGGGGCGCATGACTACAGACACCCCACCCCAGGACACTTGAGGGCAGGGTGGTGTAATGGGTTTGGGGGGATTTCCCAGGTGCCAGTGTGTCCCAGCATGTTCTGTTCAACATGTATTTGTGTTTGAATAGTTTTTCTGTGTGTGTTTTAATCTTTGGAGAGGGGATAGTGTTTTTTCTATACCCATTGTCATTGAGTAATCATGAATATTGTGGGAATAACGTCTGTGGTTGGTTGGTTCTGCTTCAGAATGTATATTTTGGAAGGTAAATGCTTTTGTCTACATCACATGAATTATTGTTATATATATTTTTTTTTTTTGCTTCTGGGCCTAAATGCTCGATTTGAGATGCAGGCCCTCGTGCTGCTGAAACAGACGTTTTTTCCCCATTGTCTGCGCTTTTTGAAAGTGGGAGTTGAATCAAAACTCTTTGATCAGTGGCATCAGCAGCTGATGTTCCTGTTAAGCAATATGTAAATGCCTGTGATATTGAACAAACTTGCCGGAGAAGTGGAAATCAATCTTGCAGTGATGAACAAAATAAACTAAAAAGAGGGCTTCCAAAGCTGGAGGGCTCTGGAGAGGGGAGGCTTATAGAGATTGAGCTCCTGTCAGGCCATCTAAGTCTATTCTTCTTGCCCATCTTTCAGGAACCAATCTTAATTGATGCAAAGAAAGGGAAAAATGTAGCTACGCATGTAATTACAATTTTTTTTTACTTTTACTGAAGTGTTGGTTTAACAAGCACATGACCATAGGGTAGAATACCTTTGTAGATGTCTATAAATGTGTTGAGAATGAAAAAGAGAATGAAGCAAATGGGTGAAATGTCTGAATTAAGCTTTGTCTGATGGTTTTTGTTAAGCTTGTGGGATGGCAGATGGAATTTGACATCAGAGTTGCTGACATTGCCTAATATCGACTTTGAATATTCCCGTTTGTATAAAAATGGCAGTCTGTAAATGTACTAGCTGCATAGCCTCCTCACTTAATATGAATGTGTTGCATTTCTTCTTCGGCATTTCACGTTCTTTGTTGGATGTACAGCCTATATAATTATAATTTGTGGCACGGCTCTTGGTTCTGGCAATGAGGTACTTATGTCCTTCTTGTGCAGATGAAACCTGGTGAGTCTTCCTGTAAACTCAACAATATGGTTAGTTCCAGTCAATCCTGGGTGTGTTTCCCAAAAGCATAGTTGCTAACTACATTAGCAACTTGCATGAGTCCAACTACAGGTATGTAACTGAATGAATCCAACTACGTAAGTTGCTAACAGGAGCTTTTGGGAAACGCTCCCCTTGATGGTTCCCAAGAGTCCAAGACTAGTTTAATCCCTGTGTTTTTCTTTCAAGCACAATCATAGTAAGTCAACATGAACTCAGTTTGCATTTGGTATATGAATGCTGAAATCAACAGAAGTCTTTCTGAGAATGTTATTGACAGTGCTATGCTGTAGGTCAGTGTTTCTCAATCCTGCTCCTGGATTAGCACCTGCCAGAAAGTTTTTGGTCAAACCCAGACTGCTTACAACCTACCACCTTCATTATTAGGACATTAAGAAACACCTGATGCTAATTAAGGTAAGGCTGGAGTGAAAACTTCCTGGCTAGTGGTTCAACAGGAGCAGGATTGAGAAACACTGCTGTAGATGATATGAAACTGGGTTTACAATGAGCTGCTAGTAGGCTTTAAAATCCAGCAAACTCTAAATTGCCATAATCATAACTCACTTTATTGCCAGTATGTGTAAACATACCACAATTGTTTGTGGTCCTGTGCCAATCATTGAGTACGGGACAAAAAATTACAAGACATACAGATGAACACTCCACAGAAGATTATGTACAAAAAAGTCGAACTACAAATAAGAGTATAAAAATGTAGAACTAGTGCAAGAACCATGTTAGTGTGAGTTGAAAGGATATTAAACATGTGCTATGAAGAGAAGATGCCAGTTGAGGGGAATTGTCTCTGAGTAAGTGGGTTGCGCCTGGGTGAGGGATTATTGCGTTGATGGGTGAGTTTATTTAGGAGCTGGGTGGCTATGGCTGCGGAGTTGGCGTGAGCTCTGGATCATGATGCACTTGGAGCGTCTCTGTGATGGCAGATAGGCAGGGGTGGGTGAAATCAGCTGCAGTCTTCCCAGCTCCCCTCTTTGCCCTGGCAGTGAACAGGTCTTCTAGTGTTGGCAGCCAACAGCCTGTGATTTTCTTAACTGAGCGGACCACACGTTGTTAACTGGACTTGGAGAGGGTGGAGCAGCAGGTAACCATATTAGAGCTGAAGATCTTTGCCGGGACACGACGGGTTCGGTTGGGTTCGGGCTTAATTTCTATCATTTTACACGGGCTTGGGCCGGGCTCGGGCTTGTGTTCCGGCTTGCGTGGTAAATGAGCAGTCCGGTGATGCGTTTCGATTAGTTATGCTAATTAGGTGAAACGAAGGCTAGCCTCAGGTGATTACATTTTGGTTGCACTGGCA
>JAODKN010000001.1:17676544-17689349 GCA_026774425.1 Petrocephalus zakoni | reverse complement strand
ACAACCATGCCACGTTCAAAGTCACTTAAATCACCTTTCTTCCCCATTCTGAAGCTCAGTTTGAACTGCAGCGGTTCATCTTGACCATGTCAACATGCCTAAATGCATTGAGTTGCCATCATGTGATTAGTTGATCAGTAATTTGTGTCAACGAGCAGTTGGACAGGTGTGCCTAATAAAGTGGCCGGTGAGTGTATATTTCTGTTGGTAATAATTTTCACTGTTGACTGGTACTTGCAGGTTATTTCACTTGGGAACTGAGCTTATTGCATGTATATATGTGAAGGTGAACAGTTTGGCTGTTCTAAGGAATTTAAAGCCCTGGATTGTTTTGTTAGGCCCCAGCCAGCCAAAGAGGGTGAGAGTTAACTTTGATTTCACCGCCGTAGTGGTGTATGATACAGTAGTGCTCGCATTTTCACCTGTTTACCCTTCCTGTTTATGCCTGCCTTGCATTAATCTTCACAGCAAACACTTCCTGCTTGGATTAACACTGCCGCAGGCCGGGGGGGGGGGATCTCACCTGAGATACAATCAAAAGGGAGCCAAGGATTCCAGCTGACTTCAGTAGAACGGGATGGATGCTCGTAAATACCCCCCGTCTTGCCCCCCGAAATTCCCTGGGGTGGAAAGTTCCAAGTGGGCCAGGTTGTGCTGACTCGTGCTCACTGCGGGGGGGGCAGACACAACCCCGTCAGTAGCTCAGCTACCTTGTGTTACACGGTGAGTGAAGGTTCTTATGCAGATGGGTGGGGGATCCCTGGTGGTGCTGGCTTTGTTTACAAAACTTTGATGAGCTTAGCTTGCCTTTTAGTGTAGAAATAGATGTTGATGACTGGCCTCTGCAGGGCAACTGTTATTTGCTGAAGGTTTTGGGTCTATTTAATAAAAGTTAAATAATATTCAGGTCAGAGACTGCTTGCTGTTGGCTCAAACTTCTGGGACCAGAGTCTCCGCCCCAGCTCTACCTGTAAGGAGTTTGCTTGTTCTTTCAGTGTCATCATGGTGTTTCTTCTGGGTTCGTCAGTTTCAGACCTGAACAGGATTTGCCAAATTGTCTGTAGGTGTGAATGGTGAGTGAGTGGCCTTGCAGCGGGTTGCTCCCCATCTTGGGTTATTCCATGCATTGCACCCGTAGCCTTCGAGCTCCAGACTCCTGCGACACTTGGTAGAGTAGATGGATGGACAGCTTGCTGTGTTGTTTTTACCAACAGTCTGCTATAGATGTGGAAAAGTATATTTTTATAAGCCCATGTGCAGCAGTATCCCTACACGTCAGTGAAAATGAGACTGGTCAGTATATGTTTAAATAATAATAATAATAATAATAATAACCCTATAAGATAGTGTGCGAAAAGCCCAAAATGTCTGCACAGTCCACATTGAGTTCAGGGTCCAGTCATAGTTAGCAGCCTTTTCTCCTTTCTGCCGTTTAGCTTGTATCCGCTGTACAGAATGTTAGGAGCAGTAGCGCGTCACACATCCCGCTAAAACGGCAGCTAAATGGCTAAAGCAGCCAGGCTGCACTGGAGACGCTGCAGTAACGCTGTCTTCAGGTTTTTAATGTAACACCTTTCCGTCGGCTTGGCAGAGGCTGCAAGCTTGGCTAGATGAAGGATTGTGCACGGCGGAATCGGAGCGTGAGCCGGGGGGTGGGGGTCGTGGGGGGGTGCATAGTTTAACATAAGCAATGCTAGCCGGGGGCGAAACAGAACAGAATGAGCCTGAGGAGGGGGGGAGGGTCTACCCAATAATGTATTTATAGTTTTGTTGAAAGCCTTCCATTGTGCACCACATCGCCTACAACTATGTCTGTCCTCCGCATTGTATTAACCCCTGACTTAGCAACGTGATGGATAGTTTCCCCTTAAAATGGCTGCAAATCATTAAACCCTGACGCACAAAAATCCAGTCATCTGCCTCTGAATGGGTTTTGTCTTCAACGGGATCAGGATTTTTTTTGTTTTTGTTGTCGTTGTTGTTTTGCTTGAATACAGCACTGGTGATGCCGGGATGCAGTCTAGCTGTTGACTTGCAGCTGAAGAGGTCTTGGCATGTAATTTTCCTGTTGTGCTGTAATGTGGTAAAGGCCCTTCGGCACACCTGAGGGCCAGCCTGTCCGGTGCATTAACTCCCGCGGTTCTCAGCGTTTTTAAATTTCAGAATTTAAAAATAAATCTGCCTCACTGTCATGCAGTCTGGGCATTTCCGCGATGAGGTGTTGCGTATGAGTCCAGGCCATGATGATCTGCACGTGCAGCTTTCATACCTCTAATGCCTCTCCTGCGCGCCTTATTCAGACTGCAGCCCCTGTGCCATGTGTACAGCAGGGGCCCAGTACCCCCCCCACCTCCCGAATCACAAGCAGCAAATCATGGTAGACGCACCGTTCTCAAGGTCGGAGTTCTGTACAGAGTTCTTTTTCATTCATTTACTTGTGCATATACATTTAACTGACCAACATCTTTTAAGCCAGTGTTAGATTGTTATCAGTTCTGTGCTGTTTGTTTTTGAAACAATATGCCTCAGGGCCAAAGATAATGAGACCGAAGGGTTAAATATCACTGTTTGGCCTACAATCTGCACAACACCTTGTCCCCAAAGCCCGCAAAGTTTGGGTTGTTCCTCAATTCCACATAATTCTATTACCGAAGAATAAAAAATAAATGATCCCTCAAAGCTATGTTCCACTCCGCCTGCAGCTACTACAGTTCCTACCCAAAATGCATTGCAGAAGAGGTATGGTGTGTCCGCCTCTTGGCAAGGTTGATCGAGTAGAATAATAAACAAAACTACAGTGAGAACGAGTTCCTCTCATAATTGACATGTTTTATATATGAGCGGGTGGTGTTCCCTAACCAAGAGGCATTCTGAACTCTGAATTCTAATCATGAATTCTCCTAGCTAAATCCAGGATATGGCTGACCCCGTGTGTAAAATCCGAACATCATGTGACCCCCGTGTAGTCTTGCCATCTGTGCCACTGTAGTGTGTCCATGCAGAAATAGGGACACTCTAAGCTTATCTATCAGGAAATGCAGTGGGATAAACAAATTGATTGGTTCTTTCTACTGCCCCAGATGGGATGCATTGATTGGTCTCTTTGTTGAAACCCCAACTACGCTCTCCTCCTCAGACTGAAAAACGTAGTCCCAAAAAGCAGAAATGTGACACATAGCTTCATCTCGCACAGCTCAGATGATGCATCATATTTCAACTACTATCATGTGAGTGACCAAATGCATTCTAATTTATTTTGCAGGTTCTTATCTGTGGCACCATAAACACACTTTTTATTTTTGAGGGATCGACACTGATATCTGCTTCCCTCCCTCTTTCCCTGTCCATTGTTTGCTTGGTATATCTGGGCATACAGGATGCCTTCAGATTGGATTTCCTCGAATAACGCCAGTCATTGGGGCAGTCAGCGATCTGGCCTTTCCACAGTTGAACGTGGCATGGCCTTTGGCCGCATGAGGAACCTGAGTGGTGCTGACCGTCCCTTCAGCTTTGGGGAAGAGCCACAGCCGGTGCTGTCGTCATCTGATCCTGCTATCCGAGGGGCCGGGCGCGGTGGCGTTAACAAGGAAAAAAAAACTTTTAATGAGTGTGGAAAGGCCAGAAAAAGAAGACATTCTCCTTCAGCTCGGAGCATAGTTAACGAGTAATTACGCATGAGGCTTCTAACGACGACGTGTGCTGGAAAGAGGAGCCGGGCGCCGTGGCAGTGGGGTGACTGCAGGCGCACTTCTGGCCCTTTTGATTACCAGGTAATTTCACGTGAAACGCAATCACTGACACACCGAAGGGGCCTGCAGATTAGCATGGCCGCTGTTCATCTCTCCCTCTTTGTCAAAGTCTATAATGGTGGTATTTCTTGGCCCAGAGCCAATTTGTTTCTCCCCTGCAGAATGTACCCTTCACAAAGGGTACAGTCCATGTTTTATGGATTTCTCTTTAGGAAAAAAAAAGTTTTTTTTTTTGGTGGATAAAAGGGTACGGCAAGTGCATGCCATCGGATGGGTTGCTAAGGCCGGGCTGGCAGCCCTCTGATAGGTGGACAAAGCTTCCTGAAGCGATGTTTTGTATGCTTAGACTTTCACGTTGCCAATATGGATATGTACCTCCCAAGGTAAACAAGGCAAGAGCCTTCAAAGCTTGTCTCAAAATGAGCCCATATTTCTTGATGAGAGGGCTCTCTTTGGTGAGAACCTGGAGGCCGCACAGCGCATTAGCGTCCTCTTTTCGTCCTTGGTGTCCTTGTCCCCTTCTGAGTCTTGCGATGCCCAAATGCAGTGCTGTGATTCGGTATGCGGGCATGCTCTGTTACTAAGCCCAAGAAAGGCAAAATAATCAGTCAAGCTTTTAATAAAAATGGCCTCATAATATCAGAAAAAGGTTATTTTTTGGAAGACTGAAAGAACTGCTAATTCACTTATTATTTTTGGTTTATAAGTAAACCTTGGCCATCACCCAAAAATTCATGTACTTTGCATTCTGTAAATTGCTTATAACGGATATGATTTAGATAACTGGCCACTAAAAACGCGCAGTTGTTTACAGGCATTGTGTTTGTATACTAGTAAGTTCCCTAGATGTGTTTCTATATGGTGGTTAAATTATACTTTGGTTCCTCTACAGCTGCTGCTCTTTTCAGTTGAATTGATGAGACACTGAAATAACCGTATTGATTCCTGTGTCACTGGTGCAACTATCAGCTCCTGATTTGAATGTTTCCTGTCAGTGGAAGAGGGGAAAGTTACATGCAATTATGTCATTTGTGAACTTTTATAAGACGTCCTTTCAGACAGTTCTGTCCATGCAACAGGCAATTGATGCATGGTTTTCTTTTTCTGTGTGTATTTAAGTAAATGCATTACTGTTTAAGTAATCGCAAAGGGAGATTGACTGTGTAAAGCTGTATCACACACTAGTGCTGTGCCTATTTGTAATGATAGCAGTTTTGATGGTGATTTGGGTTTCATGCTGTGTCATTTGGTATAACCCTGAGTATGTGTATGCAGACTGGTCTCTTCTAAGGCCTGCCTGGTTAAATACTGAAAGCTAGCTCACCCTCAACCGCAAGCCAGCAGCTCTGATGTTAGCAGCCTTTGCCCACCTGTGGACTAATAAGCAAACTCAACTACCCTTATAGAAGGGCTATTCAAACTGTGGGGCGCAAAGGTATTGGGGGGGGGGGGGGGCTGCCAAGGGTGGGGAAGCAAAAGAGAGAACTGTGTGGGTGGGGGCTGATCTGTTTTGAAATTGCCACCTTACGAAATATTAAAAATAATATGAGCACACTAAAGGGCAGTGCAGTGGTTAACACTGTTGTCTCTCACCTCTGGGACCGGAATGTGAGTGTCCATCAAAGCTCCACATGTGTTTGGATGGTGTGTGCATGTGTGTGTGTATGTGTGTGTGTGTGTATGTATGTGGGTGGAAATATATCAGCCCAAAAGGGGACCTGTGAAAAAAGGTCTGAATACCTTATATTGAATGCCATATAGCAACCATTAGCAATCCTTCCTGTCTAGTTGTTTTGTTAGAGAGGGAATGTTTAGGGGAATGACATGAGGAATGTTCAGAGCACTGTACCATAAATTATTGATCGCATCATCAGTGGCGTTAAAGTGTCTGTAATAACGTTTCTGGTTCATTTCTCTGCGGGAGATCAAAGCTCGCGATTCAGTTCCTTTGCGGAAGACAAAGGCAGTTTACCGAGCATTAATTTTAATGAGCGATTTTTCATGAATACGCGCCCCACTTCCCGTCAGAGCAGCGGCGGCGAGCGCCGCACACGTTGGCGCAGGGCTTTGGTTAGTCGCCGGATTTAACGCGCCGATGAGGTCGCGGGACACGGAGCTGCATTAGCATTCTCGGCCATGCATGGTGGCACCAGCGACCCACTCCAATTTTCGTGTAATATTACCGTAAAAATATCACTTCTGCCTCAATTACAGCAGCGCACTGTGGGGAGCGCGATGCTCCCACCCACGCAGCTAGCCGCTCGCCGTGAGGAGGGCAGCCCCGTCCCCACTGAGGAGCAGCGTCGAGCAGATGCGGGGGCTGGGGTGGCCATCCTGCTCTCGTGTCTTACAAAATTAAGTCGAAAATGTATACCAGACTGCCGAGACTCTGCGTCGATTCGCTCATTCAAATCCCCACACATATGATTTTTTAATCTCTAATTTTGTAATGATTGTACAACCAATTTAGTACTTCAGCCTACTTTTTTGACCCACTTTTCCCTTTTCAAATGCGTGTGGAAGCTGGAAAATATCACTGTTTGCGCTTTGAGTTTTGTGGTTGTGCGACAGTTTTTACCTTCATGGTGTGATGGAGTCCCTCTGTTTACAACAATAGTGGAGAACCCCAGTCTATCAAAGGGTATTGTGTCTGCTGTTTTAGCTATATAAACTCTATCTGCTGCCATTTGATCATTTTATAATGTCTAAAATAAGGCCTCAAAACCACAAATTCGGTAAGAACCAGTTCGTGTTCCTTTACAACTTTACGCCACTTTCGTTGGCATGTAGTGGTGTGATTTCATAGTCCCCAATAAATCATCGAAATGTGTAATTTCTTTGTGACTCTTTACATTTTGAGTCATTGACGTTGAACTGGCTTTGGGGTGTGTTCTATGGTAGCTTTGACGGCAGTTATGACAACTTTAATTCTGGGATACAAATGATAACCTTGAATCGTTCATCTTATGCAAAAAGAGTGATTGATTTCCTAGTTACTGTTTTGCTCAAAAATAATGGTATTGTTCCAGGTAAGGCTGCATGTCAGTCTGTTACAAATGACAGGAGATGTAATTTATGTACAGCCTTCTGTCGGTATTCATCTGTGCCGGGCCCAAAAGCATGACTAGCTGTAAGGGGTGTGTTAATACACCTAGTGGCAACACCCTTTAGGGTGTACATTTCGTTGATAAGAAACAAAGAGAAATTGGCATAGTAATTAATAAATACAAGCTTGCACAAATGTTACCAACGCAAAGGTAACATTTATTTTCATGGTTTATCAATATTTAAAATTGTTAACCTGTGAACATTAGCAATTAAACCTATAATTTAATTTAATGTAATTGAAGGAAATTGAAGTTGAAGTGATTCGGAATATTGATATACAAGTGACTCCCTCCCCCCATCTTGTAAGTACTAAGGCGGGAAATAAATGTTTCACGGTCGGAGCATTGTCACTTCAAGGGGCAGGCCAGCTTGTCTCCTTAGGTCTGCATTGCTATGACCAATCTGTCCAGCAGGGGACAGAGTCCCATGAATTTCTTGCTCTTTGCGCTCGTTCTTTGCATGATGGAGAGCAGGGAACCAACCACAGGAATCTCTTGATCTCTTGTGAATACAGACTAAGCCTTTTATTTAGTGTAGGTATATATATAGGTGCATCACATATAAAACACTTTCTAAAGTAAAATATTTGCATTACCCATACATTTTCCCCTTCACCCTTCCTCTTACCACATCCCTAAATAGCATAAAGTACATGCTGGTTAAGAATTGCTTTCACAAACAGGGAAACCTCAGGGGACCATAGCATTTTATTAAAGCAGTTTTTAAAAAGCTCAGCCCCTGGATGATAGTTTGAGTGCGGGTTACTGGCAAACTTCGACTGGGTGTTTTAGGCCTTGTGAGATAATTGGTAACCGGGACACTTGTGATAATCGATAGCGATTTATGGCTCGGTTTCCTGTTTTCGTACATAGCTGAAGTACGGCTCTGGGACGGTGCGGGGAGGGTGCAGCAGAACTCCTGTGACACTGACATTGGTAGTTCTGCCACGGCTGGATGGGGGGGTGGGGGGTTGTCCAGGCTCACCGTCTACAGCAAGGACACATTAACATTTCAGTAGGAATATCCTGGGGGAAGCAGTCGCAGGGACCCCAGCCAGCGTGTTAACGGCCAAGGAGTGTGTGTGAGGCAGAGGGAGATGGGCTGCGGGGGGGGGGTGGCGGGACTGCAGACCAGCCAAATGCAGAACAGATACCTATTCGCCCCGGGCAGGGACAAGAGCCAAGCTACACTCCCAGCAAATACTGAACACGGGGGAGTCTGTCGCAGCCTGGGGACCAAATTGATTACCGCCTGACTGCACCAGTAAAACAATACATTTCGAGACAGTCAAATAAAAGCACTTTTTTGCTGTGCCCAGCCTTAATCTCATTCTGCTTTCTTTTCTGTTCCTTTATGCCCCTGTCTGTATCTTCAGCGTAAAATCGTGCAGGACAGTGTGCATTGCTTGTGCATAGTTTTCTCACGAAGCTTGTCTATACTCATACCCTTCTCATACACTGGTTTTTGTTGCAATACTGCTATGAAATGTATGAAACCTCCTCATGTCAGCAGAGGCGTTTTGTTGCTGTATTTTGTGTACGGAAAACCAAGTATTTTTCGTAAAACAAATTTAAGGTCAATTCTGAAACGAGTGCCTCCTTATTGTAGTTTTTGAATAAATGCGTGTATGGAGGCTTTGCGTGTGGGCGAACTGGTTTAGCGGATGAACGGAGGAGCGCAGGCGGGGAAGGCAGTTGAGCCCGGCTCGCCTGGAAAATGACAGGACAAATTGAGCCTCCCGTTCTCGGTCACCTCGCTAACAGAAACGAACAGCGTGAAGCCCATCTGCTCCGTGTAAGGGGACATCAAAGTGCCCCGCGGGCAGCATGTTTGCTGGAGATCTCCGGGTCAGTATTAAAGAGAGGCCGTTTCGGCGTGTCCTCGGGCAGAGGATGCCTTTGAAAGTGCACGGCGATCGGTGAATGCGCGGACGCGGCTGCTGCTGCTGCTGACCGCCGCCAGTGCCCCTCCCCTCCGCCGGCCTCCTGCAGCGTGGCCTTGGTTTGCATGTGTATCGTGGGCATCTTATCAAATCAACGGCACACACGTGTAAAACGGCGAGCGATGTCGGGTGGATAATGGATATTAACGAAAGTGTATACATTTTTTATTTTACATTCCTTTCACTTTATTCTTGTGAGATTTCTTCATCAGAAATGGACAGACGGTGGAGGACGTCCGTTACACAGCACATGATTTTCACCCAGTTCCGGCATTTCTTATAAAGCTGGTAGCCATCTGAGAAATCACACGATTATGATTATCCGACTGAGGTTTGTTTGGAGTTTGCGCGACGGAAGGTATTCTTCTCGTATTGATAATAGCAGACAAGCAGAATGACTGGTGGACAGACACATAACTTTAAAGTGATTTAAAAATTACATTTTACAAATACAGTATTTTTAGTCTCATAACTACTTGTTATGTCTAGCTTCATTGTTTCAGCTCTATTTCATTTAGGCTGGGTTAGACTTCCCAGATGAAGACAGGTATGTGGCAATGTCTTTAAAATCCTAATTTTATTAAAAGTACAATATATAGCTCCTTACATAAAAACAGAATATTCTTACAGCTGACTACAAGAGGTTTCATTTAAAGTCCCGGTCTGTATACTTTTTTTACACTTTGAAATAAAATTATCCTCTTAGGCTTGTTATACATGTAATCATATATGTTGACAATGTGAACATACGTTTAGGCATGTTGACATTTCATATAAAATACTGGCTTAATTCTAACTAAATGAAATTACAAATGTGTCAGTACCAGATCTCTGAATTTCCCACAGCACTAAACCCCCTGTAGTGGAGATCCCCCCCCCACCCCATTTAAAAAAGGAAACGTGATCTCATCTTCCTGGTCCTCATGGCAACAACATTTTCTTTAATTGATGTAGTCCCAAAGTTTTAAAACAAACTTATTTTTCTGGAATCAAAGAATCAAGGGGGCGGGGGGTGGTAATTGGCAGGGTCTGGTGGATCAATCACGGAGCTCCACAGAGATTTCCTTCAGTTCGAATCACTCTGCAGCCAATCACTGAGGGTTTGTCATCGTCCGTTTTTTTTTTCCCAGTCTGTGTGGTTCTGTGATTCAGTCAGAGCAGTGCAAAGTGAAGGAGCACACGGCGCCCCCACGCTGCCGGCCAGCGAACTGCATGCTGCCGTCCTAGTCCAGAGGCTCCTGCTTTATCCGAATGACGGAGGGTGCGCGCGGGCCCCGCCGCAGCTCCCGCCGCAGGATGTACTCGCTGAACTGCGACGAGTCCACGCCGCCGCCGCAGGAGCCTACGATGTCGAAGCCGCGCTGCTGCAGACGCTCCAGGACCTGGGGGGAGGGGAGGATGGGGGGGAACGTTAGCAGGGCAGGAGGTAGGGGGCGGGCGAGCTCAGGAGAAGCAGACGGGGCCAAATATGTGGCTCGTCAAATAAAACAGGCAGCATGGGACTGCATCTGACACGCTGTCAATGCAGCGGCTGAGTGGTCAGATGATGGACGGATTGCGAAATAGCTGGTTTTATAACCGGTGGGCCGAAGGGGCGTAAAAGACGGCTGCATTCGCTCACTGGCAACACAACATATTCCTTTCCCTCTGCCTGATAACCCTGACAACAGTGCGATAACACGACCCCCCCCCCCCCACCAAACCTCCGGTCTCGCAGACGTTCACTCCAGAAGGCTCTGAGATCACATTCCATGAGGGAGGCCTCGGGCGAGCGTCGATTTTTCTGGGCCGTTTTTTTTTATTTTTTTTTATTTTGTGCCACTTGGCAGCGCAGGAGCTCAGCAGTGTTCCCTGCTCCAGGCGGCGCTGCGTGCCAAACTACAAAGGTCCCACACTGCTGGCAATATCCGTCTCCCCCCCCCACCACCCACTGCCCCCACCGCCCTCCATTAGCGCGCACACAGGACCCAGTGGCGATATGTTTTAATAACCAAACAGGATTATACCCCGCCTCCGGACAGTTGGGGGCGATCAAATCCACACCCTCTTGAAGGATGCAAACCGGAGGGTGTCTGTGTGTGTTTGTGTGTGTGTGTGTGTGTGTGTGTGTGTGTGTGTGTGTGTGAGAGAGTGTGGGGGGGTTGAGAGGATTCTCTTCCTCCATCACAGTTGTGGAGGTTGGAGCATGGGGCTGCAGTGTTGCAGGGCTTTCTGGGGATGTGTGGAGTCTATAAAAGGTAAAGGTTTGATGGCACACCATGGGGGGGGGGCAATGGAGACAGTAACACCTTCACCCAGACTTCCATTGTGCCATTTCTCTGCATCAGCTGAAGGTCACCTCACAAATACATGAAGAAGCGCAATCCTTAAGTAGGACAGGAGGTGCATTTGGTCTCTAAATGTGACCATTCCCCCCCAACACAAACTCCGACTTCGACCTCACCTGGACGGAGTTGAGGTGGCAGTAGCCGTTGAGCGGGAAGCGGATGACATGCGTGGAGTCGTGGTTCCAGCCGGCGTTGACCGAGTTGCACATGACGTCACCGATCTCGGGGAAGACCTCCTCGATGAGCACCTTGTCACCGCTCAGGCTGATGCGCTCACCCAGGTCGGGCGCCACGCGCACCACCAGGCACTCGCAGGGCCGCGACGCCCAGCCCAGCTCCCGCTCCTGCTTCCAGCGCTCCAGCTCCGCCAGCAGCTGCTGCAGCTGGAAGTAGCGGGCCTCCTCGTACAGCAGGCTGTAGTCCTGCGGGCAAGGCGTAGGGGGCGGCGCTGCTTAGGGGTGACCACCGCACTTCATGTACAAGGACTCTGCCATTCACCCACCACACGCTAATCACCTAACCCGCAGTCATTACACATTGTACCACGGCGCTACTGAATTCCCACATCTGATTGGTCAGAAGAGTTGGTTCATTTTCTTTAACTGCACACGTGGTGCCAGTCAGGCTGTAAATCAATTTGCTAGTGAAATAATCTTTAGCTCTAACTAACATTACTTTAAAATTCTAGATGAAATCAATGGAAACTAAGCAGAAATGTTTAATCATCTGCAGAAGACAGTAGTCCTTCTGATAAATGTGTTTCTGGTTGGTAAATGTGAAAATGAATGCCTTTAGCTACAAAAGATGAAAGCCAAAATGTGTGGTAACCGTGGTATAAGTAGGTTAATGCACTCCAAGCCGCACATTATAGGTTTTTAACGCACAGCTGCAGAGGCAATGAACCATTAGCTTGTCAAGCATTAACCCTTGCTTAACACAATGGGACCAGCATTTCTAGCAGCGATCCTGACCTTAACTTTACAGCCTTATAACCAGCTACAGACCACGTGTGCTACAGCGATATGGAAATTACATAGTTTTTTTTTTTTTTGCATATGAACGCCAGGTTTTTTTCTTTGGATCTGAGTTTTGTATTCTAACAGGCAGCTATGTGATTCTCTGCGGCCCCCGTTCTCGCTCGGTAGCTTAGCTGATGCTTTTTATACGAAGGGACATGCTTTTGCCGGTTTAGGCAGCTGGCAGTTTTTGTACTGGAGTAAATCAGACTGGCGAGCTTTGCATAAGGTGGTTATAACATCTTGGGACTTGGACCTGTCCTTGAGTGCTGGTGGACTCGTGACCAGCGGGAGGGGGGGGGTTGTACTGCTTTAGTCTTTTTTGGACTGCATTAACACACACAGCGGGGGGGGTGGGGGGGGGGCTCAGTGGACAGCACCATCCCACCTGCACTCTGTGTGTTTGTCTCTGCATGTCCTCCCAGCTCCTCTGGGTTTCCGCTGGATTCTATATTTTCCTCCCACAGTCCAAAGACACGCAGTTAGGTCAAGTGGCATCTCGAAATTTCCTGTAGTGTGCAGGTTTGTACCCTGTGCTGCACTGCCATCCCATTTAGGATGTACCCCATGTGCTGCATGGGATCAATGACCGGGGGGGGGGGGGGGGGGGGGGGGGGGGGGGGGGGGGGGGGGGGGGGGGGGGGGGGGGGGGGGGGGGGGGGG
>JAODKN010000001.1:17666193-17676378 GCA_026774425.1 Petrocephalus zakoni | reverse complement strand
CAATGCCAAGCCCCCCCCCCCGCCCCCCCGAGCCTGTCCAGGAGACGTGATTGGACGATGCATGGGTTAAAACACAATTTATAAATGTCGCTTCAGATGAAGGGTGTAAAGGAATAAATCCTCTTCCGTTACAGAAGGTTAATTTAAAACTTCCTATTGGTTCCAGAACCTAAATACATCAACTTTGCACTCATTGTTATAGAGGCACGTGATACTGCCTCAAAGACAGAACTGATCTCGGAAAGGACGCAAAATAAAAGAGTGACAAATGAATTAACGAGTCTCAAAAAAAATAAAGTGCTGGAGGGTGGGGGGGGGGGGGGGTTCATTGACCAGCTTCACAGGCTCCTGACTGTTGGATAACGCTTTCCATTTTAGTGTACTTGAGTAAGTCCTTGGCAGACCCCGTTTCCTATGGCTGACACACTTTAGCGGTCCCGCTGTGAGCCGACAATCAAGCGACGGAGTGGGTCGTTCTCACAGGGTCATTTATAATTAGCAGCGTGACACCCAACTGCACGCAAATCCCTTACTTTTAAGAGGGAAAATCTTTACTGCGTGAAACAGGACCGATAAGACTATCCACCAGCGATGAGGAAAGGTGAGAAATGGGCTTGAAACCCACGGGTTGGGAGCTTATCATGCTCTGTCCATCACTGACCATTTAATCCACTTTCATTTTATTTTAATAGTACTGATCATATTAAATTTAGCTGCGGTTGGATGCTAATCCCACCCACCCTGGGAATTAGAGACTCTGCTCTCACATCCCATTGTGTTTCAGGGGTCAAATGAACTTTACGGCAAAAGTTTTCAATGGCGCAGTCTTTCCGAATAAAGCTGCGTCCGGTATGATCAGCTGTTTAAACAGCCGCTAACTATGAGCAGGGACACTTACTTTAAAGTCATCCGGGATGAGCAGCTTGGAGGTCCGAAGGAAGTTGAGGATGTACCGGAACATGTGTCCGTCCCTGTCGATGAAGTAGTGCTGCTTCAGGCTGTCCAGCACGATGGGCTCTGTGCCGTCGAAGAGCCGTCCGATTCTGAATGGGGCAGACGGATGGGAGGGGATCTTCGTGAGGAAGGGCCACCAGTCACTAGTTGCGACTGACTAAACAAAGAGGTTAACTCCAGCACTAGCAAGAAATGCCAAAAACGGTGAATGCAGATGCAAAAACTCAGACCCTGAGATATCAGTCAGTCATAATGACCATATAGACACTTAACAAAAGGTTAAGTCCTCCACTTACGGAATAGACACCATGCACAAAGGCAAACTCAAAAAGCAAGACAGCACAGCTACAGCCTCATGAGATTTCAGTCACTCTTTGTAAGCATTTATACAGCTTGGACGGTTAACTCTGTTCTTACAAAGCCATGAGTTTGTAACAGGTCTGGAACAAGGAACCCCCAAAGCCAGAAAGCTGTACATTTAACCAACAGCTAATAATCGGTTTAAGCTGACATATCTCCAAATAAAAAGAAAGTAGCTTTAATACCCAGAGGACCATTTGTATGGCAGTACCCTCTGGGGAGAAGACTGTCTGGCTTTGTGTGAGAGGGCAAGCAGAGTATTCTCCGGAGGGACTCCCAACCACACTCGGCTCATCCCCATCATGAGACATCCCCTTATTTGACCTTGCACTGGGACGTATGCCACATCTGGCCCAGTCGATCAGCATACCACCACCCCTCTCGTCAACATGCGGCCATATATCCAAAATGGCAACCCGACGGAGGGAGAAACCGCCTTCGAAAGTGAAAGGCAACATGAAAGTGCCCCTTATATGATAGTGTGCAGTGGCAGAATATGCTGAAGGCTGTTCTTCTGTGTAGCAGGTGTATATGTGCTCTGAAGAAACACACAGTTTAACATTAGAACAGTAACAACAAACATTCTTCTGTTCTCCATAAAGTAACTGGAACCAGCTCAATACATGAACTAAATGAGGTATTGATTAGCCAAACTAGGTGGGGTGATGGTCTAGCCCAAAAATTCATGGGTATGTGGGCGATTTCCCCCCCCCCCCCATGTTGCAGCAGGAGCAGCAAAAAGAAAAAGAAAAAAAAAAGCGGAAGCATATGGCTCAACAGGAAAAGCTTCCGAAAGGTCGCTGGTTCGAGCCTGGCTTCAGCAGAACAGCCACATGTCTGTGGGCCCTTCAGCAAGGCCCTTAACTCTTTAGGTGCCACTGCAGGTGGCTACCCTTTGCTGCCAGTCTCACTCCCGCCTTCCTGCCCGTTAAGGATAGTAAGATGGGGCAGCCGAGAAGAGAATTTCTGCACAGGGATCAATAAGAGACTCATTATTATATGGTCCACCCCCTGGAAGCGGAGGATCATGTGTCTGTACAGTTCAGAAGGGCTGCACGGCATCTATTAAATGCAAAGGATTATTAAAAAGCTTCTAATCTGCTGACAATCGAGGGGAAATGGCTTTGAGCAGTCCTGCTCAATTTGGCAATCGGCGTCTTACGAGCAAATTTTGAATTTTGAATGGCATTTTACTCACACAGCCTCCGAGTTAATGCTCTGAGTCGCCTGCTCTCTTAAAGGTGTCGTGACATTAATTCTGAAGATCATGGCTGTGATAAAATCAGACAGGGAGATGATACTGTATATGGAGACAAAATGACAAAAACTCCCTAAGTTAACGTGTCATGTGTCAGTGTTTTCCATCCCCGTTTCCCTGAGAGGGGGTCCTGTGGTGTTGTCACAGCTCTACTGTGTGGTTTATAAACCCTCTACAAAGACACAAGGAGGCTGTAACATTGCACTACATCAATATGTCCTCGTACAGTGTAGTGATACACTCTACTCTATAGAGTAGAGTGGTGAACAAACATATTCCAGTGAAACTACAGATGAAATTCCGAGGGGCCTTCGAAACTAATAAAACACAGAACTACATCCATCCATCCATCTTCAAACTGTTTTTCCCTGGTGGGTGATAGTGGCCCAGAGCCTACTAATGCGAGGTTCGAGGCTGGGGTAACCATACCCTCTTGATGGGACGAGGAAACAACATGTAGCATTTAAATGTGTCTGCATGTGGCTACTACCCAGTTCCATTAATTGTTTACCATTGTCCATCCTAATAAAGCCCAATGACCCGCATGTCCAAACATGGGAATTACCCCATTCCTACCTATAGGGGGCGCTAACCCCAGTGTCTTTTCTCTGGCCAACATGGCGAGAATCCAGATACGATCCTACAAAATTACAAGCACTGTGACTAAAGTAGGGCTGCAACATCTAACATCGATAATAAATCAGCAATAAATATTGGGCGACAATGAATTTCATCATCGATTGGTTGCATTTTTGTAGTATAAAGCACAACTGTTAGCAAACTAAATATGTCGGAGGCAGGTCTTGGGTTCTGTGCTACTCTGTCACTGATACTTTACTCTATTAGAGTTTTTATTACAACTGTGACTTAAATACTTTATGATGCTTTTTTTAAATAAAGCATTTGCACTTTTCTTTGGACCCTGTTCTGCCCCAGCAAATCGATTAATGGCCTGATCACATGACTGATCACATGACGTAGTGATCATTTTTGCAGCCCTCCAAATCAGCCGGGATGCGCATGACGCCGTCACACTGATCCTCCATGATAAATCTACAGAAGCTGCCACTGCGTGAAGCTGCTCCCCAGATCTGCCCCTGATCACCGCCCCCTGCTCCCTTCTGCACGTCGCGTCTTTGACTTCCTCTCCTCCCGGTCTCCCTCCACTGGCCGTCACCAGAGGCATACATCAGATACAAAACCTTGCTGCAGGCCTGCGGAGCCTCAGCAGAATCTACCAGATCTTCCTCAAGCCCGTCTACTTACAGGGTTGGACAATGAAACTGAAACGCCTGGTTTTAGACCATAGTAATTTATTATTATTATTATGGGGTAGGGCCTCCGTTTGTGGCCAATACAGTAGTAAATTGTCCTGGCAATGTCAGATACTGGTCCTGAACAGCGGCCAGAGAGATTTAGAGCCATTTCTCTTACGGAGCAGTGGCCAGGTCACTATGTTATGCTGGTGGGGGGAAATCGCTTCCTGACTTGTTCCTCCAAAACACCCCAGAGTGGCTGAATAATATACAGATCTGGTGACTGAGCAGGCCGTGGGAGATGTTCAGCTTCACTTTCATGTTCATCAAACCAGTCTGTCACCAGTCTTGCTATGCGTATTGGTACATTATCCTCCTGATAAACATACCCTGAAGGTGGTGCTGTGTGACCCACTGGGTGAACATGGTCCTCCAGAATGGTTTGGTAGTCCTTGGTAATGACACGTCCATCTAGAATACGTAGTGGGCCTAGGGCAGGGGTGCCCAATCTTACCCGCAAAGGGCCGGCGTGTATGCACATGACTCTTTGGCGAATCAGTCCTCTAATTAGTAACCCAATTAGGGAGTTGCAGCGAAAACCTGCATACACACCGAATAAGATTGGCCACCCCTGGCCTAGGGTATGCCATGACTGAAGGCCAAATCTGTGGTCCGTCCTTTGTGGTGGGATGCCAGCATTACCCTTAATACCGGGGTTCTCGATATACCACAAAGACGTGCAATCCTGGTCACAGATGCACCAGTGAGGTGCGCAATAACAATGTGTCCTCTTTTGAACTCTGATACGTTTCCCATTATGTTGTGTAGATTGCAATATTTTATGTACAGCTGTGCTATTGCTCTGCTAATTCAACTTTCTCACACTGCTCTTACTGAGGAAATGTGCAGTCAGTGAATCGGCCACAAGGCCACACATATATAGGCCTGAAACTTCAAACACTATATTGGCCAGTGTTTCAGTTTCATTGTCCAACCCCTGTAAGATAGCAGCAGGATGTCACACTGTCCCCTGTCCGAAGGCCTGGTCTTTTTGCACCCCTTGAGGAACCCAAGTCTGCAATAGACTCTTTTACCCCCAGAAATCCTTTCTGTTCTCCCCTAAGCACAACTAGAAATGCACCACTTCAGCCCAGAACCACTGAAAGCCTCTTATTTGCAATCTAATACTTCA
The DNA here is from genome assembly GCA_026774425.1 of Petrocephalus zakoni. NCBI lineage: Eukaryota > Metazoa > Chordata > Actinopteri > Osteoglossiformes > Mormyridae > Petrocephalus > Petrocephalus zakoni. The sequence continues at coordinate 17,671,358 of JAODKN010000001.1, read as the reverse complement.
ATAATCTCACCATCTAAAGTACATCCTCATAAGGGCCTCCATCCTACTATTGGAAGGAAATCCTGCACTGCCTTCAACTAAATGTGATGGTCCCCTTGTTAAATAAGCAAATGAGATTCCAGATTACTAAGCATTTAGCTTTTATGTCTCAGTAATTGAGTGCATCACACCTCTCAGGTGGTATTACAGTAAGTTTGCTTGATTCTCAAACAGAGCGTGATCATCAAAGGTCACACAATACAGATGTCTCCTCGTCTGTGTTATAATTTCACAGCATATACTGAATGTGAGAAAATGTCGATGCAGGTGGCAAATCAGGTTATATTCATCATGAATTCAAATTAACAAATATTTTTATTCTTTAGGTAGTACCTTCAATGATGGGGACATTTACAGTGATTTGAAAACGCACGACAGCACGTCCAATTTTCCTGACATGTACCATTAAGCCTCTTATACATGGACGGGGCCACAGGGACACTGACCCTGGGTGAAAGCCGATTGGGCCCTGGAGTGCCCCCTCCCTGTCACTCACCAGTTCAAGACATATAATTGGCTAATGATAGGGGCGACCCCTCTGTATGAATTACGTCCCATCTAATGACCCTAACCTTAAAAAATGTTAGAATCAATTCGTCCAACATCGTCCAAGATCACAGGCGGCCATGGCCCCTTTTCCCATGCTATAAATTTTCTAATGAAAATGATGTGAACCCCAAATCGTCTTAAAATTACTCTCTGGACAAATCCTGCATGATAAAACTCCAAAAGAGGAGATTGTTACTCAAGCAAGTCAATGGTGACTATTTTTAAAACCGGAGCAGCCCCATGAGACCTGAGCCCCAATGGGACGTAGCTGGCAGTCTTGCTTGTTGAACTTGCTTGTTGGCGTGCCTCAGTACAGGGGTCTGGCTGTTGTACCGTTGAGCAGGGTGCTTGCCCTGAATTTCTTGGGTTAAAAATACCAAGCTGTGAATAAGCGTGATGCAATCCGGCAACGCTGCCGTCGTGACCCAAATCGAGCTCCTGTCGTACAGATCCTGGACGCCCAAAGAACCCACTAAGCAGCCCAATGTATAAATAAGTGACGTTGCTAAGCAGGCGTGTTTATTTAAAAACAACGTGTCCCGCAGTTTTGACTGCAAGATGGAAGGAAATGCAGGTGAAAAAGCCAGTGGCTATCTGAAAGTTTCTCTCTCCGTTAAGACAGGCGGAAAGAGCGGAAAGGGCGCGGGACAGGGGTCGGGACAGTGGTGGCAGGTTAGGGAGGAGGGTGGGCGCTCTCTCAGATTACCTGGAATCCGGGTACTTTGTCAGTGTGGCGAGGCTGCTGGTGTACATATGACCGCCCACATCGATGTGCACAGGCGCGTTGGACTTCGTCAGCTGCGCTGGTGTGGGGATTCCCTGGCTGCTCAGTGGGGAGGCGGGTGATCTGGTTATCATGGGTCTGGACATGTTGGCACGGTTATCCTGTTGGGCACACAGAAAGACGACTTTGACAAACATTCTTCAGAATTGGGTTAAACTGGCACCACAAGAGCCGTCATGAAGCCTAGTAAACCATGAGTGTCAATATGTCCAATTAAAAATCGATAACGTCACTTAAACACAACTTAAGCACTAACAAAGCAGTCAGTGCAATGGGTGTATGTGATTAAACATAATGGCTTATGTCACGTTTTATAGCACATTATAGAGGCACTGCTCTATGGAGATTTATTTGAAAGGCTCTCACAGTATTCCTAGCAAAGCCATCATTTATCATGACCTTTTAAGAAGTCTATATTGCCTAAAATGGGAGTGTCGTGTATTCATTTGTCACGATCTTGACCTCAGTGATCCACGATGCTGTACGAGTTACATTTTGATCCATCCTGAGGTCTTTCTGAAACTAAAAAATGACCTGGGAATCCACGCAAGCGAGTCCTGGGGCCCTGAAGTAGCAGGTCACCAAAATGACCAAGATTATGCATGCAGCTCGAACCAGCCGAACATAAACAGCATTTCCGGATGACCCAAATATAATTTTAGCTGTGATGCTAAAAGACCACAACGAGGGAAGCTTTGACATATTACCCATAATCCTGTCCCCAATGGGTGTGGGCAGCCCATCAGTGGGGACAGAGCTGTCCTTCTACAATCTTAATGGACTAGTCAATAATGGATGACAAGGTGCTACTCGGAGTTTCAGCCAGGAACAGGTGACGTCGTCTGTTTAGCCAGCAGGACACAAAGTTGAGGCTGGGAAAAGGGCAAAAAGGAGGTCGCCAGGCCCGGAGGCGGGGAGGACAGGAGCAGACACCGGATACAGTGCAGCGGCGCCCTCCGAGACCATCCCAATTTAGGCCACAGGCTATCAGCAGCCACACGGACTCCGCTAACACTAAAGTGTGGTGCTCTCACCGCTTTGTGACGTGAAACGTTCTTATTTCATACCCAGAAGACTTTGTGTGGGGTTAAATACAAATACATGGACGGTAGAACACAGGTCCAGGGTGCATTTACAGCAGTGTTGATGAACTATACGGAACATTGAAATTTAGTCTTGGAGTACAGCAATCGCGCTAATTTCTGGACAATGTCACAGAACATAATTTGCTTAATTTGTTGTAAAACGCAAGCAGCAGTGTTACAGCCAGTGGCTTGTAAAATAGTTATTATTGCTTCTGTTACGAAGACGGAATTACACAATCTACAGCACAATGCATGCAAAAAGTGGCTGGCGATTCCTCTGACGTGACGCTTTACTCAGTGCTATGGAAGCAGTGCCATGTAGGGATCCTGTTGACTTCAGACATGTCACCCATGTTCATGAAGGCATATTTAATTAATGTTTTATAGGAAGTGTAATACCATCCGACATCATAACAAGCTTGTGGTCAGGGACATCATAAAAGGGGGAGGGGGGTAAGATGATTCCAATGGCCTCCAAGTAACAAGGGCCCTAAAAATGTGGAATGCAATTGGATTGGTCTGGTTTGGGGGACCAATATGATAGGCTTTTATGGGACCCGAAATCTCTAGTGGCAGCCCTGCCTGTGCTCAAAAACCTCGCTTGCTCAGAACTTCTTATACAACAATGGAGGTGCGTTTCATATTCTATAGGCCAATCACTCAAACAACAGGGGGATCTTAGCAGCACTGAACGCAGCACCTTGGCACAGAGATACCCCTCACAGGCAAAGCACAGGCAAAGAAATTCCACATGATCACCTGTACAGCAAAGGATTCACCTGATACTGAGATTACACCCGATCATCGGTGTAATCTCCACGAAAACAGAACACCGGACATCTAAAGCGATGGCGCTTTCAAGAAACAAATGGTATGCACCTTAAATCAAAAACGATTCATTTAACTTTGGGACAACTATGATGTCAACTTACGTCGTCATATTATTGTTATTTCACACTTTTGAAACTAAATTGCTTCTACAGAGCAGTTTATAGCCAGAATAAGAAACAGCTGAGAAACAAACACCAAACAATAATACTGGGAGGAGGAAACATACAACTAAATCCAACGTTAATCTGCATAAAACAACAGCTGGTAAACACATTATTATGGAAGCCTGCGACTTCCACCCTGATGCAGGGAGAATTGGGTCCAGTACAGCAAATTAGCCGGCATCACCACGCAAGAACAAAATGTTCATTTGGATTACCTGAAAACCTAGTATTGTGTTTAGGGCTTAACTACCAAAACATAAAAACCAAGGATTATAGAGTCCAATTCCCATTCCCAGATTCTTAGTGCTTGCATGTATACATCTTTAATGTAACAGACATTTAATAATTGCCTTCAAAAAATAATACAAGTCGTTTACTGCTCTGAATACCTAATTAGTTAATTATGTCATCAAACAAATGAAGGAGGAGAAGAGAATTCAGTACTTTGAGATGGCTTCACGTGGGCATTGTCCTCAATATTCACAGTAGCAAATTAACTAAAATACAGAATGGTGAGCATAAATTATGGTGTTTTAACTGTTAGGCCTGATTACGATATATAAAAAACAATATGGTTAATAGAGGAAAATCCTGAACCCAGCTAATATATAGGTGACCTTCACACGGACGTGTTCGAGAACCCAATCACACATACTAGGGGTACAGCTCCCTCAGTGTGCTTCCTTCTCCCCAAGGAGGGGGGGCCCGCCAGTGTAAATCCCAGGGGGTTCCGTTGCTCGCCAAGAGGAAGGTAACCTCCGTGGCTTCGCCATTACAGCCCGGCTTCTAACTACTAGCAGCACTTATCATACATGGTATAAACTTCAGTAATCTTGTAATCCAGTCACAAAACTCACTTTAAAGAAGTAAAATAACATTCGCTGTAATTTTATTAAGAATAAAAGTGGGATGATGAAGGTGCCATTGGAAGGGCAGGCCCTGCATAAGAGGGCCCGGCTGCATTACCAGGGCTTGGATTAATTCGGGATCAGGGGAAGATGACGAGCTGATAAACGAAATCCATTTGTTTTTTAATACCGTTGGAACGTTATCCGACCGGAGCTCAAGTTAAATCCCCGCCAGCCACTCATAGGCGTCTATTGCGGATTCAGGACTACGCACCCCCTGAGGACTGACAGCACAATCCAGGCAGAATAAAGCGATCACAGAGCGCGCGCCTAAATCTTACCTGAGTTACGCTTTATGTTTTTAGTACTTGGCGGAGGTAAGGATGTGGTGGGCGGGGGGGGGGGGGGGGGCTTTGGAAGCACATCGCTAGACCGTTCCTGCATGGAAGCAGCGCGGGGCCCAGCCAAGCGCCGCAGAAAATGAACATTTAAATAAATAACACACACACACACACACACACACACAGCTGGCCCTCTGAGGCTCCTTCCCAAGGTTGCACGAGGCTGATCAAGGACCCTGAGACTGGCATCTCCAGCTGACTGCAGAGGGCTGCAGGGGGGGGGAGCTCCTGAGTTTCAGGTCTCCGCACAGGAGGGAAACGGAATGGAGCCACAAATGCAGGCTGTGCACGCCACACACACACACACACACACACACACACACACTTCAGCTTCATCAAGAACTGACTCCCATCACAGATCATTTTCAGTTTAGAGGTTAAACCTGAGTTCCCTATTGCAATTTTAAGAGCAAGACAAATATTTCAGCCCCAGGACTCCCCCCCATCCCAGCCCCCTCCCCTCC
>JAODKN010000001.1:17650200-17666042 GCA_026774425.1 Petrocephalus zakoni | reverse complement strand
GTTAAAACACTTGGTCCCTATCATGCAGCAGCTAAGAGCACCACAGATGCATCATTATCCCCTTAGTTCTCACATAGCCTTACCCCCTAACATGCAGTCTCCCCATTGACAAAACACTGCCAAATGTACAGAAAATAAGTTATGGTACTTCTGGCCTTTAATAACACATTCCATCATGTATGTTTGATAAACCTTAAAAACATAATACCATGGACAAACAACAACCAAAATCTGAAATAGAAAAACAAAAACAAAACCAAACACATTTCAGGCCTTTTATTTAGCAAACCTCCGTATAAAGTAGACATTATTAACTGTTTACCATAATTTATTGCAGTATGTGACAGCATGCATCAGAAAAATAGAAAAGGACAATTTTGGGGATATCAAGGTCGTTAGTACATTTGTGCGGCGATGCCAAAATACATGAGAAAGACAATGGGCAAAAGTTTATGAAACTTATTTTGCACGGTGGTATGAGATTAAAGGTATGCAACAGAAAGACGTGCAGACAAGAGCGCTGTGACGAAGGCGGGCGGCTTCGCTCGCACGCACGCGTTATGGTGAGGATTACACGACTTGGTGAAACTTTTGTTACGCGGTGTGTAACAAAAAAGTGTCTGAATCGCCTTTACCTGCGCGGGCAGTACAATAGCCGGCGAGGGGGTGGCAGGCTGCCCATTCGACTCGAGGGAAGCGGCCGGCTGCGGGTCAGTTCTCACCGGCACCTCGGCGGGGGAGGCATCGGGCTCCGCCGACCGCGCACAAAGCTTTTTGGGGGACGCTGGTCCGGACAGGTCAACGGGGTATATCGGCCGCGGCCGCTTCGTCGTTTTGGGGGGCTTGATCTCTATGCCATCTTCGACCTGGTGCACGAACGGGACCACCAACTGGAACTGATGCTGCGCCCGGCTGACCGTTTCCGGAGCAGCGTGGAGAGGCGCTAACTTTGACCCGATGCCAGCGATGCTATTGAGAGTAGCGATGGAGACGGCGCCGATGCAGTGGTTCGTGTAGGTCTTGGACAGCTTGGCGGCCCTGGACAGCATCTGCATCCTGGTACCCAGCAGGTTCTTGCCTATCGCCTTGTTCTCGTACCAGGTCATGTCGCTCTCGCTGCAGTGGTCCCGGGGTCTCTGGAAAAACGCCTTGCAGAGCGGATTGCGCTTGGAGATGTACTTCACGAAGCTGGCATAGGGGCAGAACTCCGTGCCGGTCTCATACATTCGGGGCAGGTTGTCGTCGTCAGTGTCAGACCTTTTTTTACTCCATGACGCTGATCTGGACTTGTGATACGGCCCCAGCGCTTTGAAGTATATAAACTTCCTCCCATCCTCGTCAATCGCCAGTCCGAATGAGTCCTCCTCCAGCTCCCGCTGGTTCTCCCTCCCCCTGGTGCAGAAATACATGCAGGTCTCAAACCACACTTTGTTGAGCAAGCCGAAAGGCGTGTTGGTGTTGAAGACGCTGGAAGTGTAGAGCTTCCTGAGGTCCGCACGGGTGATCGCCTGCTTCTGCACCACGGGACCTGCGCCCTGCTCCTCCAGCTTCCTGATGACCGCCGCCAGCGTCAGGTTCGCGCTCCTCAGCTCCGGGTCCTTGGTCAGGTCCAGGGTGCGACAGTAAGGCGGTTCATTCAGGTACCTATTCAGGGAGCTCCTGATGCTGATGAGAGAGGACTTGCTGTACAGCTGTCCACTTTTCGAGCGCGCCTCCGCATAAAAGGAGCGCAGCACCTCGCACAGCGCCTCCTTGTCCATAGTTTCAAAGTCGGGACTTTGGGATTTCTCGCTCAGGTACTCCCGGAAAATTCGGACCGCGTACCTGGTGGCCAGCCGCGTGTTTTCACTCAGTCTGGAGCGGTCAGAGCGCTGCAGATCCGCCTCAAAGTCCGAGTCCAGCCCCGGGATGTGGAAGGGGTCCGCCACCGCGTCGAACTCACTACACCGGTCCGTACTGCGCATAAGGACCGCTTTCGCCTCCCCACCGGAGCAGTTCTCCGGGTCCCCCCACTCCTCCTCATCCTCATCCTCCTCGTCCCCGGTTATCTGTATCTCCTGAATCTCGTCCTCCTCTTCATCGCTCCTGTCCTGGCTGCCACTTCGCTCGTTTTCCGTGCCCTCGGTACCGGCGTCGCAGTCCCCGCTGCCAGGCATTCTCGCCATATTGCGGTCCCTCTGTCAGTCCCCGGGCCGGGCGCATGCGCTATATTGGACCGCAGCGCTAAGAGCTTTTGTATTTAGTGACCTTCAGCTACAGGCAGGCTGCCTCTTAAAGGTGCAGGGACCGAGCGCACCGAAAGGAGCACGGCTGCCGTCCGGAGCAAGCGGACTTTTCCCCCCAGCATCGGTCTGCAGAGTCCAGTATTGGACCGCACAGTCGCCGTTATCTAAAGTAACGCTTCCAGGGACACTCGGCTTTTGACATCTGGAAAAGCCCGGACAGCCAAGCAGCTGCAGATTTTTTGGTGCACCATATACAGTAGTTATACGTAATACTTAGCACCTGGTGACATCTGTTTAAAAAATGACTAAAAGGCTGCGGAAGCAGAGAATTGATCCGGCATAAATATTAACTGAATAAAAATAGCAGTGGTTAATAAATCGGGATGCAATGATTAAATGAATGGTCCATTACGTTGTATGTTTCTGATAAGTCTGAAACCTTGCCAGGTAGATGCAGCACCGTAAAATGAACATCACTTTTCTAAAGTCTATCGTTAGACTTTCGATAGATATGTGCGTGTCTCGGCGCACCTTCAAACACCCACGCATCTAGGTATCTATCCCAAACTGCGAGAACTTGGGAAACTAAGATAGTTTATAGGACTTTATACAGGCAAGTAGACGTGGGAGGACAAACGAGTTTTACTACACTCCAGCTGGATACGATCCAGCCGTATTTCACAGATGCCTTGAATGACATCTGGTCCAAGCCGCGATGCTTAGTTCTCATAATCTGCGCTTCGTTTACCTGAAGCTACCCACCGCAGTAAATGTCTGCTGTATGGCAAACGTGACTGACACCCCGACGCCCACCTGACCGCACCTGCGACACAGGTGACATCACAAGTGATGGGGGATGGGGGGGGGGGGGTCGGATCTCGTGCGGGGGGCAATTTGCACATACGAGATGGCGAGCGGAGCCTTCCCCCATGTAGGCTACGTATGAATGCGTTTAGTTTTAATTCAATGGAAATGTTATACGCATTGTTACTGAACCTGTTAATTTCAGTGTAACTAAAATGTTTTTGAAATTAAAAGTTTTTGTTGGACATTTTATATAAATCTCAAGGAAAATCTAATCGGCACACTTGGCGAACTATAGCTTTGAGGGCTATCCACACAGCAGGACGTGGACCGGAAACACAGAAGCTCTTTTCTTAGGACAGGAAAGAGAAGGTCGGGGGTTGTGGAAGTGATCAAATGTAACGTAGCAAACGGAATCCAAGACTTCGACAAAAATGTAACGTTTTAGGTACAGTGATTTACACAACTGTCAAAGGAAATGTTAAATGATCAAATAACCATATTATCCAGCACTAGGCCGTCTTTAAGTTTGTGTTTTTCCACTGAAACATAGAAATGTATTATTTAAGCTCTATGAACCCAACTGTTCTACCTTAAACCTCCACAGTACAAAAATGTCTCGTGGGCACATGTGACCTCAATTGAACAATGCACCCCTCCCTAGGCTATCTATATCACTGCACACAAATGCCTCCTAGACTCTAAAATATGCACTTGACTTAATGACTTTAACGATACCGTTGCTCCATTTTAAAATTATGCACAAGTTTGTAGGCGCCATTAATGGAAACAAAGCACGAAAATTCACAGTGTGAAAATCAGTTAATTTGATACATAGAATATTCACCTATCACGTATTTGCTTTTTATATTATATACAAAATGCCTTTGAACCACACACACACACACACACACACACACACACACACAATTATATTCTCTCAGCATTTTGTCTCAGAGTTCTCCAGTCTGTTATAGGGTCAGTCTGAGCAACAGTGGCAATTTTTTTAAGGTGAAAGGCATAAGAGGCGCCATAATTCATACAAAGCGACCCACCATATCATTAGCCAATGATATGCTTTGAAGCGCGAAGTGACAGGGGAGGGGGCACTTCAGAGGCCAATTAGCTTTTAGCTGGATCCAGCTCTCCTGTGGCTCCGCCCCTGAATAGGCCAATGCTGAGTGATGTCCACAGGCACCAATGGGGTTGCTCCATCATGGAGTTGGTGAATACCCCTGGTCAGCACCCATCACACACTTATGCAGTCATTTGTCGCGGAGGACACAAGAACGACCCAAGGATCCTTACAGGCCATTAGTAAGTGTGCAAAAACATTTGGAAGTTGAACAACAGAACCGCTTTGACTAATTTAAGATATCTGTGCAGTGTTTTCTGTATATTTGTCATTTCTACTGTGTTCTTTAATTTAGCATACATTGTACTGCAAAGTCCCTCCCCACTAATATTATCCTGTATGTCATATTTGATGCAGACACCTATTTCTGCTAGTTTGTATATATTAACAATAAAGTGTCCAGAGTTCTTTTTCCAACCAAATTCAAAATTCATAGACCCCACAGAGATTTTAAGTAAGCTTGGAATATAGTACATTCCAGTGCGCGACCAACAACTTCATCAGGCATCTGCTAATATCAGCTGCTCAGGTTTACAAGCCCATTGAGCTAACTGACACTGAGGCACCGAATCTGCATTCTTCTGTCTGTTAGATAAGAGGACCTTGGGGGGGGGGCACATAACTACAATCGCTTCCTCCATCCTGCAGGAAAGGGGAAATGCCAGGTGTCCGTGTAAATCAGAAATATATGCATATGTAACAGCTATCCATCTCGCCACAATTTCAGCTGCTGACTGTAATGATTATATTACCTCTGCTTGACGCCCTCAATGGCACAGTTTCTAGAACATTCAGTAGAAGCCAGAATACAGGTGCAATCAGACGAGAACAGAGCATTTCTGCTACAGCCTTTCACCCATGTCTCTGTATAAACGCCCACTGCACAGGCTGTGCGTTTAAAAACAATACTTATAGTTTTTTCTTTTAAGGCAGTGGGACGATGTGAATGGGATAAATATAAAACTGACTGATTGTGGTTACAGCCAGGGGTGCTGCTAGAGATTTTGCCCCCATTAAAACATCATATTGGGCCCCCAACCCAGACCAATTATGCTCAAAATTTCTTTGGGTCCCTGAACCATCGAAACTCCCCCTAACTCTCGCTAATACAACAACTATAGAACTATAGATAGCTTATATATATTTTTTAAAAGTACTGAAGTTTACTGACATTAGAATGATGTGTGCCATACCCCAGAACCACATGCCATCAACAGGAGCTCCCAATGATACAGCAGTACAGGATAGAGATATTTTACAAAGCTCATTCTCTTCAATAGCTTGTCTCCAAGGACAGCCTGGTGAATTTGTGTGTGTGTGTGCGCGCGTGTGTGTGTGTGTGTGTGTGGGGGGGGGGCACTTGGTCCCAAGACGCCTCACAGGAAAGGCTCTGGGTCACTGACCAGACCGCTGATTGGTTCAGAGGTGGATAAAGATGGGATAGATGGCTCTTGTCTCTAGTGACTGACAAAGATTTCCTGGTTGGCATTTTTTTGTATATGAAACCAATTCTCTTCTGGTTTTGTATCCAGTAAGGGAGGGAAAATTAATAGACTATTCTCCAAATCCCTCTTTCTCGATCCAGCGTGTAAAAGTGACAGTCACAGGCTTCAATCCCAAAGTATGTCCACTACTAAAACACTGACATACAGCACCAAGTAAAATAAGTTAAAGATGCGATAAGGCCTTGTGGGTGCATATATCATTTACGTTGCACACAAGATGCTATACAGTAAAATGAGAAGGAGGAAAAGGTCATATGCAGTAGTCTAAGATCCGTGTCAATATGCTGAACATCAAGGACTACACAGGTTTGGCACTGGGAGCCTTTGAGGATGGAGGACGGAGGTTTTTCCCTTTAAGTATAGTAGCCAGGCATGCCACTATGGAAGGGTCCCCCACCCCCCTCAAAAAAGAAAAAAATGCTAGCCTCATTTTAATTTACATTTTAATTCTGGCTAGCGCAAGCCGTTTCACACCTCTATACCCAATTAGCAATTAGCCGTCTTGCGAGTCGAGACCTTCACGCTGACGTCTGATCCGTAGCCGATCTATATGCAGCTTGTGCAGATAGTGATAAGAGCAGGCAGAATACATGTATAGTTTTAAATCTAATTTTATAATGATTTGCAAGCCAGCAGGCCTGCGGGGAGAGAGGGGGAAAACGGGGGAATTTGACGTGTGCTTTTCAAAAGGGGATGCGTGCGGTGAGGAGCAATGGCTCTTTGTGTCTGCAGGTAATTCGCTTCCCCCGACTAATCTGAGACAGGAAGGAAGTTCAGAGGGAACCACTTGCCCAGGCAGCAAAAAAAAAAAAAAAAAAAAAAAAGGCCAACAAAGAAGCAAGTTGAGCTGGGGATTTAAACCCAGGTGCTACCACTAGGGCTACCCAGAAGATAGCTTGGACATCAGGAAGCTAGAGGAGACTGGGGGGGGGGATGGGCAGGTAAGAGGAGGACCTGCTGGAGGAGAAGTCTTTGGATCACATCTGTGCAGCACCCCGCGACTCAGCACCATGCGCTCATTAAAGGGGCCGGCAGAAGCTCTCCCAAGTTTCAAAACACTTTTAATGAGAGACTCCCACACTTATAACATTAAAAATGAAGGGTACATGAAAATCAATGGGCAAAGATTAAAATAAACCTGTAATGCGGAGCCGGGGCCCACGCTCATGAATTTTAAAAGCCGGCAGTTCAGAAAGTTTGCGAGCGACGCCTCGAGTTGCTAACCTTTGACAGGCAGATCCGCACCATCCCCACCCGCGCGGTAATTAATACCGAGAAGGCAGGTCAGAGTTTTGATTTAATTCCGGCCCAATTAGCTCAGCCTTCAAAAACTCATCATTTAACGGCTCGGCGCGGGACATTAATGAGGCACAGAGGACGTGTAATTGAATAAAAATGTCAGGGTGCCACGGCGGCACGTAAGCACTCTCAGCGCAGGTAGGCGGTGATGGCGCGGTTATTTATGCGCGTGGCGGTGCACCGACAGCACAGGGATCCGGCGGCTGTGCATCTCCCTGCAACTGTGCTGCTCCAACATTTCCATGCTTTGAATTTCTACGCTAGCAATTTGCTAAACTGAAGGGGGAGGTGTTTTGCCATTTCTTCCAAAGGTAATTCTGGAACTCACCTCTCCTCCATCTCAGTGGCCTTGCACGACGGGATAAAAATTAAAAACAGTCAAATAGGCAAACAATAATCAAAACTGTGAGCACAGGAGTCTAACTACTAAGTATAAGGTTAGTTAGAATAACAATTAGAGCCGATCCCAACTTTGGAAGTTCAATGATACGATGAACTTCATTGACCCCAGTAGTGCATTCTTGTGCATTAATGGAGAGAAATAATTCTTGGGGAATTATTCTGTCAAATTTAACACCATGTTTACAAGATTATTGAGGACCTGCACAACAAGCTGTCTCCAGGGATGAGACACTGGAACCTTCCTTACAAGCCTGGGCCCTAAAATACTGCTCTACTTTCTGTACATTATATAACCCTAAGCATTCATCTTCCATATCCCCTTACTGAGTACAGTGAGCATGGAACAGAGGGCACACCCTGCAAGGCATGCAAGTCCATCACATACATCATGTGGGCAATTCAGACACACTGCTTCACCAAAGCATGTCTTTGAACTGCAGGAGGACACCATAGTAACAGATGACACTCACACAACCTGCTTTAACAGTTGACGGGTGAAACAGAACATATATACACATATACACACACACATGCACGCACGCACACACACACACCGTCAACCATTGGCTTCAAGTCAGAGTCCTAGGCTGCGACGTGGAAAAAAAAAAAAGAATTAAAATGGAGAAAACAGTCCCCAGTATTTTTAAAACTATACATTAAAAAATACATTTGACGGCTCCAGCTCACTGTTTATCAGCCAGCTGTCTAGGGTTTTCAAAGCATGCCAACATTCTGCATGCCGGGGGGTAAAAAAGAACCTTCAAACCAAAGATCTTTGAATATGCATCTCTAAACATATTCCTTTCCTGAACTGAAGAGCAAGCTGTCACTTTCCCATAATATATTCAACAATATATTATTAATAATGTACCAAAAACTGGATTGCTCGAGGTGGTTGATAGTACACACAGCTGAAAAGTGTTTACAATCACAGTCAGTCACAAATGCAAGGAGCATTTTAATTTATATATGCATTTATGATCTCTAAATGATATCAATGATATCTTGTTTTCAATGGAATCCCAGACTGCTGCTTACACCAGCTCCCCCATAGTTTGTTAGCCAAAGTTTCGGAATATTGGAATGTGCACCATTAACAGACAAAACTAATCCTCATCATTTCACTACAGGCACCCTTAATGGACAGCTTTCCTGAACCATGGTTTTTGTGGAGCAATCTATATGAGAAGTTAAAAGAAAAAGTTTTCTGCATATCAAAGGGGGGTGTTGTACAAATTATCCTCCAGAAACATAGTGCTTGATCCTTTACGTAGAACGAGGGTGCCAAGCATAATGCTGGAGAGAGACAGTCTACTACACTTTGTATTCAAAGCAGATTTTCGAAACATATCAATCTGGATTTGAGTGTATAGAATGGATGTCAAGCACAGGTTATGTGAACCATTTATAAGGGGCATTATCCTAAATGGGGTTGAGCTATTAAATTCTGGCTGTAGTCTCACTGCTAAAGTACTGTATATTTAAAAGATTCAGAGTATTATTTTATTGGGTGCATATGAATACCGTTTTAAAAAGCAGTTAAATCAGCTTGGAGAAGATATATTAACTTGACAGCCAACTGAACGACTGATTACTGAAAAGTTATTGCACAATATTAATTTCAAGGGCATACAGCAAAGCAGCCCTATTTTGGCATCAAGTGATCAACCAGAAACAGTATGTAATTTAGCACAATTTATTAATCGAATGGCAGAAAAATGAAGAAATTAATCTAAGGGGGGCGATAATTAGTAACCCAATGAATAGCAAGAAAGGTGGCAGATTGGTACCCAGAGAATATTCGGGAGGTATAATACGGTCGAGACATGACAACCGAAAATGACGCGGACTAACTGGGTGAACACTGAAACAAGTTCCCAGCGACACATTAAACTTCCAGTTACAACTCCCTTTAAAATACGCACGTTTACTACACTCCACTAAATACAGCGCCGCAAACAGCCGGCACGTCAAAAGTAGTGCAACAGAGCAAGCCTTTTCTCAGAGCCGCAGAGCGCCCCCTAGCGTCTACTCACCGCGTCTCCTACAGGAATCGGCCCGTAAGTGGGATTCAGCTAAAGGAACACGCAGAACCCCGCGTTTCGTTTTAATACTAGGCAAACTGAACGCCACATCTACCTTAAAAGTTACTATAATATAGGATAAATGTTATTTTAGTGATAGGCCTATCCCGAGCTTTAAGATTGATTTCCTACGGCGACAAATACTAACCTTTGCCAGCAAACACGCGATTTACACACCGCCTTCCCTTTATCCCGGTCCTGTTTAGATTATTCGCTACTTTCACCAGCGTCGCACACAACTTGGAGGAAAAATAAAGCCTGGCTTGTATAAACGACAATAACTTAACTCGAATAAAGTACTCACACTTTAGTTACTGCTCCTTTCTCAGACACAAACCGCGTCTCTCCTTCGGCACTTACCACGAATGCATTTTCAGCGTTCAACTAGTGTGGGTCGTTTAAGCGCTGCCAGGCACCTAAAGCGCATTTATTATTTCAGTGTAGGCTACAATAACATTTATGATACGCGTTTTTGCTGTACGGACGCTTAAAAAAAAACCTTTTTGGGAAAACGGCACATTTTGCGGGGAAGAAAGGGCGCTTCTCGCCTCCCGCACCCCGCACCCACACCGGCGTGTTCGAGGCTATGACGGGCGACAGTGTGAAGTTAACAGGGAGAGACAGAGCGGACAATGCCGCCCATCGCCGCAGATTTGTGTTCGCCTGCGACTGCCGGCTCGCCGAGGGTGCCGGAAAAATCCCAGCGCACGATCGGGGCTTCGCCCCCTCCGAGCAAACGACAGGAAAAACCCACATACGTTTAGTCTCGGCTTACAGAAAAAAAGAAACGAAAAAACACTGCAAGCACAAAGAGGCGATCTCTGCCATCATTAACGGCATGTTTGGCACGAATACTTCCTGCATAAACAATAAAAAAAGAGAGAATAATCATTTTTAAGAAAGAAAAAAAAACCCTCCGGCAATTTTCCTTCACCACAATGGCGTCTTTCACTGGCAATAGCAGATCAGGGACACCTAGGAAACGAAACTAGCAAAGAACAATCAAAGATACGGCAAAAAGCCTCTGCCGAGATCTCACGGCGGTGTGAAATACGGGCGCACGGCTCACTCCGGCTAAGAAAGGACGGACGTTTTCATGAACTCAGCGCGCCGGGAGCCTGTTCGCACCAAGGGCGTAAATGCTTTCTTGTCGTGGGCTGGATGATTTTCTCCCAGAGCCCGGAGTCCATTGTTTTTTAAAAAAATTCAACCACTGGCATTTAAAACCGATACTCCGATCAAGCGGCGCGCATTTCCCACGAAGTGGTTAAATTATTTTTTTGTTACAACTGTGGCGCTTCACTCCTGGCACATGCGTAAAAGCTGCTGCACCCAAAAAGTCTCAGCCATGCCCGCTTCAGCAAATAACACCGAACCAAATCTATCAGCCCTTACCTGAAACATTGATGAACATCAAGTGTCTTTTTTTTCCACCTCTCTTTCCCTCGGATTTCGTTAGCGATCTGCTTCCCCCGCTACACCGCTGAGAAATGCAATAGCTTGGCTAAAGTAGTCAGAACAAAATACAGAGAATACTTGCTCCAGGGCTTCGAAACCCCTTAAGGCGAAGATCAGGATACAATTAGCTCATGCCTCTACCCTAGTCAAAACCAATCTGCAAAATAAAACTTCAATTAAATTAACTGATCTCAGAGGCAAGCGCGCTGGCCTTCATCAAAATTACTGTAATTTTTCTATTTTGAAAAAAGATCCGGCAAAATCCTACATAAAACAGCCTCGCGTCTGCTTCCAACTTGCCTATTGCCCCTCTCTTGCACAGAAAGGCTGATTTTAATCGTTATGATTAGTTTTGATGTAACGTTTCCTCGGGCAATTTCTGCGAATGGATGGAGTGTTTCTATGCCAGTAAGGGAAACGCAGCAGATGATGATAATTTTATAGATTGTTGCGTGTGTCATTAGATTTATTATATTTAAAACTGAACACGGTACATCTTCTCGAGGTTGCTTTTGAAGCCAGAAAAATAATATACTTGAGCGCGTTAAGGTCGCCCAACTTGTTGATGAAGATCATCGTCGATGTGATAATCAGTGTGCATGATAATTTGGAGAGCCGTCCGCATCCCGCCCCCCCCCTCTCCATTCCCGCCAGTCCCCTGGCTGTGTAAGTTCCCAGATGACTTGTATAAATACGCACATAGAGCCCGCTATGCCCCAATCAAGTCTGAATCAGCGCCCGGGGGGGAAGGGGCTCACAAACTAATTTCAAATGTTCAGCCATGCATAATTTCAAAAGATTCAGAGTTCCTAAGCTCTAGGTCTGAAACTAGAAAAATCTTAACGGAGGGCACCGCACTATGCACATATACCTGTTGCAGCAATCAATAAAAATATAAATTAACTTTTTCCTCACCTGGATAGGCGGCAATGTTAGAAGGTATTTGATTATGATTAAAACAGAGACCTAATTATTTCGATTATGAGCCACAAAACATGCCAGGTGAAAATGTACACTAATATATGGGCTATGACTACGTGAAAACCTATGAATTCAAAAAGATTACTCCACACTGTTAATAGAACCAGAAATTTAAGCGAATTAACCCATAATATTAACAGTTGTCATTGCTAAATTTCATACCCCACGGCAGCTTATATTGCTCTCTATCGTCCCCTGCTGGTCAAGTACTGGATGCAAATTATACAGTGCATCCCTCCACCAGTCTTGTAACCGCTTATCCCGGTCAGGATTGCGGGGATCTGATCATTCCAGAGCAGAAATATCACGTTGTGATGACATTCGTAAAGCTTGTAAAGAGGATAACACAATTTCCAGGCTGGCTTCCTCACCTATTAGATATTCTCTTCATAAAGGCTATACAGATACGCTCTTTAGCAGTCTAATCTTAATGGTATATCACAGCCTCACATCCCGTATTGCTGTAATAAATAAATAAACACGCTATTTAGGCATTCAACAGATGATACAAACCCAATCACCTGAATTAATTACAGTTTTGTAGTTAGACATTTCAGTAAAAGATTTGGGCTAAGTACCTTTCTCAAGGTTAATACAGCTGTTACTCATAGAATGGGCATTTTGACACCCAATCCTTTGCCCCTACAACACGCCATGCTCTTTCAATAATAATTAATTAATTTTTCTCCACTTCAGTGCTTGCTATAATTGTGGAGAGTATATTTTGTTCCTCTTTAAATGTGCTTGTATAAGCAATAACTTAGCATTCCTTTTCAGCTCGTCTTTGCAGTATGCCTATGGCAGAACACACATTTAAAAGCTTCAGAGAAAACACACACAACAATGCATTTTAAACTCATAATTTATAAAACCCATTATATCTGCGGTGGTATAACTGGATTTTGTAAGATAGACATAAATATTACAAGACTGGTCAAAACTCTTAATCTGTGTCATTGAAAATCTCTATACCGATGTCCTTCCTCCATGTGGTCGCTTTAAAATCGTTTCACTAAATCCTTTTATCCGTCGGTCATACAGCAGCGGGTCGTGTGATATTATATTTTTGAAGGTGAAGTTCAAGCGCACACATAGCTGGTCTTTGTTACTGAATGACCCCATCCGCATGTGTCCTGCGGGTGGGTGTTGCCGGGCACTTCGCTAAAAAGTGACACCTTCGCTTTCATTGTTTGGTGTATCCTGATCAAAGTAGAGCTGAGTACAAACAGCCACATCACGCCCTTCAGCGGAGATTAATAGCTTCTGCTGACATCGGCGTTTGCATTTAACCCTAGTCCAGACGCGCCAGATGCGCGCCGTGCAAGCTGCGTTTTTCATTTACCTGAGATCTTTCTCACTTACCGAGACCGGTTTACAAGTCAAACCCCGCTGTGCACCAACCTTTCTTTTCTATATTTAGGTTGCAACCAGATGACATGAACTGCAAACCTAATATTTTTAGAAAATGCTAGTTTATTGAATCTCAGATGACTGGTTTCATGCAGCCGACGTGCACCTGACCACCACTAATAACTCCCAGCTATTATCAGTTGTACACGTATGTATATTTGTGAACTGTACGTTTATATCAATTATTTCTAGAAATATTGACCACTCTTTGCAAAGGTTAAGGAATATATTTACCCAGTTTTGTTAGTTTAAAATTTACATTTTTATTCCTAATGGGCACTCAACTCTTAAAGTTTATGGCATCAAGTTTCTCGTGAAAGCACAGCGTTAAATACACCGTAAATACGAGGGTAACGGCCTGTCTGCATTTTGTTACTGTGGGAAAAGATGACTTATGAGAACTGCACTGACTTACACACACGTTCCAGAAGCGCGCGGTGATCTGGGATTTGCTATCGACGACATACCGTTTTTGAAAGAAAACGGTAGGAATCCCGCCCATTTTTTATATTATACGGTACAAATGCCTGCGTTTCCTGTTGTGTCACATTTTGACTATAGACGATGCGGAATTCTCCTAAAAGCGCCGTGAAGAAATGTCAAAATGGAGCAAACATGAATCCGCGTGCACCTCCTACGTCAGGGTTCGGCTAAGATGGGGAGATCAGTCCGAAGTATACAAATGCCTGATACTATTGATAAAAACATATACGGCATGTTATAAAGTAAATACCAGATTACTTATGTGACAACCTACATGTTACAGATGGCTGTCTTTCCGTCCTTACAGTGGAAATCAAAATTTTAGTCAGATTTCTGGTTCTTCTTCTGTGGGGCTCTTGGAGCAGGTTCTCCAAAAGCCTTTCATTAGGAAGACTGTAAGTCTTGAAAAAAGGGTGTTAATGTATGTTTAAAGTTAGCAGACTTCCTCCCCAAAACAGTTGAGGCAGATACCATCTCCACAGGGGTGTTCCCAAGGGGAAACTGTAGGTTTAGTAAACATGATGCATGAAAACAGTACCCCCCCCCCCCCCACCAGTCACGTGTGCAAAACTATTTTACTGAATAACAGAATTTAAGGAGAGAAATGTAGGAAATACAATAATCAAATTTATCCACATGTTTTGCTTTTTTAAGTAATTCATTTACTTCATATACAGCACACACTTGCCTGCTATACACAGAAAAAACTCTTATTTGGCAAAGCATGCTAGTGAAGTGAATAACTGTATTCCCTGGAGACACTGACTAGAGTAGCGGTTAAAGAGGAAGTCTAACTGGAATTGTACCAGTACAAAAAAGCAGGCATATGAATGTAACTAATGTGTATTACGCTTAATTGCATCAGTACACGAACGGGAGAATAATCAGCTGTAACGGACTTGTTCAGCAATCCATCACATGTCCAGGTAAGGTCATGGGCTATCTGATGCAGCATAGGGTACATTTTATATGGAATATTAGGGTATATACACAATATAGATCATTTAGAATTGCAGAATAGACACTGTCCTACAGTATGTTGGTGCGAAGACAACAACAAAGTCAGTCAGTTGAAATCATTAGGTTTTTTTATCCACTATTTGACATTTCTGGTGATGTACCTATATCCAGAGGGTAATTTCTCTGTTCCAAACATGCATCTTTGGAGATCGGCAGTTTTCAATTGGTGGCAACTTGGTGTATTTTGCATGGGATTTCACAAGCCCAAGAGCTGACAACTGTCTCTAACATAACCAATCAACAACTGATTTCATTTCTCCCACCTTCTGACCACAACATCCCTAAAGAATATTAATGCTGGATTAGTGGTAAGATTAAGTTATCAGCCTGGCGTCAGAGCACCAGAGTTGGGTATTGCCCCCCCCCGACACACTTCATATCGTTTATATTGCATCCACATGCTCTAGCACCAAAATGTACTGCTGCCTTTCTTTATCGTTCCCAGATTTTCTTCCTTGAGAACAAACCAACATAAATGCAGAAACTTAATGGTACTTCTGGTCGAATTCTCTAAATGCACTATTAGATGTCCTACGGTGTTGATGGCGGTGATTTGAAGGGGCGTGGTGCTTTGTTAAAAGCAACCAAACGGCCCCCTCTGCAGTGCAGATAAGGTCAGTAGCTCTGTTTTTTTTGGGCTGTTGCCCAGTCACAGCAACGAGCTGAAATACCAGGCAGGATATTTGCAGGCACTACACGGCTCTAACTGCTAGCAGATGTGAGGCCTCCCAAACGAGCGCTGACCCCTGTCAGTGCTGGATGACGTAACCTGAATGATGTAATGCCTGATCCGGGAGGGGGGGGGGGACACCCCTGTACCTACAGCCACCAAATGTTGAAGTGGGCGAACCAGCAGAGAGGGACACTTTTCTGATCTGAACGTCTTGCCTCTTTTTGGCTGCATTTCCTTCAGTTGAAATTTCACTCAGGCATTGGTGCCCAAACTAGGGGGGTAAAATGGCCAACGTAGTGTGATTATTGAAAGATATAGAATATTCACCACTGCAGTATGTCCAGTATCAGTGATGCAGTATTT
>JAODKN010000001.1:17635745-17647923 GCA_026774425.1 Petrocephalus zakoni | reverse complement strand
AAGGAATTAGTACACCTTCCACATGTTACAATGTGCCAATGAGATCTATTTAGGAAGTTATCTACTCATCACATAACGACACACAAACACAAAAATGGTGGTAAAGGTAGTGCAGTTCCCCCATGATGAATTTTGACGAGCGGGGGTTGCACAGGATGAATTTGGCCAGCCTACAAACACATTGACAAACCACATTAAGCTTCTACTGGGCCCATTAAAAGACAGGACTACATATGAAAAAACATAATTTACTTCTATTTTAATTTTCTGTGTTAACTTGTAATATCCCTTACTATTTCATAATCCTAAACTATCTATGATTTTGATACAAATAAACAAATAAAACCAAATTCTGCAGAAAATGACTTCTACAAATTCTGTTTATTTCCTTCTTCACCTTCATGTTTTCAAGTACATCTTTTCTTTCCTGATTATTTGTTTTTGTCCCATCGTGACACAGAAAAGTCACAGGATGATGTATTCCCAGTACAAGTCCTTGACAAGGAACGAGGCGGCTGTGGGCTGCGCGAGTGTGTTTTATTCTGACGGTGTGGGTTAACAGCTGCCATTGACAGGAAGTCAGCCCGGGAAGCACAGCGCAGATCAAATAACAACACGAAAGGAACAGAAAACATCCTCCAGTTCACATTACCCCAGACGTGTTATCTCCCAGGAGGTGTGAGTTCAAAATCCTTCACAACACTTGAAAATAAATCCAGGAAAGACATGGACAGCCGACTAATCTACCCGGCACACCTTCCGGTAGAAATGGCGCACAAAGGTACAAGTTAACTGCGCTGGATGCATCCTTATAACTGAGACAGCAGCTAGAACATGAACCTTAAAAAAGAAGAAAGTTCCTAACCTGTTCCCCGATGAGTCACATCAGGAAGCGGGGAAACGTAGCCCTGGGGCTTCCTGCCGACTGATGAACTCCACAGGGATTGTAATTAAAGGCCTGTGACCGGCCTGCATCCTGTCCTAGGTACCCTATGTTGGCTGGCCGAAGACAGAGAGCTCTTTAACAAACTGCCGTTCTGTACCTGAGCCCTGGGACAAGCCTCAGATCTAAGCTGGCAGGCTACCATCCCAGATTCAGTCCCGCTGAATTTCAAGAAGAGCGTTACACTGGAGACCATGATTACCACCAAGATTACATCACCCAAAAATTGTGTGAGAAAAAAAAAAACACATTACTGAAAGCTCGTTTACAAACCATTTAATTTTTAAGGGCTGAAACACAGTTTTTGTGTCACAGACATCTTCTTTCAAATAACGGCAGTTGGGTTCAAGTTCTCCAACTACGCCAACAACCGCAGTAATTAAAAACTATCCAGAATACCCCCAACATTAAGGACCCTCATCACTGAGCAGCATCTCTTCTGGAATTAGAATATTTACAGTATTTGGAACCACAACCACCTTCAAATCTCATAATTCCCCCTTGAAAAAAGCTACTCAGAAACTGTCACATGGCCTCTGCGTTTATTACATGTTACAAGATGAGTCAAGATATCAATATCACAGCTCTGACATGTGGCTGTCATTTCTGGGAGTGAGTTATGTCATTAAAGTCACAAATGTAACAACATTATGTGGGCTAATAATATAAAACGTTATTTATGCGGGCGCGGTGTGTGAGAATGTTAAATCCCCCCGCACCACCTGCACTGCCGAGTCGCAACTCAAGGCGATCCGAGAATCAAACAATTTCATGCAGCTACTGGAGGAGGAAATGAACTGAGCCGAGAGCAATAATAAAATTATACAAATGTTATTACAGACTAGCCTGCTACTGTCCTAGTTTAATTCAAATTTCGGCACTGCGGGCACTGCTAGTGGCAGCAACCTTCCTGAATAAATCAACATTAGCTTACGTCTAAATTATTAAGGAAGTAGGAGACTTTCTTGTTTATTGTATAAATTATCGGACAGGTTAAAGTGCTAAACATTGTTTTAATTCCAGAAAATTCTAATTACAAATTACAAATTTTCTTAAAGGTTTTATAGGGAGACGGACATTAAATAAACAGGCAACAGACTAGGCCTGTATTTTAATGTAAGGCACCAGCTGACAGGTTTTTCAAATAATGGATATAGACATTTTGAAAAAGAAATATAACTTTGGCAAACAAATGGGTCAATATTCCTCTTGCTAATGTGATGTTAAGGATTGATGGGTTTCTTTCTATTTACTGCCAAAGCGTGCTTCACCAGTAATACTGAAACCACAAACAGTTGGCTTCTCATATCTCCCATTATTTTGGCAACATAAGTACATGCTTAAAAAGGAACTTTTACAAGGAAGCCCTTTAGACACTGAATTATAGGAATGTCTCACTTCATGAAATACGCAGCGAACCATTATCAGCCTCTCCAAATGAGAAGCTTAAGTCCCCTAACTGAAGGCAGCCTAAAGAGGCCGTCAAACCACACTGCTGGCCTTGTTGACGGTGCGTGAGATCCGGAGCCCAGTCCCGGTAATTTTGATCAAGTCCATTTAGACCTGCATGCGGTGGAGTAACAGTGCTGCATGAACAGGGTCCAGTGAGCTCTCGTGTCAGAGCTTATGTTAACCGCAATAACAATAATTCTCAGGCAGTACACATTATTATTTTCCCACTCATTTAGTACATGCATAATTACCCAATGCAACCTTTTTCTAAGGTAATGATGCAGAAATGGGAACAGAATGACAAAATGGTAATAGACCATGGAGCTGTTTTAATTCAGCCAGATATTTCTTTCATCAATTAATGGGTAACGTTTTACTTGATGGGGGCACAAATAATATAGTATTGTACTATTGCTATTGTATTATCTAACCACAAACTATGTCTTAGTTACATACTGATCTCATGCTTTTTCTTCATTAATTAATTGTGACGTTTCATCTCAAGCAGCTACTATATTTTTAACCAAATCCTGTAAATTCTGTAAACCTTTGTGAAGCACTGAAGGAACCACTGAAGCAACATGCTGATCTCATGTTTATTCATCATTAATAAATCGTGACAAATCTCAAGGAGCAACTATATATGTTTATGATTTGTACTTCAGTAGTAACCGAGTTATTACTAAGTATTCGTGCCCCCTCAAGTAAAGTGTTACCAATTAATTAATGCTTACAAGACCTACTATAGCTATATAACTATCGTGACATTTCCTATCCTTGGCAGAACTGAGTTATACATACACAAGTCCAAGTTGTTTTTTGCTTAGCACAAATAAAATGCTAATTTCTCTTAAACCGTTGCCAACCCAAGCCCAAATCCGAGTTGTGCAGACACCACGGATTACAATGCTGTCCCGAAGGCTGAATGGTGACCTGTCCGTAAGTTAACAAGCAGTTTGTTGCAGAGATAACAGAAAAAAGAGTCTAAAGTTTTGGGTGGCGAAATGCAGAAGTGAGGTAAATTCTGGCGCCAAAGGTGTGCCATGATGAGAGGCACCTGCGGTTTATGAAGCACACCCAGTGCCTCCCACTGCGGGGATAAACGGATCACGGAGCAATATTAGTTCAGGGATGTTGTCTGTCTGCCACCCAGCGTCAGCGGCAGACCGCGGAAAAGCTGCCTCCTTGCAAGCCGAGGACCGCCAGGGCTGCTCCGCGTTTGCAGCTTTGGGATAGGTTACCGAGGGAGATATCCAAACCTATACACCATATAACGTATATGGTTATACCAGAGCACAGCGTGTTATTATACCAGACACTTCCGTATAGAACGGCACGGAGATATGCCTCGGTCTGCTGCCGTATTACGCTCAGTATCGTTATCGCAAGCTCTGAGGGCGCCCCCACCTGGCCCAAAAGAGAGGTGTGCGTGGTGAAGCAGACTTGTTTGTCATCAAGCACGGTCAATGTGTCAAAAAAGGGAACAAAGCTCTCTTTTGACAGCACAAGTTGATTTTAAAAATGTATACGCAGGATATATAGAAACACATTTATCCCTCAAAATAGGAATTAGAGAGCGCCGGTACCGTACCCCACTGATGGGCACATTAATGCCACATACACCCTCCTGGCACGTCGCCCTTGATTTGTCTCCTCAAATATTCATCAAGCTATTTAATATTGAAAAATATTGTCTAAGCTATGATTAATATTTATATTTCCTCAGTGAAATTGTTCATAATAATGAGAACCTCGCTAGTGGCTCTGGTAACGTCCCTCGAAGCAACTTAAATTAAGAAAGCTCGAGTCCGATTTCAAGTTCTCCGTCGCAAAGGCTCGGTTCTGGACAGCGGTACTTTCGGGCTTAATATAACTGACTTTTACAGATGGGTTTTCAAGAGACTCCCTGTGATGGCTCTCCCCTTCCTCGACGCTGCCGTGCAAGATTAATTTTTAAAGAGACTAACTGGATTTTTTTCTTCCCTCTCTCTCTCTCCAATTAATTTAAATGGAGCAATTACATTTTAAAATTTAATAAATAGCTACGGGAAGAGAAACGGGGAACGCTGCGAGAGGCAGAGCCTCGCTAACCACAGCGCACTGTTAGAAGAACGCGGTGCCCTGGGATTTAAAAAGAAAATACCCACCGCAAGTTTTTTAATCATACACCCTTTGATAATTATAAGTCTAAATATTCGTAATTTGGTGCTTTTTGTTAAATGAGACAATTTCCCCTGCCTGAACGGTGAGTAAACAAAGAAGACATTACCATACAGACGTTGAAACAGGCTGGACCATTTAAAGACGCGCTCCGGGGAAAGGATACCTTGAACGGAGTCCTTAATTCTGGGTACTTTATATAAGCAGGAAAAGTGCAATATTGATAACTTAATGTACTTTTTGCTATGTTTAACATTCTTCAGCATGATTTGCAGTGTAGTAATTGAGTTGAAAATTTACATATGAACTCCAATTTTAAAATATTCCGGCATGCCTAACAGGTGCCTGTAGTGCCTGATCGCAGACCTCCACAATAAACGTGCTTGTGATTAATATTGTAAATTGAGGGCGCTTCTGCGATTCACAACATACATTTTTGAGCCTTGAGTCAACGTATGCTGTCCAACTTTAAATTGAATTGGCAACATTCCTTAAACATTTTCGCGCAAAGTCGTCCACTGCCATGATGCGATTTGCTAAGTCTTCTCCGCTCTCCACAGAGAATATAAAGAACGGTAATTGTGTTCGCCGTTAATGAAATTGGAGTATTGCTTTTGAAGTGTCACTCTTCCAAGCTTTGATTTATTTCTTCATGTGTAAAAGTTTCTGAAGAGGGAGATGGTCCCCGGTCGACCACACCCAGAAGTTAATTTAGACAGTTATACCGAAACTGCCTAGTTATACCTAAATCTTTAAATTTCTTAGTATATTTAAGTCTTTATATTCATGTAACAGATTTCATATGGAACATATACAGTATATTCAATATTCTTCAAACGTTATTGATTATTATTATTATACTCACTAATGCCCTCTTCTGGCTGACAGTGACCTCTGTATGGCTATTCTCTGAAGGATCGCTTACCTGCGCAGCAGGCTCCCTTGGCCTGTGTTCTTATCTTTGGTGAAGCTATAATTATGACAGTTTTAGACCTGTGGTCAAAGTGTAAGTCTCTGGTCAGCAGAAATGTTACTAAAAAATGTCAAATAGGGTTTATCCAACTCCAGCGTTTAAGGTGCACAGCTCAGGTTCTCTGTGGACATTAGCTTTCTTTGCCTCCCATTTCAAGTGCAAATCAGTGGCTAATTAAAATTTATCCTAGAATGCTTGACCCCAGGACCCGGTATTGGATTAGCAGTTGAAAAATGGATGGAAATGTGCATGAATGCTTGAGACGCCTGAGTTCTGTGCAAGTAATGTTGATGTCAGCACTTGTCAGCTTCATATTAAAGCAAAGTAACATTTAGCCCATTCAGCAAGAGAACCTAATTTAAGCATGCTGATGATGGTGAAGAGGAGAAAACACACAATCATCCATTTTTCCTCAAATAAACACCAAAGTTTCCTTAATCATCAGAAAAATCACATGCGTTGTGTTCATGGGTAGTCTCTCAGAAGGAGCAGAGCTGAAAGTGCTGGTCACCATATCTACGGGGCATCCAGCAACTCCCAGAGACACCTACAGGACCCAAACTCTGCAGTTCCAGTGTGTATCAGTCAAATGAGTGACCCACGTGTTGGTGTGTGTATTAGGAGCATAGGGCCACTGTAGATGTAAAGCTAAGCTAGAATATTCATCCTCCAAGCTTCATGTTCTTTATGGTGTGTGGCTCAGCAACTTAGGCATCTGTGCCCGTCATCAGAAGGCTGCGAGTTCAAATCCTGTGTTCAGCAGAAGAGTCCCATGAGTAAGGCCCTAAACCCCCTGAAAAATGCACCAGGGGCATTTTTTAAATAAAAAAGAGCAGAAGGGTGAATGTGAGAACTAACACATTCCAATGTAAATGGCAGTAAAGTTTAATTTTATTTCAAACACAAGAGGTCCGGATAGGATGGGCTTAATCAAAGCCGAAATTTTTTAGAGTACCCTATGTACGATAACGAAGGACTGATTTATGATGGCTGTAAAGCCTGTATTAGCTTAAAAGGACACACAAACACATCAACACAAAAATGCCTTATATAAACCCAAGGCTCTCATTATCTGGATTTATGACTGTACCGAACACATGCACAGCATCTTTAATAACAGCAGCCCATTCAAATTATTCACACATGCACAGGGATAAATGCATTTATGTTGACTGCTGTCTTTATAAACACTGTAGTGGTTTTAATGCAAAGTTAGATTGCACTGAAATAAAAGTTAACAGACGTACACTCTCAGAAAAAAGGGTACCAGTTTGTACCTTTGCTTGTCACTGGGGCTGTACCCCCAAGGGTCTTGTACCTTTTAAGATACAGAAATGGACTATGAGGAACTGTTTTGTACCATTGGAGGTACATTAATGTTGTTTGTACCTTGGGAAATCAATTCTGTACCATGTAAAGGTGCAATTACCTACAGCTAAGGGTACAATTGGCAGACCCTGGAGGGTACACCCCCAGTGACAAGCAGAGGTACAGATTGGTACCCTGTTTTCTGAGTGTATCTGTGAGGGAAATTATAACAATAATTTTGAAATTTATATCAATTTGTTGATGTTACTATATATACTATGATATAAGAAATCCACAACTTTGGTGCTAACCACCGAGCCACCGAGTTCGCAATTAACTACTTACCTGGCAGGGGAGATACCATGATCATGAAGGTGGTTCCCCCAGGGTGAGACTCAGCCATTGCACTGCGGCTGGACTGATCCCTGCGAGTTCCCCAATTGTGGGAATCTCGACTGCATAATTTCTGGTAATGGGGGACTGTGTTCGCGCTTTCCCCTGAAAATTCTTCCCGTGTTATCGAAAGACTGCCAGTTCGAGTCCCTGACCTGCAAGTCCCCAAACACTGCTCCCCAGGCACACACATAGCTGCCCCCTGCTGTGCCACAATGTCACATGGGTAAAATGCAGAGGACACATTTCGTTGTGGCGCACTGTGGTGCGTCAACAGTGACAATTAATCATCCTTCACTTCACTTAATAATATTTACCAGCAATAAAGGCAGAGAGTATCTTCAGTATTACCACTAGGTGGTAATATTGTCCTGTCTATGAAATCCTTGGCACCATTTTCAGGTTGTTACCGTATTCCTCGGCATCTTAAATAAACAAGAATAATGAAATCATATAAACCTTGCGTGAGTAGTATCGTATAATACTATAAAAAGCTCATGCATTTTTGAGGGGGACCACAGGAAGACTGCACGACGTCCTCACATGACATTACAATACA
This sequence comes from Petrocephalus zakoni, assembly GCA_026774425.1. Taxonomy (NCBI): domain Eukaryota; kingdom Metazoa; phylum Chordata; class Actinopteri; order Osteoglossiformes; family Mormyridae; genus Petrocephalus; species Petrocephalus zakoni. The sequence continues at coordinate 17,640,135 of JAODKN010000001.1, read as the reverse complement.
CTTATCATAATTCAAGAGGTTAACAGTGGGTGACGGTTAGGAGGTAATCTATGGATGTACCAAAAACTAAAGGAATCGGTGTTTTTTCGTCCACCTTATAATCAGCATCCTGACGCCCCAGCTTCGAGCTGAAAGGAAACTCTTACTTAAGTGCTGCAGTAGGTAGCGCTGTTTCTGGCGCCCTGCCCAGCATGAATCGCACCCGACTCGTGGACAACGGATTATTGGAAATAGATGGATACGTTATTTGAAAGGAGTTTAATTAAATTGGCACGTTAATAGTTAAGGCACATTTCCATTAGGGAAGCATCTTCTCCCCGAATGAAACGGAAATACCTTCCATAACCCACCGTTTCCTCAGTTACGCTTACCTTGAAAATGTAAAAACATGTAAAAACAGCTTTATTTTTCATTAGCGCAGACACTCCCAAAGCATCTCCTCTCACATGTCACACGTCGGGTAATGAGCCTGTGCCTAAGTACTTAAATATACCACCGCGTTGCCCTTCGGCTTACTAGCTGTCTATCCGTTAGGTTGTGTGCGCCCTAGCTGTACATATGCCATAAAAAATGGCGAAATATCTAAAAGTAGGCTAATGGTCGATCTACGTATAATACTTATCCTTAAATTTATAAATGGCATTCAGCCCAGTAACTGTAGAAGGATACCCCCCATCCCACCCCAAGGAAGCTACTCATCATTCTGAAGAATCGCGCACATTATGGGCAGAATAAAACACCACTTGTTACTGTATTCGCGGTGATGGAGTGAGACCAAAGAAAAACGGTCTATACGAGCGGAATAAAGGAAGGGGGGATTAATTTCCGCTTTGCACAGTCCGCAAGGCAGCGCCCGCCATTAGACAGTCATCGATCATCCCCTTCAATGGCCGAACTACACGGTGCCCGGCATCCGGGGGCAGGCGCGCCACGGTGCAAAGGAGATCGTCCCATTTACGGGCTCCCGTACTGTCACAGGATAACGGCCTTTCTGACGGGTCAATGCAGGCAGTGCATGTACTCGGAGAGGCAAAAGACAGAGAGGGCACCGCTTTGAGAAACCGGATTAACGGAAATTAATTCCGTTACGGAATTAAACATAAAGCACAAAAAAGCAAAATGAGAGAAATCGGCGAAAAAAATCCTAGCATTAAATAAGATACACGTAATTTCTTTTAATCATTCATGCAATGAATCATGTGTTATGTTATATATTTTATACACGTGACCAATACACATCATATTTAATGAAAATCGATAATATAAATTAGCTATGTTATAAAAACAGTGTCTAAATAAGAGAAATCTTACTTTAAAAACCAGATATAAAACCTCTAATATGAAATTCTCCAGGTCAGAATGCTCTAAGTTCTGGAAATGGGGTGGCGACCAGTGACCACGGGCCCATTATTGATTTAAAAAAATGTAATTCATCTTGAAATATATGATCACAATATGAGTAAACATACAGTTAAAGTGGCTATAACAAATGTGCAAGGAATGGACATTTTTATAACGTGACATCTTAGTATATGTAAAAAAATTAAAAAAACAACAAATAAGGGGAAAAAAGAATTAACCTGGACCTCCAGCTTCAAAAGAAAGAACTTAAAGGTACAGAATGGACATAATTCATCATTCACACAGACCTATTTTCAGTTTCTATGAAGTCCATATTCCTAAAGCCGAATAACTATTCTTATAATTAATTGTAACACATTCATAAAGAATTATAAACATGGCTATAAATATTTATTAAAAGGCATAACACATTATAGCCATGTTTCTCATGCATTATGAATGCTCTGTGAAGGTCTTATTTATAATGCACTATAATACCTTCATAATGCATTATAACGGACAGTATAAGAATTAAGGATGCTTTTTGCTGCATTATGAATGTGTTTATAGTGCATTATAGACGAGACCTTCATAGAACATTCATAATGCATAATACACATGACTATAATGTTTTATGCCTTTTTATAAATAGTTATAGCCAAGTTTATAATACTTTATGAATGCATTATAATGTATTATGAAGGTACGTGTAATGCAGTATAATGAGTGCTTTAAGTAAAGCGCTATGGAGGATTCTGATGAGGATGTTGAAAAAACATTCTTAGAATAGAAAGGTTTGGATGTAACACATATAAAGCCTTCATTTTAAAAGCATGCTGCAATCTCATTGCTAATTAAACATCCAATAGGAAAGGGAATGTTAACTCTATGTCCTGATACGATTCTAGACATTTTTTTAAGGTGGGGGGCATGAAAGGGACCATAATTCATACAGAGGGGCCAATCTCATCATTAGCCAATGATATATTTTGTGTCAGTGAGTGACAGGGGAGAGGGCATTCTGAGGTCCAATAAGCATTCACCTGGAGCCAGTGTCCCTGTGGACCTGCCCCTGTATATACCCCTGCTTATATCAAATTTTAACTCATCTTGGTGGTTTGAACATGGGGCTACTGTAAACGCAGCTCAGTGGTTTCCTTGGCCGTTGGATATCTATAAAGGTGAAGCTGCTCAGCTGAGGCCTGGTCTTCTTTCGTAGAGTCACTGGGGAGTCAGTACATATGTCCTAGCAGAGGTGTGTCTCCTTGAGGGTGGAAAAGGGGTGGGGGTCAGAAGCCATGGCCTGCTCTTTACTTTGAAAGTCCTGTGCTAGTCATACAGAGGACAGCACCTCCCGGGCGGGGTCCCTGTCCTTCCTCTCAGCTACGTCGATCACGTGGAAGGGTCCTGGTTTAATGATCAACTCGTCCAAGTCTCTTGGGTAGCGGCTGTCTTCTGCCTCCTTGTACTTGGTGGGCGTGTAGGGCACCATCGACAGCATGTCCTTCATGCGCTTCTTGAGCTCCTTGTCGGGGCAGTAGACATAGTCGTAGAGTGCGGCCGCCACCACTCCGCCCATGACTGGGCCCACCCAGTAAACCTGCAGACACAGGCACACGGCACAGTATTTTCCAAAAGCACTCTTCTGCGCAACCCCGAGCTACCCCCTACTCTTTGCTATCCAAGTTAAAACAATAAGGTGGTAAAAACAGCCTGTTTGGAACGCTCTCTGTGCTGACACACTTCACCTCAGTTTTGTAACTCCCGTTTTCTCAGACCTTTGATGCATAAAACATCGGGGCGTCGCAAAGATCTGGGTTGATGAAACTTTGATGCCTGCCTCACTGAGACGAGCACGTTGAGTCAGATTTGGGAATTTATGTGGGCCACGCGCTACAAAGGAGCTTTACAGATCCTGTTGTAGGAGACCGGGGCCCCACGGGGAGGAACCCGAGGTGGGCCCCATGTTGTTGTTGCACATGAGGCAGTGATTTCTCCACCGTGAACACTTCCAAAGAGCCCTCAAACAGTTTCTCCTGCTTAAACATCACGCTGCACAAGCTCTGTATAAAAACTGGCACCACTAACGCTGTCAAGATGAAACATCTGTCAGACAAATGTTTACGTCTGGTGAGGCCCTACTTTGCTCAGTCGATCTCTAAATCGTCTTATGGATTCCCTGGCTTGGATTCTCCCTTGAATGTTTTAAATCATTTATTTATTTGCTATGTTTATTCAGTCACCTTATTTACCGTCGATGCATCAGTGCACACACACACAATTTTTCCGAGTACCTCTGTAGGTACTGCAGTACAGCATAGATGTTGGTCCCCAAGGTTACATCACTTGTTTACTATTGTGCAATGATTCGAGTCTGAGACACTATTAATAATCTAGCTTTTGTACTTCCAGAATTCATGTTTCTCACTGTTGACAGAGCCAGTTAACACAACCACAGCCTATGGCCTCCCCACATTGCATCTCTGGGCCCCAGGCCACTCTTAGGCCGAATCTGGCCGTGAGCACATTGACCCCATGGTTCTGCCATACCCAGTGATTTTCGAAGTTCCAGGTCATGACAGCAGGTCCGAAAGACCGGGCCGGGTTCATACTGGCACCAGTGTAAGGGATCTATAATCAATGAAACCATATGACAGTTAGTGGGTGGAAGTCTAGTACAACCTGTCTAATAGTTTTGATTTCTGTGTGGAATATGTATTGCAAACCAGTGGATTACCAGTATTGATGTGTACAAAGAACTCCAAAAAAAGTATCGTCCTTTTAATGGTAAACCGTCCAACACTGCATTAGACCTACTCATACCCTTAAATACATTCTACTGTTGCTAGGAAACCCGACACGACTGCTGATGTGCCTGTGTTGTAGCTTTAATGTAAGTTGTCTTTCCTTCACGAACGACAACCACGTGAGAGAATAACTATTAAATGCTTGTCTGCTGAGCTAAAACTACAATATACAGTCGGACCTCGCTAAGTCGAACCTCCTTAAGTCGAAAACCTCCCTATGTCGAATCACTCGTTAGTCCCCG
>JAODKN010000001.1:17553205-17571979 GCA_026774425.1 Petrocephalus zakoni | reverse complement strand
CATGGGGTTGGCCAGCCTCTCACCACCACCATATTTAATGGGTCGGTGGCTACGCCTTTCTCAATGACGAGGTGGCCCGACGTTGGTGGAGAGAGCACTTCCGGGATTCAACCATAACCCTTCCTGTTGGATCACGGAGAACACAGTTTTTAGGTTTTGGAGCACCCCAATAAAGTCAGCAGTGTGTACAAAATATGTCCAGATAGACAACGAAACTGGGTTTGGGGGACGTGGGCTAGGACGCGCTCCATGAGCCTCTCGAAAGTGGCTGGGGTGCATCAACCAGAAGTGCCATAGCCTGTGGCCAATGGTAAAAATGATCTTAGGGAGAGCTTCCGGGGTCAGTTCAACCTTCCACTAGGCACTCTGGAGATCCATGGAGCTGAACTACATTGACCCAGTGATGTAGTCCAATGTGTCATCGGTGCATGGCAGTGGATAGGAGTCCTTTCTCATCACTACGTTCAGTTGTCAGTAGTCTACACCGAAATGCCACAACCCCTTTTTTGTTGGCAACGAGGACTGCTAGAACCACCCATGGTTAGATAGCTCAATGACTCCCACTGCTGCCATCTCTGGGAACCTCTGCTTTGCCACTTGTCCTTTTGCTTGGGGCAGTCCATGTCGATGTTGTGAGACGGGCAGGTGGTGTCCTATTTCTATCTGGTGCTGCACCAGGGGAGTGGGTCGCCATTCCTCATCCCTGGTGGCGAAGATATCTTGAAATGAGCTCAACAGACCTTTGACCTGCCACAGTTCCTGGACAGCTTGCACTTGGCCCCCTGCAAAGTTGCTGTGCTCTGCGATCTGGGTAGGACTCAAAGCAGTGTTGGTGGTGGTCTTCCCCCAGAAGCTGTGGGCTGCTCTCTTCTACCTCTGCGCCGCCACCTCTCCTCCTCTTGCCTCCCACTGCTGGCCACCACTGTTATGCTAGAGGGCCACCACTGGCACATTGATGGTGGCCCCCAGGCAAACGAACGATGCATGGATCCAAGATGTCCGCAAGCCAGACCTCCTTCTCCACCATGTGGCCTGCCAGCATGACCTGCAATCTTTTTTCCCCACATAGCTGTGCATACGCCAGTCCCTGAGGCCAGCTGGATGCTTTTGGGCTCCCCGTCATCTAGTGTAGCCCCGTCAGTGTCTGGCAGCATGCCTGAATGGATGAAGGTGGTGGACTTCATGTCCACCAGGGTTCGACAGGGACTCCCGTCCACGCAGACACCGCTAGCTTTGCTAAGCCAGCCCACTCAGGGGGCAGCTGTGGAGGTTGTACTAGGGTGGCCGCCGACTCTTCCCTTTATGCACCTTAGAAGGGAGCTGCTGTCTCTCCTGCTCCATGGATCAGGTAGCCCTCATGCTGCAGCTTCCTGCAAGCCATCTCCTCCAGCAGCTTGTGGCACTCGTCAAGCAGCGGTACCCCCAGCTCCTCAGCTATCTGAGCCTCCCAGTTGCAACACGCCTCCTCGCGCTCAAGCAGCGCGGCCTCCACCTCTTGCTCCTCCAGGTTACGCCTGTGCTCCCAGCAGTCCAGCTGTTTGTGGAACTTCTCCATATTGCACTGCAGCCTCTCTGTGTTCTTGTCCATCTCACGGTGCTTCTGAGCCAGCTGTGTCTCCAAGCTGTGACACGCCTCCCCCCAGCCGAGCAGGACCATGTCGCAGCTACGTAATGCCACCCCCGCTGCCTTGGCCAGATTCTCCTGGCAGTCATGCTCCTGCTCCCAGCTGGCCAACACGCTGTATAGCTGCTCCAACTCCTGCTGCTCCTGCTCTGCAGACTCATGTAGCCACTCCCAGTCCTGCTGGTCTCACTCCTGCTGTTGGTTATGCTCGCAGCCCTCAATGGCCAGTGAGTGGCCGGAGTCCACTGTGGTGCCTGTCTTCCTCATTTGCTGGTGTTATCGCCTCCGACGGGCTGGCAGGAACTGCCTGAATATGCACAGCACAGGTTCAGGGCACTTCAGGAGGACAGGGCTGTGTGTCCCTCACTGCAGCACTCTCAGCTCGTCTCCTGGTAGCTCTGGTGCCGGCCTCCGGGCAATAGCGTGCCCAGTGACCCCTGCAGAACTAGCAGACAAGCTTCCGGACGTGAGCTGCTTTCTCCCTGAAACCGCCACCTCCCTTGGTTCACAGCTTCACCGCTGCCAGGCTCGCAAGCATGCAAGGATAAGCAAAAAAACGGTGCGACAATACTTTAAGATGACAAACTCTTCATAAGCCAAAGTGGCATGAAACAGATAAGCAATTATCATTGATTTATATGGGGGAAAATTTTTTAGCGTTCCCAGACAGAAAAAATAACCTACTAAATCATACCAAATAACACATAAAACCTAAAGTAACACTAACATGTAGTAAAACCAAGAATTGATAATTACACAGCTTCTAATATTGAATGTACACTTTATTTTCACTTACCAGAATCAATACAGTAATAACATTGTCTAATGACAGGGATACAATCTGCACAAAGTGGCGTTAGGTAATGTTGCCATTGTCAGAGCATCCTAACATGCACTTATACAAACATAGATGTTAGGCAATAGCTTACTACCCACAAAACAATGGGATGTATTATAAAGTTGGCTAACCCTTAGTTGCTATGATAGCCTGTACTCTTCTGGGAAGGCTATTCATTAGATGTTGGAACATTACTAGTAGGATTTGTTGCAGAATGGGTTTTGATGTTGGGTGATCAGGTGCCTTTCTGTGAGCTTGTGTGGTTACCACTTCGCGGCTGAACTTGCTCCCAGATGTTTCCACTTCACAATCACATGACTTGCGGCTGACCAGGGTAGCTCTAGCAGGACACAAATGTGGAGAACCAACTTGTTGCAAAGGTGTCCAATGGTGTCCAGTGATGGTCCAAGATTGCTGTGTGTCTATATTGAGTGTGGATTATGTGGCTAGTTCTTGTAATTACGATGGATGTCCTAATACTTTTGTTCATATAGTGTATGAAGGTAAGACGGAGTGAAGAAGGCGACATTTCGGAGGGAACTGTGGACTCTGCATGCAGAAATAACATAAAAGCTTCCCTCTTACCTAAAGAAGAATTCCAGAGAGGAAACAATGAGAGTGTAATTACGTGGGAACTGAAATCACCACATGCAATAACCCCATAAAGGATTGAGAGGGCAGGATTAAGCCCTCCAAAATGGCTTTCTGAGCTATTTGCAGTTGAGTGACGGAGCACGATTTTAACGCTTTGCCTGAAATGTGTCCATACGTTCTGGGCATCACGTGGAGCACATTGTATTCACCGCCTCCTTTATGACAAACGCTGACCGGGACCAATTTGGCAAAATGGTGATTGCTGCCCAGACCTGAGCCGGTGCGGGGCTTGCCGTGACACTACCTTCCGCACCTGCCCATCAGAGGACCTGACCTGCTGACCTCCAGCGGCTGAGCTGCCCGCAGCTCTAAAAGGATTTAATTGCCTGATCCAGCCCAGCAGGAATAATGGGTGGATGGAAGGCATCACCGTGGCTGACATGCTGGAACATGAGTCACTCACAAAATGAAGAGAAATGTATGAAAGATAATCAAGCACTACTCCATCAACTCTTTCGACTGTCAATGACCTTACAGATGTATAGTAATGTCTGTGCTAGTGAAACTCATTTCATTTGGAAACTAAGTAAGATGAGGACATTCATGATAAAACAGATCACGCTGGAACAGAAAGGCTGAAATGTTGAAAATGCGAAATGTGTTTCACCTCTGTGTTGCTCTCTCTTAGGAAGAGAAAAAGATCTGAAGTCATGGACATACATCTCCATGATAATGTTCACTGAGCCACCAGCAGCATCTACATTGTCCCAACCACATGCATAGATGAAGCCACAGTGAACAGGAGGAGTACCCTGAACATGTGACCTCTGACAAATCACTGCGGAGCAGAGCAGCTTGTGTTTGGATTCAAACTGGTGATCAGAATGTTTTGTGCAATTTTTTTTTCAAAGACCCAGAATATTTGATCCCATGCAGCTGATTCCAACAAAGGTTAAATGAGTTGATTATATTTATGACTTTACTGCTAGCTGGTTTCTTCCGGATAATCTCCTTGCTGGCCAGGGAGCTGATGGCCCTGAATTGAATCTCGCCCTTCGGACTCGGCACCTGGTATCAGGTTTTCTGGTAGAACCAGTGAGGAGGCCGTACCTTCAGACTTGGAGAACTCCGATCTTGGAGCAGATTGATCAGACTCTCCGGTGATTCTCAGGATAGAATTAAGGGAATTTTGCCTCAGAGAAAGAAGAGTATCATTTGTCAGTGGAGGAGACACTGTAGATTTCCAAGTGGCAAAGTTTACTTTAAAACTTTTTTTTTGCCAAAATATGTACTTCTGTTTGCTTTTTTCTCTCCAGAATTTCCCACTTGGGATCAATGAAATACATCTATCTATTATTATGTCTTTATGACATATAGACATTTTTTACTCTTACAGTTTCAGTTTTCCTTGTTCGCGTGTTTCATATGTGTTCATATCATAACTGCACACGTCTTACTATCAGTTCATGTAGCACTCACCATGCATTCCATATTTTAAATTTCAGTATAAAGCAAAATGTATTCTGTATTTTGCCCTTTGAATGAATGTCATTAAGCTGTGGTAATTTAAATTACAAACAAACATAACTAAATATGCTCGAATATATTAAAAGGTTATTTATAGTGATTTTCTCTGTACCGGTAATATGTGCTGTTTTCTTCTCACGGTAATGATTATGGTATTTTTTCCTCCGAGGGCCAAACAAAGCCATTTTCTCCTGTTGTGAAATGTCTTTCAGTGAGGGGAAAAATTAATGCAGTGTGGCCCTAAGTGCGAAAGTAGCACCCTCACCCAGGGGACTTCCTGAAAAAGCGAAAGTCCTAATTAAAGTCATTCTGTGAATGTGTTCTGGCTACCATGGATCGTGGGCTCAGAGCAGCTGCTCCACCAGGTGGTACGGTGAGCAGGGCGCGGTCCAAGTTCAAGGAAGAGTGTCCCAAAAATGGGTCGTGCCAATGTGGTGACCCCGTAGAGGATTTCTATCTCTGACCACACAACAAATAGAAAGGCCATCACAGCCTGCCCACTCACACATACACACAAAAACATGCAATCTCTATCTCTGGGACAACATCCACGGGATAACCAAGATGGACATTCAGAGTCACAGAACGCCCACTCACACATACACACAAAAACATGCAATCAAAAAAAAGATTGTAGAAAGATTGTAGATTTAAGTAATGTAAGGGATTGTTCCTTATGTCACCATGATATATTTTGTGAATTTGTACTTTGAAGTAAAAAATGTTGGCCTGTGATAAACATCTAAACACAAGACTTTTAAAGCTAGCTAATGCTAAGCTAAATTTCTAACGTTAAAACTGTACAAATCAAATATATTGATTCTTATGGGTCAGATCATCAGATATTAAACCAGAAGCTGAATTAAAAAAGGTAACCAGCTTTAGAGACTGTGTGCATAAATAACGTGCGGCAGCCAGAAAGCGAAGAGCGTGATTCCCGGAGAAAATGCATTTATGCAGTTTAACCTTATCAGTTTCATTTCTCAGTAGCTACCGTAATCTCATATTTATGTGCGGCCCAATGAACACATCAAAACACAACACTGATCATTCAGATATTGATGATAATTTTTTTGGGTGGGGTCGGGGGGCTTGGGGGATTTAGTAGTCACTAGGAATTCATACTGCAGAATCCCAAACACACTCAGTGACAAAAACAATTCAGCACCCAGACGTCATGGTCCAGCTTAGATGTAATTTGGTACACGTGCAGACCAGCGATGAGTATGATGAGTATGATTTGATTTGCAAGGAGCTGGTACGTCTAATCACCAGACACAGAGGATGCCTCATAGACATATTACACAGCAGTACCAACAATTGACGGATTTTGATAGGGGTCACATTGTGGGTTTGCATGAGGCAGGGTGGGCGTATTGTGCAAATGCCTGGCATATGGGGCATGGAGGTGTCACAGTCGCCCTATGTTGGAACCAATGGGCACGTGAGGGCACCCTCACATGTCATGAAGGTTCCGGTCACTCAAGACAGACCACACCAAGGGATGATCTTTGTATTGTGCGGCAAGCATTACAGAACCCCATGACATCTGAGCCTGCCCTCCGGACTCAGGTACTGGACTCTCTACACCACCCCATGTCATCCTACATTGTGTCTCGGTGACTGGCATCAGCCGGCCCACGGGTTCACCATCCCATGCGCAGGCTGCTGTTAACACTAGCTCTGTGTTTGGAGTGATGCTGTAACCGGGAAGCACGGACTGATGACAAGTGGCATTGTACCATGTTCAGTGATGAATCTCAGTTTTGCATTACTCCCTGATGGCACAGCGTTACCTCAGTGACATCCTGCATCTGCATGTCTTACCCCCTCCTGAGAGAGCACCCTGGTACAGTCTTTCAGCATCACCTGTCCACACACAGCACATGTGTCTATGAACTGCCTGCATCATGCTGAGGTCCTCCCATGGCCAGCCAGTTCCCCCGATCTTTCTCCAATCGAACATGTGTGTACCAATCTGTAGGATCTCAAGGGCCAGTTACAACAGCTGTGGGCCAACTTGCACAGGAGTGGATACCACAGCTGTATAACTCCCTTCTGCACAATATTGCCAAATGTATCCAGGTCTGGGGGTGGGGGACACCCTACTGACATGGTACCAGCAGTGTGCCCATACTGCCAACTCTGTTGGCCGTTTGATCTGATATTATAATCATTGCGATACAGTCACACAACCTTTCACCAAATGCATATTCATTTAATTTCCACTACTCCGTCTGGGTGCTTAACTTTTTTTGTCACTGTGTATAGATCCCAGGATGAGGTGAGTACAAAGAATTATTCAGCAGTTTTTCTAATATCCACCATTGTGTATCCACTTGTGAAAATTCTGGAAGGAAGAGCGGCCGAGATTGTGGGAAAATGAAAAAGTGAGACTAAAAAGAGAATATGAGACAATCAGAGTCTCCAGTCGTCGGGCTGAAGGACTCTTTGAAGGTGTGGCTTTTATTTAGAGACAGAAAGCCGAGAATCAGCATGAGAGCAATTTATATTCCAAAAGCCGGCATCAGAGAGCAGCAATTGTCTCTTTAGTTCACCTGCATGTACTTTTTCCGACTGTCGTCACGTTCTCAGGGGTACGGTGGATATATTTGTGTGGGTTTTTTAAATCAAAAGTCATTTTTTAAAGGCTTGTGCTTGCAAATACAAAATGACCCCATCTCTCAGGTCCCCCGAGAAGCTGTTCATGTCAAGCCTGGGCATAAAACGCACAAACTAGCAGCAGCTTAAGCGTACTGAAAATACCATAATGCTAAACAGACATGAGAGCGTAAATGTGTGCCTGTGGGTGATAAAGCCCCCTCTCGGGCCCCTGCATCACTCAGACAGCCAGGTGTTGTCACAGGTGCGGTAAGACATTTTGAACTCAGAGTACTCAAAGTCAGAACAACCAATAGACAATCAGCTTCTTGGTATCATCAGTAGCTATCAACAGCTAACTAAAAGGTAACAAGCATGAAAGCACAGGCTTGCTACCACTGCTCTCATTGCATCAGGAACGTGAATCGTGGCAGGGTGGTGGGGTTAGCATTGTCAAATCGTTTTCACAGTGATGATTTGCATAAATTCACCCAGAAGCCATTGTTAGATAATAAACATAATGTTATGTTTTTCTTTGATGACAGCTATAGGTATGGTACTACTGGGTGTCATATGCAAAATCCAGACGGTGACTGATGGGATGGAGGTCAGTGAGTAGATTTACAGCGAGCCCAGCTTGTGTGGGTCTATTGTTATGCTCATATTCATCTAAATGCAACAGCGACCCTAGACCTTACAAAAACATTTCTATTGATTAGGTAACATGGGACATGTGTGTTAACTAGGTTTTACAGAGCCAGTGAAATTCACAGAGCTAGCTAGACTCAATATAAAAAGGCAATTCAAAGTAAACCTACCCTGCTCGCACTCGAAAATTTGAGTGCTTCAAAATCAGTCGCACCAACATATCTCAACAGCTTTGAAAATGACCTCACTATAAACTTTTCCTACACTTTTCCACGCTTTTTTACTTTCCAGCCTGCTCGGGTGTATTTAATTGATTTACTGGTCTGCTCAAAACCTTTTAGCTTTTGCCAAAAATAAATAACACCTGCACAGTGTAGTTATTTATTTTCCTGACTCATTGTTATGGTTTAAAGCAGTGGGAAAGAACAAAATAGAGTTTAATCACTTCACTAATAATTACCTTAATTATCGCAGTCAGTATTCACTTCGATATACATGGATTTTCGTTGATGGCTGGCCTTTGAGGAATGGTCTGATCCTTAGGCCCATAAATTGAGTGAAGGTTTTTTGCCCAACTGCCCGAAAAGTGAAGGAGGCAGGAACCTCTCAAGCACGCAGTTTATGTTTTGCTTAAATATGCATGATGTAGGTGAATAGTGCCATTACTGTTCTACTTTTGGTGATAGGAAGCGAGCAAGCAAGATATCAGATACTGGGGTCTGGGTAGGATTTTTTGTACAAACTACTGAATTAACAAATCTGGACGGAAGCAGTCCTGGATAATCCCAGTTTGTGCCTGTAACCAGGCCCCAGAATCATCCCCAAGATGTTGCCCGTGTCCCTTGGTCTCCAGCCTTGCCAACAAAGCTGGCGATTTGGCATGAAAGATTCTATTCAAGAGTTTGTTTCAAAGTAATATTTAAACTTGCACATCTAGTTAAACACCTGAACACATTGCAATAACAAGTGACTGATTGTAATCTGTACTGAATTGCACTGTTGCTTATAGTTTAAATCTGTTTTATTTTTTTTATTATTTGTCTTCTATCTTTTGCACCCAGTAGTTCTGGGTCCCCGCATATATATGTGGGTATATCTGGCCAATAAAGTGAATTCTAGTTCTGATTCTGATTTGGAGATGTACAGTACCAGAAATTCTCCATGTCCAGCTGACCAGACCAGTCAGGGCTTACACACTTCTGAAAAACATATCAAGAGGGAGATTCAAAGCAGTGGAGTAGTTTCCGATTGGCTGAAATTCTTAATTGGAGATGAAGTAACCATACAGTGCAGGAATAAGTTCACGTTTGATTTCCCTCCTTTTAAGTTATAGTTTTGTTTTTATCACTTTGCTTTTACAAAATGCTTGACTGTCAGTGTATCGTTTCCCCTGCAATGGCTGTGAATTAAGCTTGCAGGACTTACAGATCCATGAAGAGCCTGCTTATCTCCAAAGGCAGGTGCATAAACACAGCAAACCATCCTGCAAATCTTGAAGCCTAAAGACCTAATTCAACAATAAAAATGCATTTTATATGCAAGTAAATATGTGTCGGAAGACAGTTTACATCATGATTACACAACCCAGACACATAGCTGCCTAATTACCAGCAATTAGCAAAAACAGTACCTGTCTACTGCAAACACACGTACAGAAAATGAAGGAGAAGTTAACGCACTACACAGCAATACCTGTAGGGGGCCTCAGGCAGTTCTGATGATTTGCTTTCTAACCTGTGTTCTACACAGACAGATGTCACCTTGCTTTAAATCTAACCGTCCTCCCAGTCAGTGTATCTTTTCCCCCAGTTGTATATAAATATTTATTTTCTCAGCCTGTCAGCATGATTCCTTCGTCGCAGCCTGGAGGAGGACTTCCTGTTTTTGGGATTTGACTTCCCATCTGCAGGGTGTGAAAGCATATCTTACTCCTGTCACAGTGGTGCTTTGGGTATCCCATGGGGCTCTGATTGTGCTGACAACGTTCGTTATAAATAGGAAGGGAAATTAAGACCAACATAAAATATAAAATGCACCAAACAATACAATGCAAACAGGTAGACCCACCACCGAAGCAATCCCATGAAACCCCAGAAGCAGAATGATGGCACATCAAGAAATTGTGACTCATTTGCCTCACTTGATATTTATTGATAAGGCTTGGGTCTTGCTGAAGTATTATTGGGTATTTCCTTGTTGGATTAAAGCTTGATCAAACATGTACTTTTTTTAGCCACTACTCCATCTGTTGGCTAAGAAAAAGCAAGGTCGGGACATGTCAGGATCTGCTGTAAAATGGTTCCTGATATTTCTAAGTGAATGCCCAGGCCTGGATGTAACCCTATAATCTGCTGAATACCAACATTCCAGTAGTGAAAATCATAAACTGTTACATTGCAGACAGGCAAGCCACTTTAGTCCCGCTAATAAATAATGTATCAGAACGTAGATACAACCTTCTGTCATTTTCCAGACTGTGAGGAAAAGAAGCAACAGACTGCACTACATATCTCCGCAAAAAAACTGAAAATACCAAAGCGTCCAACTGAGTAAATAAGCCAGGATGGTAAAATGAAAAAGTACCAGCCATTTGGTGCGAGCACTGACAGGCTGACCAGACGGGGGCGCCGAGTGTCCTGCTGGACATCGTGCTGTAGCATGGGGAGCACACATACCCCCTCTTTTGCTTGTTTGTTTGATAGAGGTAAAGACCTTCACTAAACGAGCGGAAATGATTTAAATGGCACAGCTTGACATCCCACGCCGCCTGTCAGCAGAGATACTGCCGAAAGCGGCGTTTAGGCGGTGATGGTGCATAAACGCCAAAGAGCCACTTGCTCTGCCGTAGATGGTCGGCCAACACGTTTGCGTTAAAGATGTGCCACATTCAAACGATGTTGCTTTCATCACTGGCTGGGGAAAAATGGATTAAAAATAACTTAAGAGAAGAGCAATTCATAGGCTAAAAAAAGCAGAATTTTCAACCATACAGATGTTAATTCTTATTAAGCCCTTATTACAGAGTTCAATGGCAATGTTCTAGCATAAGTGAAGTTTCTTCCTCCTTTCTGGAGCTCTTTGGAGCTTATGTTTATTTAGTCTTGGGGCATTCCCAAACTGAAAATATTTCTGTCCATTAGGAAACACAACAAGACAAGTGTGCAAAGTGGCTTTTATGGAACTAGTGAATCTCAGAGAGCCGACAGAATTAATACACAATGTAATCCACCGCAAACCTGTCATGCACAGTATAATATTTAAACGGCTCAAAATAAGCAATATTAATGCATATCAATGACCTTGAAATGACGTTATGCTTCTATAAACTCATTTACATATGTTTGGGCCTGTGTTCAGTGTTGTCCCGAGGTAACCCACTTTCCACTGACTAATGAGGGCTGCCCATCCTGAAATGAGGAAGGTGACTTTGGTTTTTGCATAGAAACAGCCACTCGCTGATTTCTGGTTAACTTAATTCATTTTGGTTTAATCAGTGGAGTGCTGCTGGTGTATTGTGACTGTACCTCTGCTATCTGGGTGCAGAGGCAACCTTGAAGGGAGGCAGAGAGCAGAGGCTGAGGCAGCCTCAATGGTAGGCCTAAAGCAGAAGCAGCCTCAAAGGCTAGCATGGACAAAGGTAGTGGCAGCCTCAAAACCTCAAAAGCAGGTAACAGAAGTAGGAGAAGCTTCAAAGGGAGGCAGAGGGCAGAGGCTGCCTTAATCAGAAGCAGTGAGGAGAGGCAGATGTAACCTCAAAGGGAAGTAGTGAAGAGAAACAGGTCCAAACAGTGTTAGGCAGGGAATTTAAGTGAGGAAAAGAGGACAGGGAGCAAAACAAAACACTTCAAACATGCTTATGGCACCTCCATAGTTCTGAGTGACAACGACTTTCCTGAAAAAGGTTCAGGTGACTTTCTTCTGATCCAGTAACGACCGAGCATCCTATCAGGTGAAAAAAATACCACAAAATATCGCAATCTTCTGCAAGTGCAAATTAATTTACAAAAAAAGGTAATTTCAATCCCTTTTGTTATAATATTTATAGATCAATGAAGCTGATAACTAGATCAGCTGAAAGTCTTCCCAGGGTTACAAAGGGATGTTTATGTGATACGAAATGTGTTTCTCCCATCAGTGATTCCCACAGGACTACAAAGTGAGTTTATTCCGTCTTCCCTAGGCCTAAGCACATCTTTCCTCCATGTTCAGCTGGCCTTTGTGAGCGCTTCAAATGAAAGACCCTTTGCTTTTCTCAGAGCACCACAGAGGAGACTTAACCGCAGACAGATGAAAAACCAACAGATCATTTTCAGTGAATCACACAACTTGTAAACAGCAAAATAATCAGCATTGCTAATTTATGTGCCAATCAAGGCCCTGGAGGAGTCCTACAACATTTAATCTTCCTGTCAGGCTCCCTCCTGTGTTTTGCACTCGCTTGTCATTTGAAAATGACTCGTTATTCCCCTCGTTTTCCTCTTGTTTTTTTTTTCTTTCAAACCCTCTCCGCTATTATTATATTCAGATCTGTGGTACATGGCCAGCTACGAGCGTCCGTCAGACAGCATTTCTCTGAAGCTGCATTAATGAATCAGCCTGTGAACATGATGATGAATATCTGTATCTGCACAGCAGCAGGAGGAAGGCAAGCCAGCCTTGTAAACGTGACGTAACACGGGCCAGTGGCTACCAAATCTCCCATCCAGAGGAGATCTGGCTCTGGAAATCCATGCTATTCCTTTATGTGAACGCAAAAACAGTGCCAATCAGGCAGGAGAAGTGGCAGCCATGGATCCTGAACACACAGAAGTGCACTAATTTTAACCCTAGTGAAATTTAGATTGAACTGTCGCCCTGTATTGGGAGATGAGACATTACATACTTTGGAGATATTGTTTCTAACGTTGTTTATTTGGACACATGGTTCACAAATCCCCCATTTCATAATTGCGTTCTATATAATTTAGATTACTAGATGTCTGCAAGTTCAATACTCTATTACGTTTCTGTGGGCTGAAATGCCCTTTGCTTTTATTAAGGTTATTACTTCTGTTTTTCAAATGTACTCCAGTTAATCACAAGGTAGCTTTTATTGCGATATCGTAAGCTCGTCAAGAGGTATGTATCACGCCTCGGGCTATCTGTTCATAATGGAAAGACCCAGAATATTTACCACTCATGTTCCGAACGTCATTTTGTTGGCACGGCTATGGAGGCATTTTGAAATTAAACACAAAATGCAAAGCGTAAAAGCATGACCTTTTGGCATGGGGTTATTATCAAACGTGCCTGAAAATCAAAATGTTTCTTTTTTTGCTATGGCCCTCTAAGGCTACTTAATACAAACTGCTCCACAAACTTTACCAAACCACAGTCATGATATAGGCTTAAAATGCCATTTGTCGTCATTATTAGTGCTTGTCTATAATAAATTATTATTATTCTTGTCAATAAATCAATTCTTAAAACCTGAAAATATAAATAAATTTAATAAATTTAATTTCTTTGTCTTAAATTTTTTTCTGCTTTGGTGTTTTGTTTTGCATAATTCTTTCTTAAAGAAATTGTAATGCATTCCAACACACCCATGTAAAGTGCTTTGGGACAACTCTGTTGTGAAAGACACTATATAAAAATAATATAATAAGCACCACTGGAAGTCAAGATTGTCAGTTAGGGCAGGGGTGGGCAATCTTATCTGCAAAGGGACGGTGTGTATGCAGTTTTCGGGATAACCTTTTGGTCAGCTGTTCAAATCCAGGTGTGAGGACTCATCAGCCAATCAGTCCTCTAATTAGTAACCTAATTAGGAAATTGCAGTTAAAACCTGCATACACACCGGTCCGTTCTGCCAATCCCTGGTTTAGGGGGACACATGACTAATATGCAGACAAAGGACCAATAAAGAAGAGAGTAAGGCTTGTGGGGCAAGGTCAGGTGACACGGACATTCTTTCACCAGCAGTTATACAAGATCTAGTTCTATTTTTTACTCTGACACCTGTGCCTCTGTCCTTTGTGAGATATTTCCAAGAGCTGACACCCCTTTTGTTTGGTCCCTTTTTCTTGTGCTGATGCCAAGGGGCTGATCCTTGTGTCACATGGTCTTAGTAAGAGGTCATATTTTATAGATGCAAGAACATCATGCATGAAATAAATGTAAACAGAACAGAAGAAACAGAAGATGTTAGCTCAGTGCTGTAATGGAAGTGGGCCTCGAAATCAAAAAGGAAAGTTTATCTGATGCTTCACTTAAAATATTTTGTGTTTTGCAAAATTTCAGTCACTAATCCATTGAAACTGTTCAATTTAATGGTTGTTTAACAGTATATTCATACTTGTGTTAATTTTAAAAATATCTGCAACTTTACTTTGAAAAAATTGACTAAATTATTGATAAATTACCCTGTCGTTATTTCAATAATGACTGTTTTTTACTTTTAAACAGAAATTAAACCCATGGTTGATTGATTGTTACACTTCTATAATAGCAAACTCAGTGAGGCATTTATAGCGTAATAAATCCATTTAGGCAGGTAACTAAGTATATGTTATCTATTACAGGGAGAAGAGGAATTTCAAGTCTCAGGGTGGGTGGAATTATGCTGTTCTGTCAATCACTAACCGGCTTACCTCACTTCCCATTGGTTACCATATTGGTTCCCTTTGGCTTCCCAAATCTACTATGCAGCATTTAATTTTTCCACTTTAATACAAGCTTTTGTTCATACTGTTGCAGCCTGGCACAAAGAACCATAGTATAAAGGTTATGAACATCGGTCCTGATGGAATGCAAGCTTTCTTTTCATGAAAAAACACCTGACGATAAAGGTTGTGTGTTCCACATACTGAAACCTGAACTCAAAACACAGACGTTATTGCAGAGGGAGTTTAAATGCCTCCTGAATATACCACAGATATATTTCATTTATATATTGTGTGTCCCCAGTACCCTATATCAGATAAGCAGTAAGCAGGTGAAAGGATGGATGGTTGGATGCTGTGAGTAGAAAATATAGAGTTTAAAGAAAACTGGGAATATTTGGCAAAATTTTGTTAACTAATTTATATGCACATAAATAATAAATGTAATTTTCTATTATCAGTTCAGCGTCATACTGTAAAAATTCTGTATACATGTATTCTGCTATAGAATACATCTTTTGCTTTGTGTTTTTTGCTGGTGATGAGACGTTTTGCCATCATGCCTGGGAAACCCAGCCCATCTGTGGCTCCTTCTTTACTCCCAGGCCCCACTTCTCTGCCTCTGGCATCTGTCTGTCTCTGTCAGTCAAGCCTCAGGGTTCTTGCCAGCTATCGGGAAGTTGCGGGAAATGGGGAGGCATCTTAGAAGTGGGACAAGGACTGGATCTCACTGCTCTCACAGCCTTACTCAGCTGTCACTTTTATTCACAGCATTTACCCAGGTAGATGTTTTTGTTTCTGGTTAGGGCTGCACAGCAGTGAAGTGGCTAGCACGCTTATCTCTCACCTCCAGAGAACAGCCGTCCCATGTGCAGTTTGCATGTGCATGTTCTCCCCATATCATCATGGGATTTCCTCCTGTTTCCCCCCACAGTCCAAACACATGCTACAGTGAATTGGAGGTGCTAAATTGTTACTTGGTGTGAATGACCTGTGATGGTTGGCGCCCCATCCTGGGCTATTCCCTGTCTTGTGACCCTGCATAGGTTAGGTGGGTATAGAAAATGGATGGATATTCTAACCAATATAATCATGCTATAATTTTGTTATTATAGATTACTTCTTTCCTGCATTCCCCAAGCATGGAAAAAGCACTTAATCACACCAAAACAGCATTCAGTATTTCCATGCCCAGTAGTTATTTCACGGCTATGGCAGAGTTAAATGTTCTTCTCTACCTTTTAGGTCACTTAAGTCCATGAGAATTATTAAACAGAGATGCAGGAAGAGCCTCCGGGCAAAACAACGGTGAATCCAAGGCCACCGACCTGCGTTAGGCTGGCTGTGTTGTTTAAGAATATCCCACAGAGAGTGTCAGTCGCTCTTTTCATAAGAGACATGAGTAACACCTGCTGGCACTGAGAGGCCAGGGTTCTTCAGCCACACTTAGGGAGCACATATGTACAGCTTCAGCTGAATAGGGCAGCACTCCTTGTGGGCATGTGTACTAAGAGAGACTTAAATAGATTTGATGGCGATGTAAGACAGTATGGAAGGTCAAACGACTACATGACTTTATTTAGCTAATTATAGCCATGGTTCATTCAAACTTCAATCATTATTAAATCCATAACACCATGGAAAGACCAATGAGAACACTCAATTAAGTGGGGATGCATCAATTCAGTTTATTGTAATTTATAATGAACCAGTCCTTTAGCTGGCATAACGTATTCGATATTATTCTGAACACAACCATTGCAGTTAGCATGTGATCTAAAATTAGATTTAAAAACCTATATTAGATGCATAGCTTACTTGGATAGTTTTAGATTAGGTAGTTATTTTTTATCAATTAACGAAAATGGTGACAAACAGGAATTTTAATTATACAAGACAATACTCATTAATTTTGCTTTGCCACATCTGAAAACATTGAAACCGAAAGGACCTATTAGGTGACAGAAAGAGATGTAAGACTTCTTCAGACGACTCTGAGATGGCCATCGATTCCCGTAGCGTAAAATGAATTCTGTGTATACAAATCCTGAAAGGGATGAAGGACATGGGCAGGGGAAGGGGGATGAAATAACTATAGCAGTCTGGCTTCACACAGGCAGATGACTTCAACTACTATGGGGGCATAATCTGACAAAGAGATAGGATCTGGACTAAGCTCTTCAGAAGATCCTTTGAAAGTACGGCTGTGGAGAGTGGATCGGGAGGTGAAGCTTACAGATCGATAACGCTGCATGTAATCAGCCAGCTTTAGCTACTGGCACCTAGCTATGGGATCGCCACTATCACATTCGTTGGGACGCAACGCAGTGATATCAAAAGAAATAATCTCTGCAAACATTTTTGCCCTAGAAGTATACATGTTTATGTAATTATGTAAATAATTATGTATACCGAGGTGCAAAAGTGCAAAAAAGAATCCTAGTGTTTAGTACAAATAGAGACCATTTAGTTTGAAATCAGCCATCCCAGAATTCATTCAGCAATGTTCCCAGTTGACCTACATTTATTCCTACAAGTACTATTTTATAAGCTCAAGATGGGCGTTGTTATTGGCTGTTTCTATTGGTGTAGGCTGGTTATCAATAGCCATGGAAGCCATTTGTATGAGACACCCACAGGCCATATCTGAACACCAGTCTCTGAATGATTGCTTTAAATTATGTAGAAATCCCGAAAATATTAAACTGCATAGACACATTTAATGCAAAAGACTTATGATTTTACAACAGGGGGATTCTCCTGTAACTTGGCTCACAGCTAATAATAATGTGCAAAGTGAGATACTGTAGATTTGGGGGAATGTAGCCTAGCTCTCATTAAAGCATAATTAATCTGTTAGATCTGTCATTAAACAAAATATAGTATCAAGCAATACAAGTGTGACAATGTGTAATTAAATGTTTATAAACAATAAACAAACAAATGAGCCACACCTGTTATGTGTTAGTTTTACCTCTCGTTCCTGCCCTCATGTTAACTCACTCCAGCCGGCTCTCTGCTTAGAATGTGGTATTTTTATAGTACTGACTCTTTGGAGAGCGTATTGATGCCTAGAGATGCTAGGTTGACCAATGCTGGTGCTTATGCCTGTAGTTCACTCCTAAAAATATGGGACATCCCACGCCTGAATTTACATACAATTAATAGAAATTTATGGTAATTGCAAATTGCACACTGAGTGTTTGATTTGTTAATTGTTTCTTCTACTAAATTAATTTTTTTGTCACAGAGTAAACTAATCAGTAATTGACATGGTTTGTTAAGAGAAAAGCAATTTGGTTAGGTTAGGGTTGGGAAAGCTTCCCCCCCTGAGAAAATGGTACCCCCCCCCCCCCCCATGGAAGTCAAGCTGCACAGGCCAACCTTCAGCAGCCACCCTTTAGGCTGGGGTTTAGGAATGTTGCCTTTTGTTTGTTTGTAGTGTTTAATTCGCCTTCGGGTTATTGACATGACTATTAGGTTTTTCTCTCTACCCCCCCCCTCCACCCTCCACATACACACATACATTTTCATCCCTTTTAGAAATACACAAAATAAAATCCACATTAGCAGCTCCGTCTCTGAGAAACGTCTGGCTGGATTTAGAGGCGCCCTCGCGCCTTTGCCCCATACGGTGATGATTAATTGCTCTGCTGCCAGCCACCTCTTCTGCCTCTTCCTCTCTGTCACGCTGATGAGCAGGCTTCAGGTCCGTCGCAAGAGCTGTCTGTCAGGAGAGAAACAGAGTGAGGTCAGCCTGTTACTCCCTCCAGCTACATCCCAATGGAGAAACTTATACAGACACTTATAAACATCCAAACTTTTTAAGCTAACACATGAAAGGGGATGTAAAAGAATCCTATGTAATACATTTTGCATTATTTATCACTTAACAACAGGTGTTCTCTTTCACCAAGGAAGTAAACTAACAAATACTTTTTGTGAGGAATCAAGCCTTCGTTTTGGTCGGTTTTTGCTCTGAAGATTTCATTCCGTTCAGTACTACTGTGGCTTCAATCTTTAAATGCACTTACTTCACACATTTATCTGAAAAAACAAAATAAACCAGAAGTTAAAGAGATTTACTTCTGAAAAAAAGAACTGCAGTAACTTATTACCCCAGTGTGTGGAAACCATAGATAATATGTTGTGATTCTCGAGAGTGCTCCTCTGGTACTGCATGCAGGTTTCAGTTTTCTGGCCCAAATGTTGTTGCCTCATCAGTTATTCTGCTGGAATTAATGAAAGGAATGGAAGGAATGAATGAAAGTGTTGCTGAAAACCTCAGCGTTTTAACA
>JAODKN010000001.1:17523597-17536589 GCA_026774425.1 Petrocephalus zakoni | reverse complement strand
CACACACACACACACACACACACCTGCATGCTTGAAGCTGTTGTTGTGGCCTGAACCTCTGGGATTTGAATTATTAATGAATGTCTCTTGCGGTTTTGTGATGTGTTCAGGACAGCATGGGGCGAGGTGCTACGTTGAACACAGTTAGTGGGCTTGTTTATTGTTTGGTCTCCTGGACTTTCAGGAGGGCAGTTTTCAAAATAGACCTAAAAAATCATTTTTTAATGAAATGTAACTGGTTGGATACAGACCCTGAAGGAATATAACATTTCTGAGGAGGAGGGGTTGCACACAGAGGAATAAGACATGAAAAATGTAAATTTATTAGGCAAGATGCAGAACCAAAAATATCCTTCATATTTTGAAATTGAATAATAAATATCTATGATGCAAGAAACGATATGGCATACACTTCATACAAGGAGTGGAATGCATGAATATATAATTAATATGAATAACAGTGCTATAATCTTAAAGAATTGGTATTTGGGTTGGTAATATTACATACCCATAATGTGTATATGGTATAATTTTAATGCAATGATAAATAACTGGTATTTAGTATGGTAGTATTACATATCTGTAATATCAGTGTGGTATAATGCTTCTGTAATGTTAAATAAATGTTCTGCCACTGAATACTGTTATATATCTATAATGTTTATGTGATATGATGGTGTAGTAACATTAAGTGCCATTAAGCAGCTGAAAGATGAATGAATGGATGCTTAGTATTGTTTTGTGGCGTAGTCACAAAATTGCTAGTACGCATATTCACACGAGAGTAGAGTTGCTAATTACTCTAACAAATGTATTGTTATTTATGGAATCTATTTTAACACTACAGGGCGGTACAGCGGCTCACTCCTTAGCACTGTGCCCTCACACCTTGTATGTGGAGTTCTGTAATCTTCTTTTTGTCTTCTGGATATTTCCTCCAGGGACTCCAGTTTCCTCCAGCAGTTCATGCAGTTTGAGGTCACTAAATTGCTGATTGTATATGTGTATATGTGCACTCTATGATGGACTGGCATCCTGCTCTGGGTGTACCCTCTGCCTTGTGTCGTACACCCTCTGGGAGAAGGTCCTGCCCCCTCATCAAGCCCCTACCCTGGGCCAAATTAAACCCGGTTTGACACTGCATGGTATTGGTAAAAGAGTCCAGCTCCAGGTAAGAACAGAAAAAACATACATAACCACTGTTTATGTATTCATTTACATTGCAAGACTCTGTGAAAAACACCTTGGTGAAGTGCAACAGTGAATCGTAAATTGAGCGCATAAAATTATTCAACCGCAAATGATAAATGGTATACCTACCTGGGGTGAAAATAAGGGAAGGTTGATTACGGAATTTTCTTCTGTTCCATAATGAAATATTTCCTTGATTGCTCGACTCACACAGTGCATGCAGCCTGGGTTTTATTTTGGTCATTTGTGGTATCAAAGCCTTCCCCAAACCATCCTACACCCCTCATAACTGGTCACAAACCAATTTCCCTGCCTGGCTGCACATGAATAATTTGCTGACTTTCCAGACAAAGTGAAAGTTAAGTACAAGTGTAATAGGAATGTAAATTATGTTGTGAAAGGATACATATTTTGGGAATTATTTAGCATTGCTCCACATTAATGTATTTACAGAGGGAATCATCTAAAGAGGTTTTGTATATTATAGAATTATTTTATTCGCTATATTGAAAAAACGGTGGGCTGGCTTGATGCTCAGCACTGTTGTCTCATAACGTTTGTGTTGTGGGGTTGAATAGCATCCCTACTCCGTCTGTGTGGTGCAACTCTGACTGGTTACAAGATGATTGGATGATGGATGATTTTTGCACAAAAGCATTCTTTCAACCGGTCAAACAACAAAATATAATTTAATATCAAAGGGTAATTCCTATACAGTCACATTTTGGACAATATTTTTAAACCTCAGTGAAATATTTCCACATATAATAAGTACATTAATGAATAATCTGTAGTTAAACAACACAGGACATTCATGTTTCCATTGACAAGCTGCTGTGATTGCTTGTGCTCAACCCTAATAATCTTTCAATTAGTTCCTTCAATTAAGACTGAGCTAACAAAAAAATGGATGAAACGTAACAAGCAGGAGGTTCTTCAGTTGCTATGGATACTGTTTCCCCCAAACAGGCAACGGTGCCCATAGAGAGGCCCGGGCAAAATGTATGATTAACACCCCATTAAATTGCAGCCCATTGACAGACATTTGTGTGCAGAATGAAATGTACAATTAACTATTTTTAACAAGATAAAGCTCTATACCACTGGAAAATAATTAAGTCATCTGTTTTCACACTTTTAATTTATGGAAAATCATAGCTGCAAACCCTTGTCCAGTATTACACTTGAACAGCAATGTTTCTTTTTTACTATGCAGTGTGTTTTTGATGCTTTTTAATCAATAAATTATCCCCAAGCCACTATCTTTTGTTAAGTTGTATTAATTTAACGTTTCCAGAAGAAGGAGAAGCCATATTGCATTTTTGGAATGGAACCTAATGGTGCAGCCATCTGCCACAAAGCATTGCTGCAATGCCTCTCAGATCAGTATTTTTCAAACCTCAAACTGCCCATATTTTTGCTCCATCTCAGCTCCCAGCACACCTGTACTAGGTATTCAGTGTTCCTGATTGGTTGGGAGCTGAGGGAGACTTGGGGAGTATTGTCTTGGGGTAACCGAGGAGAAACACTACTCTACATGGTTACCATTCCAAACCTCATTATGTCTTTGGTTAACTACTTGTGCGGCTCTGAATTTTACTGCAGGGAAAGGTTATTATGGCTGGACTGGACCTCATAACCTTCTGGTTAGGAACACACATGTTACAAGGAAAAGCTCAGCCACTACCAGCTGTCATAAAGCTGCAAGTACCACACTTTTAGGTGACACCCTAATCTTATCACAACACTCACATCATCGTGATTGTTATCCTGCAAAGATTTGTTGATGAATATTCAGCAGATATGCGAGAGTTTCGAAGGTGAACTTATTCACATGCTTGCAGGTAAATGTAATCTTACAAAATGAAGTACACTGGTTCGCCTGCCAAGTAATTAAAAAAAAACTTTTCCCACCAACACTGAGAGACCTGGCAGCATTCTCTATGCAGAGTTCCTCATTATATACAGGCATCAGCTCATCCAAGAGCGAAATTAACTGGTTTGTTTCTTCTCTTTTTTTTGTTCCCAATGTCTGAAATGCCTTTGACTCTCCTCGGGGAATACCAGACAGAAAAGGCACAAGTGTCCAGAGTGTTCAAACCATCTCCCCACTGCTCTTAAACATCTCATATAACTATATAACATTCAGAGCAGCTATTCTCTTCCTGTGGTTCAAATTCAGAGTGACCGTGCCGTGTTTAAATTGATAATGAAAGCACTGATACTAAAAAATGAAATATGAAAATCTGAAATATACAAACCTTTCTTTGATCTTAAGCCAAAGCTTCTTTAACCTTGTGCTAGATTAATGTAATTTTCTTTATTGTACAGAGGAATATCTGGACCAGTTGCAGATACAACAGTGCTTACGTGGAAAAATAAATAAAGCATGTCAGCGATGGAATTAATATTCAGCTGCAAAGCAGAACAGCTTCCATTGAACTGTTCTGAGGCTGATCGCTCCACAATTCCCTAGGTACCTTGCCCTACGAGAGCAAACAGCCTTCCCATCATTCCTGAAAGTGGTCTCAGCACTTAATTAGAGGGATTCTGATTCCATTACACACACCTAAGCAAAAAACATAGCATGGAGGGGCCATTGCGTCTTTTGCAGGGAAACACTTATTTTTGCCATTAAGCTCATAAGACTATGATAGTTTGTTAAAAAAAGGGGGATACAATTTGGTGTGTCTGGTAAAGGTATTGTGTGCAGTACTGTTCTGCATGTGATACATTTCAACACTACTTAAAAACCTGAGTGTAGGTTTCTTTACAGATGAATTTTCACAGAAACATGAATAACTCCCCATGGCGACACTATCTGATAGCTAGCACAGAAAAACACACACATTCGTGAATTCCTTGCACGGCCTATAATTTCAAATTATATTTAAACTAAGTAACATTGACAAGCATGGGTTAGCCATACATAAACATCTTCAGAGCTTGCTGACAGCTCTCCGTCTATTAAAAAGTTTCAATTTCTCAAAGTTCCCCCGGAGATATTGAAATCGTAGCCCACCAGCTCTGTGGAGAGAGCCTTCAGCTACACACAGCCCCTTTAATGTGTTGCACAAAGTGACTATTCTGATTCCCATGGTGAGTACAAGTAACTTTCAGGCATATCAGTAATTCAGGAGCTGTGCAGTAGTTTTAAAGGTAATGCCCGCAGAATCTATAAGACTTTAATGAGCTCACAGATTTATCAATAACTCAGTGGAGCTGCTTCACATCCTCTTCTTCCCCCCCATCGAGGAAGTGAAAGATGTTACGGGTAGCCATCACTAGTAGCTCCTCTTTCCCCGGGAGTGATGTCTTGACAAATGGCAGACAGGCTTCTGTAAGAACAAGACAACCAATCACATTTGCCAGCCTGCCGCTATTAAAGCTATCTAGCCATTAGGGAAGTCTGTTTCACCCTGTTTCCACTGCTTTCCACAGACGTAATTCGATACCAAAAATAGTGTTTAAGGAATCTGCTTTCACTGCTTAATTAACTGGTAATCAACTGTTTAATTAGCGAAGCGGTGATGGCCTTGATTAATATTACTGCTGGAACTTTTAAAAGGCTTTGGAGAGAGGTAAGGTGACTCAGAGGAGAGTGATAAGTGTGTTAGGAGGAATAGATGAACACCCCCGGCAGCAGGATTGGCTTCTAAAGTCAACCGAGGCTTGACTTCAGCCCTTGACTGTGCAGAAGCCTGTTAAATTACTGCAATTGCAACATTTTCGTGATGTCTGTATTACAGTGTAGATGGCAGAGAATTCTCAACTAACATCACCACCTGCGACTGAAACTGTTAGCAAAAGGAAATGTCAGCTGGGCATTTTATTTTGTTATTTGATAGCCATTGTAACCTATTTTTGAACCAGAACCACCTCTTACCAGAAATGTGTGATCACATTAGTCACTAAGGACTATTGGGGGGGCTTTAATGCTTCTTCTCAAAATATTTTTGACTCCAACTGGGAGTCCTCCCTTTTTGTGCTTTTTTGACCTCCTGTAGCTGCTCCGCAGACCCCCCAGGGGGTGATGAACACTAGATTGAAAACCCTTAATATAAGCAATTTGCAACTTTTTGTTCACATTATCTATGGATTATAGAATCATTGTGTTTTCTATTCTAAACCTTGCTTAAGCGCAGCTATAAAACTTGAATAGCTGGTATTTTCATACTGTCCAAGTTCCATGCGGGCCCCTACCCAAGTCATGCTGGGAAGGTTTGGCGTGAAGCATTGTTTACCTAAATGTGTGAAAGGGCATGAGCAGACAAAGGTCAAAAACTGACATTTGGAAGGTTCATTTTAATCACACGGGCCTGACATATATTTCGTTTACCCTCATTACCATTTGTTCTTTGTTCAAAGTTTTAGCAAAGCTAACATGTCAAATAAAATATGCATGTGTTCCCTGACAAATTAGAGCGAGCTTGACAGACATATTACTGTTGATTGCTGTAGAGACAGACAGGCCAGAGCAGAAATGATTCTTTATGAAAAATGCTTTGTGTTGCCGTCACTGTAATCGTCTGCTTTGGGGGTGGGGGGAGGCAGGGGGAATGAGACCAATCTGCTTTCCATTAGGTGGCTTTCATATCTGCTCATCCTGCATAGCCTGTGAAGGTCAGCCGATAACTTCTACACGATTGTTTTGTGGCGGCCATCTCTGTGGCGTGAATCGGCGCTCGGAAACAGGTGGCGGCCGCCATGGAGCGGGGAGGCGGGAGTCGTTGCAGAGTGGGGAGGGGATAAATTGGTTGTTCGTTTAAGTTCATGGCCTGCTTCTGGTGGCGGTGGGTCTCTGCGATCCATCAATTTCAAGACGGTGGGTGAAATCTCGGCGATGATAGATTGCTACGCAACTATAGGAGCTGGAGCCAAAAAAACTGCACATGGTACGCACTGTGGAAAAATTACCTCTTTGTAATACAGATGGCTCTTCAGTAACCTATACACAGCCAATTAGAACAGATACCAATATCTCCTCATCACATTGGACATATGTCAAGTTGTCATATTTTCATGTCGTATCAATTGCAGATGTTCTTTATGAATCATTATTTCTGCTTATCTGCTCCATTATATGAACATCTATTACTCCTAACTCCCAGTGGCATTTCTTATTTGGTTTCAGCTAAATGCTGATGTCTCAAGGAGAAAAAGAAAAATGAACATTATTATTCCATTATGATACTGTGGGTTCTCACCACCTTTGTGGAAAATCAACTGTGCATAACGGTCACATTATTGTCTGTTTTCTGTTGAGGTAGCCCAACGGTATTTGATGAATTGAGAGTAAATAACATGGATTGGCAGTAAGCTTATGAACAAAGACCAGATACATTTTCACACAGAGAAGGATATTAACCATGACAGGCCCTGTCTGTCCCTTAAAAAAGATGCATTTTATTAAGGAGACATTCTTGGGTGTCTTTTTGAAATGCTTGTATTTAGGTTCTATGAACATTTCTGTAAAAGATCACTTCAGGTAGCCAAGGGAGGCCAGTCGGATTTCAAAGATCTGGACCCGGGTTTGAAAGAGTTAAACGCTGTTTCTTTTCCTCTGCAGAATTTGAATGCCATGCAGACCGCATGAAAGATCACAGCACACTTAATGCATCAGTGCATTGCTCTCGCTGCCCAACGTAAATATTGTAACCATTTGATAGCATGCAACGAAAAATACACAGGACACAGATGTCATCCACTAAAAGGGGCCGCAGTTCAAATGGGTCGGGAGAGTCATAATATTCAAAACCATTTTGGGGTTAGTGTCCATTTGAACTGCTGGTTTTGTTTCGGTTGCCTTCTAAAAGAGAGAAACACACCAAGCCTGATACCTGGCGGCTTGAGTTATATGAAGTAATCTGGTCTTTCAAAAACACTTCAAAAGAAACAGCTGTAGCTTTCACAATACAGCAGGAGCAAGTGAATTATGCAGAAGAATCTAAATAATCTTAATGTACATGTTTACGATTCACCGCCATCTTCTCAATAGCTAAAGATCCAGAGGACATCTCATGGCTTGGAATAGATTCACCGATAAAATAGTAAAGATATGATCCGTTGGTACATTTCCAGTGTTTTTAGTTGGAACTCCGCTGAAGAATATCGCATGGTACCCTTTAGTTAGTTCTTAGTTATTATCTAGAACACTTCTCACTTCTCACATGTTTGGTATTGTGAAATAAGGAAAGAGACAAAAAAACATTGTATTAGAAGTTTGAAGTGGGAGACTGATGCTTGGCAAAAATAAGATTTTCTTTCTTTGTGATTCATTGCCTCTTTAGAGAGGAGTCTTGTGATTGGAGTTTATCCAAAACACAGTAATTGGACTGGTGTGGGCTCCACAGAATGGATGGATGGCTGGCTAGATAAACGTAATATAACTGCTTCCACTGATTTGTGGGGAAAGATAAAAAATACTGGAAAGAAATAAAGTTCTGTGCAAAAGAAAAGAACTTGCTTTAAGTGGCATCCACTCTGTAAGGCTAAGAAAGATCAAATTTTATTTGGCAAGGCTAAAAAACACATTGCGTAAAACATCTCTGTAACCGTCACTGCCCCCTCGTTAGAATGCCGGCTCAAGCAGTGAATTAACCGCACCTGGGGCTGGCCCCCTTAAAAGCCTGGGCCATTGTTCTTCCATGTGGTGACACACATGCCTGCCGTCTTCCCCTCCGCTCCTTCTCCCCCCAGATCCCTGTGTTCTCTACACTCTCATATTTCTTCAGTGTAGGACTCACTTCCCTGGCTTACCTGACCTTCCGCTCCG
Source organism: Petrocephalus zakoni (assembly GCA_026774425.1). Taxonomy (NCBI): domain Eukaryota; kingdom Metazoa; phylum Chordata; class Actinopteri; order Osteoglossiformes; family Mormyridae; genus Petrocephalus; species Petrocephalus zakoni. The sequence goes on along the minus strand of JAODKN010000001.1, from coordinate 17,528,623 downwards.
TGACCCCGATTATATCTCAGTATCTCGATTCCGCTTCTGTTTGCTCTGGTCCTAATAAAACCTTGCTCGGCGCCTTGAGTTTTCTATCCTGACAGTTATTGGTACATCCAGCCACAAGAGGGCGACCTGATTTACTTATGTTCAGGTAGCAGCATTGAAGTCAGTACAGAACAAGAAAATGGTTTGACAGATAGTTTCAGGTGAGGGAAGTGCTCTGTGTACATGGGATGCTGACACTGAAAAAGAGGCTCTACATTTGCCAGGAATTGAGATATTGTCTTTTTCACCTTAATACGGAGCAGAAGTGGATTCAATGTTTTTTCTGGGGCTGGACCGGTGTGTAACAGGGGCTGCTCAGATAGGTTGGGTCAAAAGCCACCAGCTAGTCACTAGCTGGTTCGTGCTTAGGGAACTATTTGGTAAATATTTTATCATAATGAAAACAAAAATGCTTTGACTTTAACTCAAGAATGTTTCAAGACCATGGAACGGTGCTGTGTTTCATACTTTAGTCCCTTCATCTCTACAATATGTCCCCAGAGTGCAAGTAATTAGTTTGATATATTTGAGGTAATGAGTGACACAAATGAAGGAAGCTGTATCGTACTCCAGCAAAACAACAGTGACTGTATTTATACACATTCACAAAGAGATGTGTAGCTTTGAGTTATAATCTTAGAGTGTTTATTTGAGTCTGGCATGCAGGTGTTATGTTTATATGTTTGTTTCCGTTGTTCTGCATTGAATTAACACTGACAGAATTGCTGTGTTGGATGAATTGGAGCCAGACCCATGGTGTAAGCACAGAAAAGTACTAGATGCCTGTTTCTGGGGCCTAAGCTTCACACTTTGCTGTAAGGGGTTAAATGAAGTATGTGTACAACGTGCACAAAACAGAAGCAGCTCATTGCACCCTCTTAGAGATCCCGTATGCAGCAATTTATCACACATCATGGGCTATAAACAGTAACTGTGGTGATGGGGGAGTTTTTACCTGTTTAGGGGTGGTAATGACACACAGTTCCGTCAGTTGTCCAGGTCTGATTAACAGAATTAAAGCACCAAACACTGCACCTTGTTTTGAGTAACTCAGATGACATGTTTTAAATTGGACTGTGATGAAATATCGGTGTTTTATTTCCTGACATAGAACTTGTGTATAGACTTTGATTTGTATCATAAAAAGAGAAATGGGCATATATACTGCAATTATACAGTATATATATTCAGATAAACACACAAAACACGTTAGGTGCTGATCATGGGACTGTTGTCCTAAACATAATAAATAGCAATAAAAATAGTTCAGTTCTGTACTTGCTGGGAAGGTGATCCTCCAGCAGCTTTCACTTTTTAATTTCATAAAGTCTTTATAATGATTAAAAATTACTCATTAATAAATCTACACTACGACAGATTTCTGTGAGGTCCTTGGTTTTTCTGCTACAATGCATAAATGAAAACAAGCTTACTGCTCTTATAGGATTCTGGATCCGGAATCTGAAGGATCCGGATCAAAAAACAGACCTCTGTTGCATCTTAGTCTCCCTTTATCTCCAATCCAGATGTCTCTGGACAGCTTGAAATGATATCTCACCTGCTCCATCTTCTGACCTCCATTTAGATTCTTATATGTGATATATTTTTCTCATGTGACTCACTGGTATCTCATTTTTGTCCTGCCTGTCTCTCTTATCAATTTTAAGAAAGCCAACTCGGTCAACAACGGCCTTCTGCTGAGGTGAAATGAGATAGCTATTGCTTCTCATAAGGGTAAGACTACTGCTTGGGCAGTAACAATCCTCTTGGGCTGGACTCTGGGATTCTTAGATTTTTATACCTTTTCACTTTGGATCCATAAAACTCGGGACCTAGGGAATTGTATCTCATATTGTATAATTTCAAGTAGTGCCATGTATCTGGGGGTCACTCACAGGGTGGAAATTATGAGGCTAAATTAAAGTGTGCATGAAAAAGTCAGAATTCAATTAGGATTTTTGACATAAGTAAGACTACAAAATTGCATGAAGTATCAAGCGTGTAAGAAATATAGTTTAAAGGATATAGAAGTAGTCTATCATGAAATATAAATATGGCCACCAGCTACTCTATTTTCCTATTAATATTAAGGTCAGATAAGACGAATTCTGCTCCTGCTAGGGCACTAATTGAATAATTGAACAGACAGATTGGTCACGCACCTACTTACAGTGAGAGAGCCGCAGTTAGTGGAGTCTGTGGTTTGAGATTCTCTCTCTGCCCATGTCGATTCTATTGCCATGACGACAGCTGTTGGCCTGATGAACATCTTGCGTGCTTTGGCTATGCTAAGGCTCACAGGAAATGACAGTATGCCTTCCTTCCCTATGGACCATTTCATTGCTCATTAACCCAGAATGTCAACAGGCCCTGGCCTAGACAGGGTATTAAGTCCCAGCTACACCAAGCTTTATGTTGATCCCAGACATACACGTACTGTCTTTATGAATGCATTTGTGCACTTTTAGTATGTTTCATATTAGCATTAAGGGTTCTGAGCCACTGGGCTGCCTGACTACCTCAGAACAAATGCTCCTTCCAGGTGAAAGGTCTCACCAGTGTTGCTGATGATTAAGTGACTCTATTTTCACCCTGGTGGTTTCTGCAGTTTAGCACCGCAGTAACGGCAATTATGTCACGGACTTGTCCCCTGTCCAGGTCACAGCGGGTAGCCTGAGTGCCGTCAGTCTCGCTGTCGCCCATTGGCGTTTCTGAGCCACCTGGGGCTTTGCCCCGCTTGTTTGCAGAGACGCCTCCCTGACCTCAAATGTCAGAACTGGCCTCTGCTTCAAAGTGAGCATGGCTGACGTTGAAGGGGGTATCTAGACTCAAAGGGACCATCATGTCGTGCTCTATGCATATTACATAGGTTACATTTCCTGCAACACATGTGCTACTGACCATGTAGTACAGTAGTACTTTATATCATGTTTTACTACAGTGTCCAGTGCTTCTAGATAGGCCCATATGAAGTATCTGGATGTTCCTGAGAGATACATGCACTATATGGACAAAGATTTTGGGATGCCTGGCCATTACACCAACAGGAACTTTTATGAAATACCATTATAAATCCATAGGTATCAATATGGAGTTGGTCCCCCCTTTAGAGATAGACATGTAACAGCTGCCACTCTTCTGGGAAAACTTTCCACAAGATTTTGGAGAATGTCTATGGGAATTTTTGCCCATTCATCCAGAAGAGCATTTGTGAGGTTAGACACCGACGTTGGACTTGAAGGCCTGGCTGGCAATCTCCATTCTAGTTCAACCCAAAGGTGTTTGATGGGGTTCAGTCAAGTTCTTCCATGGCAAACCACAGTCATGCTGGAACAGAACAGGGCCTTCCCCAGACTGATCCCACAAAGGTGAGTTCCCTTCATTGGAAATAAGGGTCTAGCCAAACCTCTAAAAAACAACCCCATACCATTATCTCTCCTCCACCAAACTTTATAGTTGGCACAATTCGGTCAGGCAGGTAACATTCTCCTGGCATCCACCAACCCCAGACTCATCCATCAGACTGCCAGACAAAGAACTGCGTTCTGTCATACCACAGAACACATTTCCATTGCTCCAGAGTCCAGTGGCTGTGTGCGTTATACCAATCCATCCGACGTTTGGCATAGTGCTAGGTGATGTGAGGCTTGCATCCAGCTCCATGCCTATGGAAGCCTATTGCATGAAGCTCCATGCACATAGTTTTTGTGCTGGGGTTAATTCCAGAGGAAGTTTGGACCTTTGCAGTTATGGAGTCAACATTAGCGTTGGCGACTATGTGCCCAAGCACTTGGCGACCCCGCTCTGTTACTTTACAGAGTTTCTGTTGTCCCTAAACACTTCCACTTTGCAATAATACCACTTACAGTTGACCATGGAATATCTAGCAGGGAAAGTAATTCAAGAACTGACTTATTGCAAAGGTGGCATCCTATGACAGTACCACGCTTGAATGCACTGAACTCTTCAGGATGGCTTATTCCTTCACAAGCTGACTACATGTGACTACATTTTATAAACCTGTGCCGATGGGTCTGAATGAAACACCTGAATTCAATCACTAAGAGGTGTGTCCCAATACGTTTCATATAATGTAGATAGATATAATGCACAGGTGAGCCTTGCTTAACTCAATCTGCATAAAAACACGTGTGTCATATATGTCACAGAGATGTTCCTTGATTGAGGCATGTCCCACTACAGAGAGTGGAAGTGTGGCTGGGCAGATGCTGCCATCGCCCAGCTTCAGTAGCCAGGGCACAGATCAAAATTCAAAGTTCGATGACTACTGGATATGCATCCTTATCACACCACTGTAAAGTCTCAATATCATATCATAAAGTTAGGAGCATATATACATTCTAAACAAATGATCAAAACAGCCTTTTTGGTGCTTAACTGTCAAACCTGCTGTCCCAGATTTTGAGAAGAACGTGGTTGATTCAAACTCTTGGCCATCCGTGAAAGGTCAACCCATTTATTCGGTACAAATTTAAACTCTTGTAGATGACCTTTCTATGATTTCTATTGATAACAATGAAAGACAATGCACTTCCAAATCCTGAACCCACCAATGCTTCCGAGATATCGCATACGAAATGTCAGTAATCATGGTTTTGTCTGTGGACAAAAGAAACCCACCAGGGTTAGCCAGCCATCTATACTGGCATACAGACATGCGATCAGAATTTTATTTCAAATCGTGAAAATCATAATGTTACATTTACCAATGCCATCCTTTTAAAATATTACTCCCTTCTGTTTCAGAAGATAAGAGACCTCAGGGTCATCATTTAGCCTCAAAAGGTCTTCCCTCCCTTGCAGTGTAAGTGTCCAGTGCATCCTTCAGCTCTCCCTAGTGTAACCAGGAATATGCAGTCTGCTTGCCGTGCGCTGGGTGATATTTCCACTTCTTCTGGAAGCCTAATTCAAACATTATTGATACCTGTCCATCAGCTGGTGTGTCACTTAATGGGTTAGCACTCTG
>JAODKN010000001.1:17486834-17498237 GCA_026774425.1 Petrocephalus zakoni | reverse complement strand
TTTATGAAGCTGAGTAAAGCACTTCGGTTAGTATTGTCAAAAACTGTAAATACCAACATAAGACTGGTCTAACAGATGTCAATAACCAGTCTAATATTTTTATTCAGAAGTGGGCTACAAAAATAAACATATTAACAATTTCCAGACATGAAAAGATGAACAATACTTAAGTTTAAAGCTCCCAGATGAGATTAAATATGTCCGCACCAAACTGCTTATATAAATTGCTTGTAGTTATTTCCCCCAGGCTTTCCATTCTCCACCCCATCCCTGAGGTGCAGCCAAACCAAGGTGGTACGCCAGAGACCATTAACCCCACACATCTGCTATGCACTCTCCTGGAATTTGGTCTAGAGGGATACACATCCACAGGGCGTGCCAAGCATCAACCACCACGTCTAACGGTTGGATGTACATGGTGTCCACCTGTGACAGAAGCCTCTGACATAATCACACGTAAACTGTAGAATTCCCAGAATGCCCAGCTACCTCAATTTACATAGCCCTTTTTAACCATCCAATCCTGCCACTTCTGCTCTTCGCCTGAGCTAATAGCAAATGTATGCATTAAAGTGTATTACATATAATCGTGCTTCCATATTGACTTTCAATTGTGTTACCAGATTACTCTTCGGTGTTACTGCGTGCTCCAGTTATACTTTTTGATGCATAATTTTTCTATTTTCACATAAAATAGCCCCAAGTTAGTAAACACGAATAATAAGCACTTTGGCTTCCACTGTCAAACCCTGTGATAAACAAATAAAATGAATGCTTCTGAGAAAGATGTTGTTTAAAAAACAAATGCTGGAAAATATGTAGAAATTGAGAAATGTAGCCCAGCCTGCCTGAATTGCCTGTCCTCTGTCATTCTCTGTAAACAATCCCTGCCAGGGATTATCTTTTTTTCCCTGATTTGTCTCCTCTTCCAGAACATCACTATTTTCCCCATGCTGCACAATGGCCGTCAGACCCTGAGGACAATCTCGCCACTCTTTGCTCTTTCCCCTTGCAGTCTGGAATAGCTGATTACTCCCATTTTCCATAAGGCCACCCCCTTGACACACAACAGCCTTGGCGGCTCAGGGTGAGGGCTAATACAGACCTCCTCTGATATGCTCCCCTTTAGGAACTCCATGTGCTGCAGTGACATAGACACAATAAAATAATTCTGCCCCTACGCACTTGGCCAACTGTAGGTGTCACTGTAGAGCGTTGAAGAGAGGAGGAGGGATCCTGCCACTGAACTGACACAATCAAACATGGACCATATTTTGCATTCTTCCGGCGCTGTCGCTATGGACAGCTAACGTGGCACAACAGAGATCAAACCTAGCTTCTTACTGTACCTTAAATTGACTGGTGTCACCGTGGAGGCCACCAGTCCTCATGATTTGTGGGAAATGTAGTGGTAAGAATGTCATTTTAAAAAGATAAAACTCCTTCCTGAGTTGACAGGGCAGTATCAACAAGATGTATAGCTTGACATGCTTTCTGTGAAACAACAGCTGATGCAGTGTTTCTTAGCACTCGCCGGCCTAACACCACCAGCTATGCCCTTTGGAGGGCGGCCCGGGCCTCCAGTACCTCTGCAATTCCTTGCCCTTGTGATTTTGTGTCACTCATGGCTTGACAGAAAACTCTCGTCCCCAGCAGTGGCCTGACAGCCATCACAATCATGATTTGCTGCCAGTGCGGGACCGGGCACGAAAATAGTGGCAAGCGCCCAGCTAAGTGGGGCCCTCTACAGAGGCCTAACACAATCACATACCTCCTGGTGTCTACTTCAGCTCCATTCTGGAGACTTCTATTTTTGGCTCAGAAGATACTTAAAAGTACTTTGTATAAGTACTGAATGAGATAGCGCCTATGAGGCCATGTTATGCAGCTGATCTACCCTTACAAGGCACACTGGATATATATTTATGCCAGTTAAAGTTCATTATCTTTAGTCATTTCTCAGCAGCCTCTTTTATCCAAAACAACTTTACTTATAAATGTATTTTTTATCTGTTCATTAAACTGGACATTTTTTTCCAGAAACAAATTTTCAGAAGCTCGATCATCTTTCACAAGTGAACAAGAGCAAGGTTCAGGGTTTCATCTAGCAAATGGCCCTGTCCACAGCCACCAGTCTTGTGAAAAGCACAGAAAAGCAAATTCTATTAAAACAGAATGTTTTCAGTCAAGATTAGCTGGGTTCACTGTGTCACGATGCATAGTGTCAACATTTTGCTTGGACCAAAATGAATCTCTCCCAAAAACAAAAGGCTGCCTGCCCCTTTCATGTCAACAACTGGACCGAGCAGCATTACATTAAATTAAAAACTAAAAAAAAAGAAAGTGTCAGACGCTGAGAGAGACGTCCCATGTGAATGGCTGTCAAGAACAGTTTCCCAAAACTCATTTCTGGGTCCCCACACAGATGTTATAATGGAGTTCCTCCCTGGTGAAATGTGGCTGACAGTGCTGACATCAGATATATAGATAGAAAAAAAGACATTTTCTTTTATACTGACTAATGGTTATAGATATATTTAAATCAATTTATCATGCCGCCACGGTGGCACAGTGACACAGTGGTTAACACTGTTGCCTCACATCTCTGGAACAGGGCTCAAGTGTCCACCATTGCTCATCGTGTGTGGCGTTTGCATGTTCTCCCTGTGTTGGTGAATTTCCTCTGTGTACTCTGGTTCCCTCCCACAGTCCAAAAACATGCTGAGGTTCACTGGAGTTACCACCTAAAGAGCCCGTAGGTGTGCCTTTCTGAGTGAATGGTGTGTGAGTATGCCCTGGGATGGGATGGCGCCCCATCCTGGGATAGGCTCCGGACCCCCAGCGACCCTGAATAGGAGACTCTGTTACAGAAAATGATTGGATATTGATCTATCTATATATATTTACAGGGTTGGCAACTCTCAAGCATTTGGCGTGACACTCATGCTTTCAGACTCTCACAATCACACAAGAAATCTTACGGCAAATCTATATGAATCCATTATATAATCAGCTGCATCAAAAGTGTAGTTTGCAAACACTACAGAATATTGACATGGTAGTAAAACTGTTATGTACGGTAATGAGTGCGCAGACTTATCTTGGATAAGACTTCTCAGGCGAGCCAGCTGACCAAAGTTGGCAACTACACATTTACAGGTCTATAAATATATTTAAATTCACACGTCCACGTGAGCACTGAATGTGCAAGAGTGGCTCGTGCAGGTGGGCACCGCTTTATGAATCCATTTAGTGTACCTGTGAACCAATATGGACAGACGTTTGAAAGAAAAAAAGTGTCTAAAATTAAATCTGGCAGGTTTGCTTCAAATAGCGGTGCTTTTAGGACGTCACCTGGATGGCAGAAAAGTAAATAATTTGAAATCAAATTGCAGCCTCAGAGGTAATAGTCTTCGCCTCATTTTTTATTACCAATCAAAGCGATAGCAGTATTTAGTCTCGCTACGTCGGCGCCGCTGATAAATCATCGTGAAAGCGGATGAAATGGGAAATCGATGGAAAGGCGAATGGCGCTCTGTGCCCTGTATCCCCGCCACGAACACCTGTAATTACCTGGAAAATGGCGCGTGATTGCTCGCGCTCTGCCGCGTGCTCCGCCGCGCGTGGACGGAGGCGGACGGGCGAAGGAACCAGTACTTTAGTTATTAGGTGTTTTTTCCCCCAATATATGTGATGTGTTTTTAAGTACGAAGATACCAGCTGCCTGTATTGTACGTTCTCTATAGCTGTCACGAATCGCCGGGCGAAGGGCTAAAAAGCAAGAGTTTGGGCGAACAAAGGGGGGTTTTTGAAGCCAGGACGGAACAGAACTTAACAGGGGCCGGAACACAAACGGGACCGCGAGGGGTCAAAAACGAAAGGACTGGTACAGGGAGAGATATGGGCAGCCTGGAGGAGCGGCGTTAATGGCCGACCTGGGGCTGACGACCCAAACAGGCACTCAGGTACAAAGACTAAGGAGGGCTAACAAGCCACAGGCGTCGTTCACCAGGGCCCTGTTAGGGGGAGACAGGAGGGTCAGGCAATAGCATACAATAGCATACCATGCAATACAATAGCATGGTAAAAAAAAAACACTTTGCTGAATAAGATGTTTGGGGTGCTTTTTTTCCCCCACAGCATAAATAATCAGATAATGAATACACAAATTTCTCTCTCTCTGTCTGTCTGTCTGTCTTACACTGGGGGATTACCTAATACTGTGTTTTCAGCGCAAACAAGGGCAGCTGAGAGGCTACGCTTGTTTCCTTTCTTATTCCTTTATTATTATTTTTAAAAACTACACATGGCATACACAGTGAATCCTTCAGAGCCCCAATTTACTCCTCAGATAATGCTTGTGGGAAAGAAGACATCAGAGAGTGCATCCCTGCTGCTGTTTTAGTGCCCGATGAGCTTGTTTCGGGAATGGAGCACTGCAGTCTGTGAAGCCGTTCCCGCAGGATAGATTCCCAGCTCCTTCAGCCTTAGCCTCAGCCTGACATCCTACAAGTTTATTATTTTTTAATCAATCTGTTATCCAAAGCGCCTTGCAGTTTTAACGCATTCTCATTCCCCCTCTTGTCCAACTCTGTATTTCACTGAAATGAATGGGATTAAAGACCTTTCTGAGTTCAAACGTTTTACCCATCTGTACTGGTTGGACATTTTAGTGGAGCACTGCTGGAGTATCATTATGCCTGGCAGGGTAGCAAGTTCCAAGGCTATGGCCTGAACCACTATAGGAAGTTGAATGCTTTATTGCTTGGTAGAGGAGTCTAAGGGCTCTGAATTGCTGTGGTATTTGAATCTTGCCATCATGCTCTTCCACAAAGAGCTCACATGCTTATAGATGTTACCCCTTCTCTATGTAATCAGTTTCATAGCTTGATAGATTTTCTGCACTATATACTTGTGATTAAAACAACAGGTAGATCATTTTGTTGGGCTTTTGTGGTGTGGGAGGACAATGGCTAAATCAGTTGATGATCAAATTTTTTAACTGTTTTCCTTTATGTTCTTTCTAAGGTATCCATCTTCCACAACTCATCAGCCAGTACAGGGTCAAGGTGGGCATGGATATTAAGGTTAGCAATTATGAGCATATGCAACATAATGCAATATGTTATAATGATATTTTTGGCAGAGCAGAGCTGACCTTTAAAGCTCAGAAAAAGTTGTATATGATGGAAAGGGTACAGCTTCTATACCTGTACACCAAATACTTCAGAACAAACTCCAGTTTTCCGGTTTTAAAATATTCTCTGGCTCTGATGCTAAGAGGTCTTTGAAAGGTTCCTAGCCTGCAGCAGGAACCATATTTATGCTATATTCCCTAATTAGTTTGCATGTCTCCAAGTCAGGAGTGACGGCTTGATTGTTTTCCAATAACTGTGCATCATCCAGGAGAATGGCTCATTAGTAGGTACAGAAGATTTATCTGAGGCCTATCCTTTATATTCATATCAAAAAGGTATGCTGCTAAGGACTGAAGGCTCTATAAACAAACTGCATCTGAAGTAGATGAGGCAGTTGTTTGATTGCACCAGCAATGTAGTGGAAACGTGCCTGGTTTAAAACAAAAGCTGAACGAATGGCTTCAAAGGGAGCTGCGTGAAGGGGAAGCAAGACTGATAACTGAAACAAGGTGCCAGAACACTGCAAGTCTGAAAGATCGTAGTACTTAGGTGATTCTTGGAGACTGACAGCTTGTGAATTCACAAAATTGCATGTAGCAATCATAACCATTCATGTCCTTTTTTCCTTTTCTTTTCATTTCTTTGATACCATGTGATTAGGGGCATTTTTAAGGGCTGCTGTTATCAACAGCTAGTCAGAAATATTTATTAAATGTTACAAAGTTACAGTAAAATTTACATTACTGTCAAATTTAAACCGGTGGTACTTATTAAATTAAATATAGTATTCCTCTTCTGGTAAATAGCAGTTTAGTACATCTGCACTGAGTGTCTTGTCATTGTGCTTGAGTTCTTTGTACCTTTTCTTAGCACAGAAGTAGCTGAGGGAATCTGAGGAAACTGGAGACAGGTGAGAGAGACCCTGTGTTTTAAAGTAGAAGTCACTAGAGAGGATTGTTATTAAAGGTCAAACTTTTTGTCTTCTTTTTGTCAATCAGTCACACATGCCGGGTGTTGATGCTGAAATCGTAGATCATTTGTACTCTCCCTCAGACCTCTAACACAAACTGGAACCGAAATGTCTTCCTGGCAACAGCAGGAGGTGAAAAAATGTGTGTGTGTATATATATATGTATATAAATAATGAAACTAAGAATAGGTTAGTTCCAAGGTACATGAAAAGCAACCCAGCTTCCTTTGAGAACATTAAACAATTTTTAGCAGAACCAGAGAGTATGTAAATTCCAGCTGGAATTCTCTTTTAATGTTCAATAGTCAAGGTGGTTTTAGATTTTTGGTGGGCTCACAATGATTTCGACAATATGGTATGGACCATGTTCAGTTTAAAATGCTTAGCAAATGTTCTTACGCATAATGCATAGTTATGTGTAAAAAAAAAATACTTGATTAGTTCCATTCATGTTACTCCCTTATTTACCTTGAATCGTTCTCTTGATGAATATATGCTTGTAGTTGAATAAACATTTAATTTTGATGATGCTTTGCATAGTGGAATAGTGGGGGGAATGTATAAATATTGTTTGATGTCAGTTCACATGATCAGCAACATGTCTGGTAACAGCACAGGTGAAAGCTCATGACAGGTAATTGAATACCCTGGGTTTAACCAGTAGTTAGCATTTCAAGTACTGGCAATGAATTGTTTTTTTTTATGCACTTTTCTTACTAAATAAACAGCTCAGCGATGAACATATGTGTTTAAAAACCAGAAATCATTCTCTATATCATGTTGGTTTCACAATTGTCCAGGTTAAATTAAGTCTATGCTAGTGGAGGATGTTCTACCTTAAGCAGCAGAAATCCTGCAGCAGAATTATTCTTTCTACTTCTTTTCTGGGCATGGCAGAAAATACGCCGTCAGTCAAAAAAAAAGGAGAAGAACAAAAGACGGTTCCATCAAACGTAATAACGTAATAATATCTTTCCTGATTCCATTTTTGCTAATGTGGTGCTAATGCTGCATTTCCTGTGTTTTCCAAGCAGAAATTAATTACTGAATGGACAAATGCTAGAAAACCAAGGAGTTAATGTGTGTTTTTTGCATTCCCTATATCACCTGAGACTGTAAGGCCGTAAAGGGATTTTATTGTGCTGTAGCATCTGAAGATGCCATCTTAATCTTCATCTTGGTCATTGTAGCCACTGTTTTGCCATATTCATTGTGACACCATTCATAACTTTTTAATGCGAGTGGGGTAGACTCACCCCAATAAATAAAAAAGAGATTAAAAATAGCAAAATTTCTGGACTTGTCTGAACTCACAGTGACCCTGTGGCTAAAACTATCTTCTTTGTACTGTGACATTAACCTCCATCTATGTAGACACGTATGATCGCTCTGTTTCCTGCTCATGCCAAAAAATGTACCTTAGCACTGAGTGCTGGTCCCACACATTTCAGGAAGCTTAGATCTTAAGGTGACTCCTAGATTGGAGGTGGCTTTTTGTTTTAGATTGGATTTGTAGGCTCTGGCATTATTTGCCATGCCCAGCTGGGATTGTTAAGAATGTCAAATGACATCTTGGAGGCATACTGCAAATGGGACCCTGAATAAGTAAATAGACATTAATCAGAATGTTTCTGGATGTATGAGGTCGGCTTTTAGATTCCATAAAGTCTATGTACATTGAAGTGAATTATATGTTGATTGACCTCTGGGTATGCACAGCTCATAACAGCCTGACCTACCTGGACTTTAACACCCAGGTCAACACAGACACATGCAGTAGTGATATCTAAGGGAAGGGTTTTCCCTCCTAATAGTCTTTGTTTCAAGATTAAAGATGCTCATTAACATGAATAAGATTAAGCCTGTGGCCCATAGCACTGAACTGCATCTAGTACTGTTCATCTCTAGGACTCATTTCGGGCAAGGAGACAGTCAGGAACTGTGTGACATGGGGATGGAAGAAAGGAACGGAGATGTTATATAGGTATAGGAGTGAAGATTGGTATAACAAAAAAGTAGGACCGGGATGAAGATGAAAGAGGGCCATTTTAGCTACACCGTGAATAAGGACACAAGAAAACAAAATGGACATCAGGGTCACGGAAGCATGCTTCAGCAGAATGTGGGCACGGCCATTGAAGTCTGGCCTTGTTTATCTTAGGACGCCAGAAGACAGCCTCAGCCTTATATGACTGACTTGCGACCTTGGCGGTGTTTCCGGGAGGCGATGTGCTAGGGCAGCATCTTTTCAAACCTGCGGCTACATTGGCCGGCGCTCCGAGACAGACTGTGCCGTCACTAGCTGCTGCAAAGCCAGTAGCTAATTTTCATTTCCTCACATTCTGCTTTTGTTTGAAGTCCCTGATGTATTGTCTAGCATCGTGTTTTACACAGACGTTTTTAAACCGAGACTTCACCCCCTCCCCCAGTACATTTTAAGCACTGTGAAAAAGAAAAGGAAAAACACATTTGCTAGGATTTATTTGTTCTGTGTACTTCTGCTGTGTTCGGGGTCCTGGCTACTGCGTTCTCAGAGGAGGCCAGTGTGGAATGAGACAAACCTCTACCTAATGCAGAGGAGACCTTTCATTAAATGCATTCTTATGGTCATATTCTTGTGCGGGAATGGAAGAGTATTACTTTGAGTGACACGAACAAGAGACAGGAGACCTTAGAACATGTGCTCGCTTCATCGGCCGGGTCATGAATACTTGGCCGCAGGCGACGTGTAATTTATGGCTTTTCTTGGTGCATATTTGTTGGGGGTGGTGAGGGAAGGAGGAATATAGACTGCGCAACATGACTGCTCCGTAGGCATTTCCGCTCTTGCTAGAAAAACACATTGCCATTTAAACTGAATTTGTATCTTGTGTTATTTGTTTGCTTAATTGGCTTTTTTGACCGAATAAATTGAACACTGGAAAATTTAAACAGAACTGATCACAAAACAGCAGGTAATGGTAATATTGGCAATTTTTAGTGGTTTTTACACATTAGTGGTCAGTGATTTTCGAGTTCTTGGCCATTATAGTGTGTGATCGGTTACCATTTGTTGAAAGTTTGTGTTAGTTATTTGACTGCTCCCTCCTCTGACTGCACTGTGGGTCTAATTGTGTGTGTGGGGTGGGGGTGGGGGGCAGGTTTCTTTGAGGCATTGCAGAAATTGTTGATACCAGTGTCTAACTCTATAGGCAACAAAACTTAGATGGTTGTTGTCCATGGCCCTGAGATGCAGCCTCTGTATCGGGTTTCACTTTGGCAATTTCATTCACTTCTGTCATGTCTGTGCACATAATTGTGTAGTTATGTAATACCCTTGGCAACATGTGGACACAGCTGTCCATAAGGGTGGTCTCAGAGCCGGCATTTTCTCGCAGTTGTCCTCAGAGTGACTCAGATCCTATTTCAGGTTACTTTTGATCTCTCTACTTGAATTGGTAGAGTTTTGCTTATGTAAGTAACATTAGAATTAGAATGAGAATGTTTCTTCATTTAAAAAAATGTCTGCATGTTCTTTACGAGCAATGCTATTGTAGTTTACTTATTATTATGCCATTTAGATATTTATCCAGTTTTAGTGTCCAGTTTTATCCCTTCTTGGGTGTCCAGTTAAATGTTTCAGCAGTCATGTAAGGTGAGCTTTCCTAGCAGGTGTGACAGCAGGGGTCATTATTTTGCCCATAGACCAAAAAGTGAATGGTGTGGCGAATCTGTCTTATGATAGAAAAAAATCCCAGCAGTGTATTTTTGGGCAATGTGAAAGAATTACATCTTTATTTCAACAAAGCATCTGATTGGTGATACTAATTATTATTGCATGGTGCATGAATGTTACTTTTGAAACTTGAAACTTGAAGTCCTCCAGAGGACTTTCTAAGTTTCCTTTTCCACAAACTGAATAACCTGTAACATTTATAACTAGGGTATTAACGATAGTTACTATATTATTTTATTGCTCATTCCATTCATTATAACAAAATAATGTATGCCTTGCCCAGCTGATTAGTTATCTGTGCCCGGAGCAGGAGGTCATGGGTTCCAATCCTGAGGCTGGCTGGTTTATCACAACTGCCAACTGCTCCAGGGATGCTGGCTGACTCTAGACTTAGACCTCAAGCTTTCCTCACTTGTAGATTACTTTGGACAAAAGCATACATTAAATAAATAAATTGAATATAATGAATCAAGCTTCATTCAAGCACGCAAACTTCAAGGAGAATTCGTTAACCAATGGGAGAGTACTTGCCAGAATCCCATATCCCGCCCACCTTCCATTGCTTCTTTTTTGTATATGTAAATCAGTAAAGAGTAAATCAGTAGTTAGTGTTTGACCAGGACTCAGTCAAAATGATCCGGGTTTGCGTACAGTTTAGTCTGTAGTTTTGAAGAGCAGTCCGGTTTCCGAGGATCGATCTCCACTGACAGTGTTTAGAAGTGTTGCGAGTGGAGGCTCAGAGAGTGCCTTGATTTGTATTCCAAGCCGACGTCATTTCCAAATGAAACGATAGCCCCCAGACGACTGCTTGACGTTGAGCAGATCTTTGATGCTCCAAACTCATGTGCTCGCTGCTGAGCTGCTGTTCGCTCCTCAGAGGGGGTGCAGTCCACTGAGTCTCACTTGAGAGGCCAGAATATAGACAATCAAGGGATAAAGACACACCCTGTATCTCTTGAAGAATCTACAGTTCATGACTCATATTTCTTATTGCACAATTTAATGAATAGTGTGTTCATTTAAAGAGAAATAACCATTATAAAATTTGGATATCCTGAGTGTTCAAGAATATGTGTACAAGTATGTCCTTAGTACTTTTAAGTATGACTAAGGACACAGTAGCCATGCATATTTTATTGATTTTAACTTGGAAATAATTTGTCAGTAACAGGCTACTTCATGGTTAGAGCCATCTCTTGTTGTGGGTGAACCCCCCAGTAATTTCTCCAAGGTGTTGATTTTCCTGCAGAGTAGAGGTATCTGGGGGGTTTGATTAAGGGGGTTGGTCAGATAGAAGGCTGAAGAAATCTTTTAAAACGGTTGAAGAAGTCTTATACATCGATTCTTCACTGGTTGGTGAAACTTCTCCCAAAAGTAACCAAATCACATAGCAATTATGGAAGCAAACAGGAGTAGATGGTTACCCTCTATCAGAATGGTGTCTTATTGTTTTATTACTGGACAGGAGCTCATCAGGTACAGGCCAGATTATCCAGATTCAACATTCAAGATTCAAAGCGTTTATTGTCATATGTACAGAAAAGTAGCATTTCTCTGTACAATGAAATTCTTCCTTTGCT